>CP136880.1:14790000-15152500 GCA_033000465.1 Sciaenops ocellatus | reverse complement strand
CCATTCTTGTATTTATGACAAACAGTAAAAAAAAAAAAAAAAAAGAAAGAAAGAAAGAAAATACACGTCAATTTATTAGGGCCAAATCAGAAATTAGAAAACAGAAATTATCTCATGATATTTAGAGCAGGTCTAGATCGTACTCGTTATAATATTATTTATGGAGACCCAGCAACAAATCTTTATAGGGATTTGTAAGCAGTTGATTGTGCTTCTTCCATTTCATTTTTCCTGATAAACAGACTTGCCAACGTGAGGGCATCACCTCCTGTGTGTCAGATGATTTTAAATCAAAAGTCAAAGCTTACCTTATCTTACCATACATAAGGATACAGGAGGTTGTGACACTAGATATATCACCATATCATATGATAATATATATCATATACCATCACATTCTATGACAGAAAGTCATTTGATTTGATAAAAATGCCACACACGTAAACATATTTAAAGAATTAAATGTATCTACTTTTGTGTCTTCCCTTTTCATATGAATATCACCCAATGGAGATTTATTCTGACCCTGACAAAGACATTTTTTGATACATTGAATAAAAGATATATTTGCATAATGGTCACTGTTATGCAGCAGCATCCTGTTATTGAAGCACTCTTTTGACAGACGGGGGACAAAAGGAAGCTGGAGAGATGTGTGGACAGGAAAGGAGAAGAGAGGGGGAAGGGATCGAAAGAGGTTAGGCAGGAGAAGAAAATGTATGGATGGATGGAAGAATAAGGACAAGAGCGTGGGAGTTGAAGAAGAGAGGGGTGACGGAAAAAAAGGAAATGGTGAGTAAATGAGAGAACACAGTGAGCTGAGGAGTAAGAGATGAGAGAGGAAACAACGGGGAGAAGAATGAAAAGGATGACAAAAGACCAAATATATCTAAGGTGCTCTCCAGAGATGCAATTTTTCATTTTTGTGACTCATCTGTCATTATGACAATCATACAGTCACTCATGTGGAGAATTTCCTTGGGGTTCATTTCTGAAGAAAAAAAAGCAACAGTGAGAAAAAGGAGACATTTTCTACAGAATTTGTGACTTTTTTGTTCAAGACGTACTGCTAATAGATGGACCTCAGGTATCTGAACATAAAAAGGTGTTCATGTTGTCACCTGACCTTTCCTGGGCTAAGTGGTGTCCCCCAAAATTTATTTTATACTTTTGGCCCTAAACAAATGCTGCTTTTTAGCTCCCACAGTGAGGTGCATGAAGTAAATATTTTGACTGAATATGTGTACATACAGTAATAAATAGTAGGAACAAATTTACTACAGTATTTCAGACAAAACATAGAGTTTTAGGAAATAGTAATCACTTTTTTTATATTTATCTAAACATACAAATATTACAAAAGAAAGAGAACAAATATCCACCAGTTACAGTATTTACAGAATTTAAAATGTATTTCTTTTGCTTCCTCTTCACTTTATTAAAAGGAACTTCAATCCATTTGAATGAAAAGCCCTTGTATCTTTTTACTAATATGTGGTGGAGCCTTGTAAAACTTTTGTCGTATAACTGTCATTATCAGAAAATGACAGGCATTGCTAGTTAAACACTGGTCAATAAAAAAGTAGAGAATCCATCAGTGGAACAAAGATGAATGTAATTTAGAGAAGGATGAGGTTAAACAGAGACTAAAATGACTAAAATGAAATTTGTCTAAATGGATCCTTTCTTTTTCAGATCATGGTGGAGAGAGGGTGATTAATTTTCTTTAACAAGTGTCAGAAAGAAGTCCAACTGCAGATTACACACAATGTACACACTCAGTAAGACGTTTTTATCTATTATTCAAATTAACATTCAGCTCGTACAAGGTATAAAAGATTTGTGATAAGATGTTGAAGACAAGATTAAGACTTTGATTCTCACATAAGCACTACAGAAACCACATACATAAACAAAGTAGTCGAGTCTTCAACTCATCATTTTATTCATTAAGCTTTTCAGATGAAACTAGAAGTGTTATAAATAATGAAATGACAGTGACATTTTTTTTCACCAATGCAGATCCTTCATCAGGTTATTTTACAGAATGTGTAAAAAAACACACAGGCTATATACTGTATATTCTAAGACTGAGTCTGAATCTTTTATCCAATGAGTGTTGGACACAAAGACTGCAAGCCTAAAGCTCCAAAGCATGACGCACCTCCAACACAGAAACTTTCAAATTAAAGGACACATAAAAAATGAGTGCATCATATACAGTTTGTCACACTTATCTTTACTGATAGATGTGATGTTAGCTCTAGTGTGCTCTGCTGTACCTGTAACTACACCCTACAGTGATGTCACAGTGTACTGACACCTCCTGGAGGACAATCCTACATCACTGCAGCAAGGGTAGAAGTTAAACCACTTGAGGCATAAACTCAAAGCCCAAAGCCATTATTTCATGTGTCAAAACTCATTCTCATATTATTTCCATTCTTCTTTCTGACAAAACAAAGCATTTTTCTGTATTTTCTCCCAACTTTAATTCTGCTATACTGTAATGACAAAATCTATTTTTCAAAATTTCTGTTTTCTGATAAATCCTGTATGCACACATGAAGAAAACAGCCAGTCAGAGCAGGCTTATATGTGGAAAAAAAATATTATTACATTCTGTCACACAGAATCACACACACACACATCGATCTCATTGATATCTCTGAAATAGGACACAGTTCACTCTGCTGTAACAGTAATCAGCCATAAGCTTTTCTCCCTGTGGTTTTCCCCCCTTGAGATGCAGAGGCTGAACTCCACCAGGTTTGTGTGTGTGTGTGTACAGTATGCATACCAACTTTGAAATCACTCTGACATGATCGTTTTATACAGGTATATTCAATGCATATCCTTTTCTTTCACCATCCGTCCTCCTTTCATTTATCTCTCCATTCACTGCCTCACATTTCTTTTCTAGCTCCGCTCTTCTCTTAAATAAGTCATTCTTTCATTGAAGAGTCCTCTTGTCCATCTCTCCTGCTCTCTGCAGCTGCTGTTGACAGTTATATCTGCCTGTCTATATCTCTTTTATTCTCCATGTTTTACTGTTTATCTGTCAGCTTCTCTCACCCCACCGCCTCATTTTCTTCGCTTTCTTTCCCTCTCAATCTCTCAATGTCACTGTTTGACATTGTCATGAATTGGAATTTTCTTTTTTTCTTCTGTTGCTGCTAATTCAATTAACAAGATGCCATCTCCCCAATTAAGCTTTCCAATTACCGCTCCGCTCTCGGTCCGAATGAGAGCTGTCCCTCGTTTGGCGAAGGTTTTTTCTTTGTGCTAGATGTTGAATTGAAATGGACTTGCAGCGTGTGCGATAAGACCTGCTCATCATCATCCAAAAAAAAAGACAGAAACTATTTTAAAAAAAAATGTTCACAGCTCACTCACTCTGATTGCTCTTGCTCATTACTGTTTGAACGGTAATAGTGGGTTTTGTTCCAGTATACTCTGATCTCATTCAGATGTGTCATCCTGTCCATTAACCTAGAGAAGGACGTAATAACACTGTACAGTCACAAAACATAGTAAAAGATAACTTCTCTCACCCAAAAAAAGGGGTACAAATGTAATCATGTGTAATGCTTATAGAAAAAAGTGGAAAAAGTACCCATGATGTGCAGGTCAATATGCCTCCTTGTCCATCAATTACAGTTGATTGTAAGAAAAACAGCTTAGTACCCTTTTAGCTGTTTTTTCTGGTGTTTGTGGACATATTTAGTGAAAAGCACAGAAATGCCCAAAAAGCAGAAGAAAATAATGAAAGAAGAGAATAAAGGTGTATGATTGTAGATCCACAAGCCCTGTCATGTTGTCTTTTCATCTAACCTTTCAAGGATTATCATCTGAAAGTGTGAGACTCATCTTTGTCTCTGTCTACAACATGTAATGAAACTTTATCATAATAAAGATACTGATACTGTAGAATTGCCATTATGATACTAACATTATACTGGAAAATGTATCATATTATCAAACCCATCCATCTTGAACACCACAAGCTGATTTGATAACGTTTGATTGATTTTATTTTTAGTGAAAATATGGACGTATATGAGCAGAGGAAATGACAAGGACACAACATAATCTGGATACACGTGATTCTGTGATACTGATGAGTGATATATTGTCAGAACCTATCACTCTTTGACTACATTATGAGTTGTTTTACTTCTCACAGATGTTTAAGGGTAGCTAAGATGTGTGTGTAACAAAGTTTCTTTATTTCAAACAGCAAAATGTACATGATGCCATACATGTCTGAAGTTAAAGGTTCAAAAATGAAGAATGAAGAACAGCATAATAATAATAAGGTGAATAATTCTAATTCACTGGTAATTAAATAAGTACTTAATTATTTGAGTGAAGGTAACAATACAACAATGTTCACATACTTTATTTATTAGTATTACAAAATGTAGGCAAGTAAAGCTATCCTGCAGAAAAATTGCTCCTTTGACTGATATATTATTATATGACTTTTTAGATTGTTAATAAGGATGCATTCATATATTTTACTATTGTTGCTGGCCATGGTGGTGAAAGCTTAAACCACTTTGCATGCCTAAACAGATCCAAACTAGAACCTCCAAAGGGTGACAAGATAAATCTGAGCAGTCGTATGATGATTAAGGCCATCAAAAAGAAAAACGGTTCTTCTACATACTGTAGATATGTATGTACTTTTTGACTGTTCTCTAAACTTAGCTTTTTTGTAAAATATTGGGTTGTTTCACTCCTTTGGGTCTCCAACTGCTCCAACCATCTGAAATGGGAAATCATTCTTTGGTGGAGCTACTAACAACTCATATATCTGAAAAGTGGCAATAGACCCAAACTACTGCTTTAATATTTCAAAATGTAATGTTAAAAATGTAATGTTGTAATGTTTTGTTTAGAGACTTGTACATATGTTTATTTATGTAAAGCAAGCACTGAGTTTAATGATCTAATCTATAGAACTTGTACTAATCATTATGCAAATAATGGAACAGGTTTAAAGTCAGGTAAAGGCAGCTGATCAACGTGGAGCCAAAGAGCTGTTATAACTCATTCAAATAAACTGAAAATTAATGAGGACTACATGTCATCGCCACAAATGCACCATGTGATTGGGCATTGTTGTTGTTATTGTTATTTTGGGGCAAGGTGAGGCAGCGTCTACCTTTCAACCTTGATTATCTTTGGTGTTTGTCAGAGTAACATTGCAGAAGCCAGCAGCAGGTGCGGAGAGCTGATTAGAATCTGGCACAGTTACATGATGATGACTCATCGAAACACATGCGAGATGAGGAGGAAGAGGAAGCGGAGGGCAGGACCAAATCATCAGCTTCGCTCTCTATATCACCCGATCTTTCTCATGACTTTGTCAAAAGACACATAGATTTGGAAAAACAGAACTAATTAAAACTTTTGTATAAAACTGGATCTAATTGAGTGGGCTGATTAAGTAGCTTTTCAGATGTTCGCAAGGCCATCGATGTGCCAGAGCTATGAGCAAGGGTAAAGACTGCATCAGCTCGGATTGGATCTGAGGTTGTCAAAACACCACCCAATTAAAAAAGTTAATTCATTAAAACTTGCTGGACTTGTAGACATACCTGCAAGATGGCTGATTTATCTGATGTTTATTTCAGCACAGCTCTCATTCATTTTTTTTCTCCTGAGCAGCTTCGTGTCCTTGCTCTGTCAGAAAAGGATAAAAAAATGCTGTACTTCTCATCAAGTTAATGTGTGGTCTAATTAAAATGTTAAAATACTGGACTTGCAGACATGTAAGATTACTTAACTGCTTAGTTGTGCAGCGGCATCCATTTTAGTCCCCGTCAATTGTTTATCAGATCTATCTGACATGATTGCTGAAGAAAAGGTTTTTCCTGAATTTTATGCAGTGGTGCTAATTCGGAGTACTGCACGAAAGATTAAATCAACAAATTATTTCCTGAATGGTCTGGCTGCTGAAGTGAGAGTGAGCGATAATTGTTATTACTTTTATTGTTATTAATGATTAATTTAAAGCAAAGTATAGCAGTAGGTCAGCAAGTGTGCAGGCTTTAACAATAGCTCCAGCTACATGTTTTTTTTTTTTTCTCAGGCTTTTAGAAATGGCTTATGAATTCAAATTTGGCTCGCTTATAGCTTTGCTTTGATTGCATGCTAATGTAAGACATTAGATTTAGATTAAAGACAAGCGGCAGGGTGCAGTGGTTAGCACTGTGACCTTACAGCAAGAAGGTTCTTGGTTCGAACACCCCCCCCAGTCCGCTGAGGCGTGGAGTTATGGTTGTTCGTGGGTTCTCTCCAGGTTCTCCAACTTCCTCCTACAGTCCAAAGACATGTAGGTTAATTGGTGACCTTTAAGTCTGTCTGTATGACAGCCCTGTGATGGCCAAACATGTGTAAAGCACTGACAATTAAGTTTAAACCTACAACAGTGCAGAGCAGTGGAAACAAGTTGTGAGCACAACACTGACATATCACCATTTAAGTTACATGCTCCAGTACTGTATATGTTCACCATCTAGTCATGAGAGAGTTTTAAAAGGTACCCAGCAGTACATAGCTGTATACTACTCTATATATATAGTGCACTAGTGTAGTGAAGACCCTTCCAGCCACAGGACTGCAATACCAATCAGTCTTGTCCGCTCAGACATCAAAGTTGTATTAAAACAGTTTCAACAATGTGTACCATGCTAAAAAAAAAAAAAAAAAAAAGACCAGAAAAAGCTATTCTGTACATGGAGAACAAACTGTAAAACAAGAAATTAATTAAATTAAATACCCATTATATCATGCGGGATAAAGCAAATATGTCAGAATACAACTGTCCAGTCACAGCAGAGTGTGTAAATTATGATACTCTTATGAGGCAAGAGACTGCCTTCTCCTCTGCTGTTTGGTGCTGAGCAGTACACTGGGTTTTTAGAGATTTTTCTCACTTCTTTTCTTTCTTTTTTTTTTTGTCATTTGAAACATTGTTGTTATGAAAATATCAAGATTTAATGGTGCAACTTGAAAAAATAATTCTGATATCAAGTTAAAAGAAAAACATCCTGAGAAATCTTTTTAATGAGGTTCTTTTAATACCATGTGGAGGTTTGAAGTCCCAGAACAACAAACCATCTACTATTGATGTGTGAGAAATGTAGGAGAAGTAAAAAAAAAAAAAATTTTTAAGACTATATACATAGTGTTCTTCTCCACAGGGTAGTTTGGATAGTGACAGCAATAATTAGTGCACCTCAATAAGTGAAGTAATGAACGAGCAATCCCTGGATTAGCGCCATGAACTCCTGCTGGGCCCACCCATGCTAAAACCGACTGCTCTTCTGCTACAGTACCATGAATCACTGTGGATTGGAGCGTCCACCAGATGGCATCGATATGTTCATAAATGACAGACTACAGCAGATGGAGAGAGAAGCAGTCAAGACGACATACTGTAAGAAACAGAGAATGGCAGAGTGGAACAGATGGAGAGAATTACTCAGAGGAGGGCAAAAGGATTTCAGAGTAAAGGAAATAAAGAGTATGTACAGAGAAGTGGGAATGGGGAGGGTCATGTGACAAATCTGTGACAAGTCCAGTGCTATTACTGTACTAGGGGTTCCAAAGGAAACTAACCTTTTCTCTTAAAAAAGCAAATCCCACCAAGTTCCAGCTAACTGAACAGCAATATTTGTGACATATTTCCAGTCTGTGAAATGCCGTTTTTCTACATAAGGTGGTGGTTTTCCGTACTACATAAAATCATTTTATAAAACAATCCTTTCTTTTATAAAGAGCCTTTCAAAAGAAAAATGCTCTGTTTAGGTCTGAATCTCCTCCCAGACACGTTTATTCACAAGTGAAATGACATGAAGTCAAACTTACTGCTGGCTCATGTAATGCTGCTCTATGTAAATTTCACTAAACAAGGACACTAAGATTTATTGTCCTCCATGCTACTGTGTGCTATATTGTTTGCCTAAAATAAAGCTTAAAGCTAAAGTTCAGCCAAAAGGTGCTCTGCTCAACCCTAAAGCTGAAATATCTGACCTTCTGAGTTAATCTTCCATTCAGAAAATGCATGCTTACAGTCTCGTTATCACTGTCTTCCCCTAGTGAATCCAGTCATCAGGTGTTGTCTCCTTACTTTTTCAGCCTAACATCTTTGGAGACCCACACATGCTCAACACATCATCTCAGGAAGACAACAGAAGAAAAGAGACTGGATTTTGAGGCGTAGCTCACAGGAAACTGTTGAGCTCTGTCTCTTTTTCTTGGCATGTGTGCTGGCTCTGAGGATTAAAACTAAACACTGGATGCTCAGGTGTGTGTGTGTGCTGTTGGAAGTTTCATTTGGCAGTGGGGAAGCCGAACAGCCGAGCTCTGCCTGATTGTCTCTGTCCATGGTGCTGAAGCCCGCCAGTGAAAATAGAGAATTTTTGCCCTGAGTTAGGTTTGTCAGGCAGCTTTTCTTCGGCCTACAAATCTCACCAAACCAGTTGGTGCCATGTCATAGCCAAAGCCAGGCTCATCATTATAGGAGTTTTTATAATGCCTTACAGTACTTCAGGTGGTGCCATTTGTTGGCATGAGCAACACAAAAACTCTGAAATGAAACTGCTGTTCATAGAAAGTGCAGGTCCACAGTGTGGTTAAGTCGAGACAGCAAGAGCACTTTGGGTTAAGGTAAGGGAAGACATAAACTGCTCTGTGCTTCTGCAAATTGTTAGTTTAGAAACCTACTGTACTACTCTAAAATGACCCTTCTTTACTCTTCTTTCTGTGAATGATAGATCTGTGTTGGCTCATGTAACACAAGTGTGCTGCCAATTTGGCCAAGATTATCACAAAAAAAAATTGAGAAATTGGTTTCAAGAGACCCTGCTATCTAGATAAAAGGTTTATTAAAGACAACTTTAAATCAATACAGCCCAGAATGTAACTACAGTATGTGTCCAGGTTACTCCTCACCTTAACTGGTAAGTCAGTCATTTAGCTTATAACGTTAGAAAATCAGATTTCAACTACAACCAACCCTGTGCTGAACTTTCTCAAAAATTCCTTTCCAAAATGAAATGTTCATCATGTGAAAAACCTGGCATGGTTTCAAAATGATTACTGGTGTGAAAATGAAGCAGGGATGGACTATTATTAAAATGAGGACATCCAAAGATATTTTCCAAGAAAATACTTACTTTGGCCTTCAGACCAATTTATGAAATGTGTTCAGAAAATTTAAACAGCTCTCATTTACTGACTCATTCTGTGCATTTCAAGACTTTTTTTCTGTGATTATCACATTTACATTTACATTTAGTCATTTAGCAGACGCTTTTATCCAAAGCGACTTACAGAAAAGGGAACAATCAAGGTATAGTGCGATAAGAAGCGTTAGTGCAGTAATAAGTGCTAGTGACAATTCTTTAAGGTGTAGATTTGTCGAGTGCTAGGAGAGAAGGTACTCTCTGAAGAGGTGGGTCTTCAGGAGTTTTTTAAAGGTAGAGAGGGACGCCCCTGCTCTGGTAGGAACTGGTAGTGCGTTCCACCAGCGGGGAACAACAAATGAGAAGAATTATCACCCGTGTATCATCCAATCCCGCAATTCAGTCTGTTAAATGAAAAATGGGTAAGAATTTCAAATTTGGCATTCGTCTTCAGCCACATATTCACTTTCCAAGTCCCTTCTGTGTTCATCTACCTGTCCACCAGATTCCCTCTGACTTTTCTCCTTCCAGTCCAGATCCTCTCATTATCACCTGAGCTTCCCCACCTCTCCACCTGGACCTCATCAGCTACTCATATTTATCGGCCCAGATCCGATGTTCTACCAGTTTGTTGATTTGTTGTTGCCGTGTACATCATCTAAACCTGAATCTGCCTTCCTGACCTACCTGACTGATTTTTATTTGTGTTTTGGATACCTGCCTAGATCAAAGTTGAATCAGTTTGGACTGATTCTCTCGTTTTGACCACTGATGGCCTCATGATCCTGTAAGACTTTGCCCCATATTTTGTAAATAAATCATTGATCTTCACCAGCTATGCCTCAATCATCTACATTTTGGTCCTATTCCTGTTACCCTGTGTTTTCATTTTGCAGTGGCCATTTTTTATGCTACACAGCATAAAAATGGAATGCTCTGGGGTGTCGATTAGCTCAGTTGGTAGATGTAGGGTTCGAATCTGACCTGCGGCCCTTTGCTGCATGTCATTCTCCATCTCTCTCTCTCCCCACATTCCTGTCACTCTTCAGCTGTCTGTCAAAAAATAAAGCTTGAAAAAGGCCAAAAAAATATCTAAAAAAATGGAATGCTCTCAGACATTTTGATGATTTCTGAGGAGATTTAGTGTAATTAACCTTTATTTTCACACCAACATTATTAGATCAGAAAAATCCTGTTGTATAGGCTTTGTAACCATAAAGAGAAAAGTTATACATCACACAGTAATAATATTATTTATATTATAAGGAAATAATACTGGGTTTTGTTTCAAGACAAACAAAACATGAAACTCTGACTCATTTTTCATTTGCCAGATTAAATGGAATAATTGAATGTTTTTTTTCCTGATCTTTAGCTGCACATTATTTCTTTTCTTTTTTTTCTATGTACAGCAGAGAGTCATTGGTTTATCTCCCTCTCCAAATACAATTCATTCTGAAATTTTATTCATCAAAGCTTATTCTGCCAGAAATACGGATTGCAGATAGAGATGTTCCCATCTCTTTTATATTTTAGAGTGCAATCAGTCTATTTCATGTTAGGCTGAGGAAACATGTTTCTCCTTTTATTGGTCCGCAGTGTATGATGTAAGCTTGGAAAGGTTTCCTTTGTGTTGGTCGTAGTAATGTGCAGAGCATTTTCAGTCTGTGTGTTTTCACATTAAAAAAAACATCCTAAATGTCAAAATGTATAAGAAGCAGGAGACTTAAACTTCTGGAGAATAGCGAAAAATAGCACCAGATCAAATTATTAAATCTGTGTGGACAATGAGGAGACCTTCCTCAAATTAATAAATAAAGAAAATATTAATGCCATATTATTGTTTTTTTACAATGTTTTCCATCATTTGAGGTGTGACTGGTGCTCTTTTAATTACATCATTCTGTTGCACCCTCCTCTCCTGTAATGGTTCAATGACACCCAGTTGAATAATTAGTGTCACTGAACTGTAGAGTGTAGTGAATGGTAGTGGAAGGAAATGCCAGTGAAATTGCATTTCCTGTACCTTTTTTCTTTTTGTAATTGTTTCTTTCAAAAGTTGCATTTTGTGTAGACCATGCAGGCCCACTTAGGTGACTTCTGTTTAGGCTGAAGTTGGAGAGAGCTGGAAATGTCATGTACCAATAAGAATAATAAAATTGTAACATGTCTCATTTTAACAGAAAAGTAAACTAGTTAACCAAAACTACAAGGAGAGTGAGAGAAATGCTAATCAAGCATCATCTGTGTGCACCCACACAGTCCTTTGAATAGGGCTTATCATCCAAGTGATAACACCTGTAGGATAAGAGCCTTGGATAAAGGCATATGACTCCAATCATAGTCCATCTCCAGTCTTTAATGTCTTCTACGAGATGTTTTTATAAATAGTGCATTAAAACCATTATGAACATCTATTTATCTGTTCCTGTGTAAGTGCTGACCCTTCTATGTACCTTCCACAAGCCTCTGTCATCTTTCCCCTCATCGTTTGAAGTGCCACGTAGGTGCCAGGTCATGATTACCTTGGATGTGAAGCTCTCTGTAGGTAAGAGGGCATGAGAGGCTGCCTCCTCTCACAGGCATGTTGAGTTGTATACGAGCTGGTCTGGACCGCTCATAACATTAGCGGCAGGAGTCCTGGACTGCTAATACTGTCACACTGAGAGAGAAAGTCAGACGGGGAGAGAGGGGGGCAGAGGTGTGAGTGAGTGTGTATGTGTGTGTCTGAGTGTGCTGCACCTAACTTACAACAAGACTTACCTCATTGGTTGATGGTGAAATGCAGCGAATCGTGGAGAGAAGCACTGACATGTGACTGTGTTTAAGTGTGTGAACACACATATGATGGCAGTTTGGGGGTTTGTGGACAATATTCTTCATTTGTTGGTAATATAAACAACCACAGCAGGCATTACTTATAAACAATCTGTGTGTGTGTGAGTGTGTGGGTTTTAAATCCTTAATATAATCACACTGTGGTAGTCGTGCACACGCAGAGAGCACATGCAGAGAAATCCACAGAGGGGGCTGTGGAATGAATTAGATGCCGGTGTGTGGAATTTACACATTCTGCAGGTCAATATTTTCCTATTTAGTTTTTATAACCCTCTGAAATTAATGTATTTGTTTTATGTGAATATATTTAGTTTGTAGAAGGTTTTTTATTATTATCATTTGCATTTTTCCCCTCTTGCTGTTCTGATGTTAAGAAAGTGACAAAGTATTCCTTTTTTTCCCCCTTTTCATCTTTTTGCCTTTTAAAAAAGTCTCTGTTGTTTACGTTACAGGTTACTGGTTTTCTTTTTGTTCACAATCAGTCTTGTTTACCCTCTGGCTCCCAATGTGCAGCAATAAAGTTCAAAAGGGCATAAATTGAAATTGAAACACTGTCGGCAGTCTTCAGTTTCCGTGTGTTCTACTGGTCTATCATACAGATGAAACTATTATTCCACTGTGGACTGCATGCTTACTGAAATACCACTGCAAAAGAAATATTCAGGTTTTTGAACCATCAGTTATATAGTTCGACAACTAGTGGTTTAAATGTTTGTTGGTTAGTTTGGTGAAGATATTAGCATTTTATGGTGGTGATATTACCCCTGTGGGATATATACTGGATTGATGCATGAAGAGGAGCCTTTACAGAGGCGGCCCGAATTGAAACCTATTAGTTAAACGTATTAGTCAAACATATTAGACCATATTAGTCAAATTGTCAGAGGGATTTGTTCACATCTAAAGGAGCCGACTGGCAACTAAATCTTGGACTTGGATCCGATTCTGCTGCAAAAAAAAAAAAAAAAACGTCTTTATATTAGTGGTAGAAAAAGGATAGATGGGTGGATGTTTCAATCTCGACTTAAGTGGTGGCTGACAGTCCAATTAACATTACCATCCCTAGAAAATAGATATACTGTGCAATTCAAATACAGAAAATCAAGAAACACCAGTCAGCTGACATCAAATGAAAAAGGAAATGACAGAAAATACTTAAAAACAGGATAAAGCAACACAACTATAATAACCAAACAACAGACACGATTTTTTAAATGTCATGAGATAAATGTGTTTATTTTTAATTGTAGTGAGCTTTTAATGATATGTAGGTTGGCTGATATGACAAAACATTTATGGTGTAGCCCATCAGTGGTTTGTAATAGCCCTCAGGTGCCCTTTAAAGTAGCCAACATCAACTGCCCTACTGCCCAAGCCCCATATTGATCTTGTTTTTTGTCACAGCACTACACAGTCTGACCAGCTTCCAGCCCTAAGTCACAGGCTTCAACAGAACAACCCCCTCAAGATAACACTTAAAAAGGTCACTGGTTCAATTACTGGCTACACTGGTTCACCCAGCAGGGCTCTTAAGATGTTCTATCTCCTCTCCTTTTGCTCATTAAGTCGGGTCCTAATGTAAAACGTTAACATTTACATACATATGCTGCCAATTACTGTCAAGAGTCCCCAGTTTTTGAAGAGGTGCTGGATTGCCTGCTTGATTGGTTACCATGGAGACATTGAAGTAATAGAAGGTCAGCATTGTGGACGAATAGGAGGAGAGAACGGGAGGGAGTGAAATGTTATGGTGGTTTCTGATTGCTTTATTTTGCATAGTTGCTTTAATATTAGCTATTGTTTTTGGTCCACTGTATATACTGCAAAGTTTGGTTCAAGACTATAGGTGCATTAGATGATGGGAGTTAGATCAAGTCATGTTCAGATCTTTTATTTGAGTCAGATCTTCAGTTCTTGAAGAAATTTATATTCCGAGTGTTTACAAGAACAACCAAATACAAAATCACACAAGAGAGTACACAGTATAAAACACTTACTTACATATTACAAGCCATATACAATCATCAGCAGGTAATAGTTCAACATGGTGCAATATCACTTATCAGTGCAACATACACAGTACTTACACGAGGATAAGATGCTACTTCATTTCATGTGCAAATTAGGCAATCTAAATTCAGTGAGGACAAAATGAGATGCTGCTTCTGTTGTATTTTTGGTGGCAGATTTTATACAAAAGGCCTCATCACTTTTATCCAACCATCCTTTTTCGACCAGCGTCAGCTACTCACAGTTTTCCTCTCTGGTTTTGACAATGCAATGTCTGTAGAAAAATAAACATCACCTGCATGTCGATACTGTCACAGTTTTGAGTTTGTTTCTGTACTTCCTGTTTTATTTTGTAGTTCCACCTGTTTTATTTTGTAAGTTCCACCCTGTCTGTCCTACTTCCTGGCTTGTTTCCCGCCTTTTTTGATTTTGCACCTGCCCCTGATTTGGTTCACCTGTCCCTAATTAGTCTTGCCTGTCTATTTAGTTCCTGTGTTTTCTTTGTTTCCTTTTCTGTCCGTTGACTGTTGGTTTTCCCAGTTTCTCTGTGTTCTCTCGGTGTTCCCTCGGTGTTCGTTCCCTGTGTTCCTGTTCCTGGTTTTGTTTGCCCTGATTTTTGCCTTTTGGTTCATCTGTCTTTTTTGTGTCCTTTGGTTTTTTGGTATTCTGCTCCTGCGTTTCTTTGTTTTTTCTCTATAGTTTTGGTTTTCATTAAATTATCACTTGTGTTATTCCCTGCATTTGGGTCCGTCCTTGTACCTCCCCTCTACCTCCGTGACAGAACGGACAGACCAGTTCTGGACCCAGCGGGAATTTTTGTGGCCAGAAATGGATCTGGGACGGCTTGGGGAGCCACTCCTGAAGCGCCAGGAGTGCATCACCGCCAACTTCTCCCACACTGACCAGAGTCTGGCCGCAATCAGAGAAGACGTACTGGTACGGTGCAGCGTACTGGCGACCCAGTTGGAGCATTTGGCTGCCGTGCTGGATCGGCGGGCCGCCGCACCAATGTCGCCGGACCGGCCGACTCCTGTTCCTGCGTCTGCGCCCCAACTGACTCCAGCTCCTGTCCCTGCGTCGGTGGCCCGGCCGACTCCTGTTCCTGCGTCGGTGGCCCGGCCGACTCTTGTCCCTGTTCTTCCGTCGGTGGCCCAACCGACTCTTGTCCCTGTTCCTGTGTCTGCGCCCCAACTGACTCCAGCTCCTGTCCCTGCGTCCGTGGCCCGGCCGACTCCTGTTCCTCCGTCAGCGGCCTGGCCGACTCCTGTCCCTGCGTCGGTGGCCCGGCCGACTCTTGTCCCTGTTCCTGCGTCGGTGGCCCGACCGACTCCAGCCCCTGTTCCGGCGTCGGTGGCCCGACCGACTCCTGTCCCTGTTCCTGCGTCGGTGGGCCAACCAACTCCTGTCCCTGTTCCTGCGTCGGTGGTCTGGCCGACTCCAGCTCCTGCTCTTCCGTCAGCGGCCTGGCTGACTCCTGTCCCTGCGTCGGTGGCCCGGCTGACTCATGTCCCTGTTCCTCCGTCGGCGGCCCAACTGACTCCGGCCCCTGTTCCTCCATCGGCGGCCTGGCCGACCCCTGTTCCTCCGTCGGCAGCGCGGCCGACTCATGTCCCTGTTCCTCCATCGGCGGCCCGGCCGACTCTTGTCCCTGTTCCTCCATCAGCGGCCTGGCCGACTCCTGTCCCTGCGTCTGTGGCCCGGCCGACTCATGTCCCTGTTCCACTGTCGGCGGCCCGGCCAACTATTGTCCCTGTTCCTGCGTCAGCGGCTCGACCGACTCCAGCCCCTGTTCCTGCGTCAGCGGCTCGACCGACTCCAGCCCCTGTTCCTGCGGCCCAACTGACTCCAGCCCCTGTTCCTCCGTCAGCGGCCTGGCCAACTCCTGTTCCTCCGTCAGTGGCCTGGCCGACTCCTGTACCTGCGTCGGCGGCCCGGCCGACTCTTGTCCCTGTTCCTGCGTCGGCGGCCCGGCCGACTCCTGACCTTGTTCCTGCGTCGGCGGCCCGACTGACTCCAGCCCCTGTTCCTGCATCAGTGGCCCGACCGACTCCAGCCCCTGTTCCTGCGTCTGTGGCCCGACCGACTCCAGCCCCTGTTCCTGCGTCTGTGGCCCGACCGACTCCAGCCCCTGTTCCTGCGTCGGTGGCCCGACCGACTCCAGCCCCTGTTCCTGCGTCGGTGGCCCAACCGACTCCTGTCCCTGTTCCTGCGTCGGTGGTCTGGCCGACTCCAGCTCCTGCTCTTCCGTCGGTGGCTCATCTGACTCCTGCCCCTGTTCCTCCGTCGGCGGCCCGGCCGGTTCCTGCCCCTCCTGCTCTTCTGTCGGCAGCCCGACCGACTCCTGCCCCCGTTGCTCTTCTGTCGGCGTCCCGGCCGACTCCTGGCGCCCCTGCTCCTCTGTCGGTGTCCCGGCTGACTTCTGGTGCCCCAGCTCCTCCGTCAGCGACCCAGGCTCCACAGCGTCCTCCAGTACCGCCAAGGTCTGTAGTTCCTCCTGCTCTCTGGCTGCCAGTGGGGCGCCAATGGGTTCCAGAGGGACGCCGCCTTCGTCTCCGCCGGCCTCTCCGCCGGCCTCCAGAGGGGCTCTGCCGGCCTCTCCGCCGGCCTCCAGAGGGGCTCCGCCCGCCTCTCCGCCGGCCTCCAGAGGGGCTCTGCCCTCGTCTCCGCCGGCCTCTCCGCCGGCCTCCAGAGGGGCTCTGCCGGCCTCTCCGCCGGCCTCCAGAGGGGCTCCGCCGGCGTCTCCGCCGGCCTCCAGAGGGGCTCTGACCTCGTCTCCGCCGGCCTCTCCGCCGGCCTCCAGAGGGGCTCCGCCCTCGTCTCCGCCGGCCTCCAGAGGGGCTCTGCCCTCGTCTCCGCCGGCCTCTCCGCCGGCCTCCAGAGGGGCTCTGCCGGCCTCTCCGCCGGCCTCCAGAGGGGCTCCGCCCGCCTCTCCGCCGGCCTCCAGAGGGGCTCTGCCCTCGTCTCCGCCGGCCTCTCCGCCGGCCTCCAGAGGGGCTCTGCCGGCCTCTCCGCCGGCCTCCAGAGGGGCTCCGCCCGCCTCTCCGCCGGCCTCCAGAGGGGCTCTGCCCTCGTCTCCGCCGGCCTCTCCGCCGGCCTCCAGAGGGGCTCTGCCGGCCTCTCCGCCGGCCTCCAGAGGGGCTCCGCCGGCGTCTCCGCCGGCCTCCAGAGGGGCTCTGCCCTCGTCTCCGCCGGCCTCTCCGCCGGCCTCCAGAGGGGCTCCGCCCTCGTCTCCGCCGGCCTCCAGAGGGGCTCTGCCCTCGTCTCCGCCGGCCTCTCCGCCGGCCTCCAGAGGGGCTCTGCCGGCCTCTCCGCCGGCCTCCAGAGGGGCTCCGCCGGCCTCTCCGCCGGCCTCCAGAGGGGCTCTGCCCTCGTCTCCGCCGGCCTCTCCGCCGGCCTCCAGAGGGGCTCCGCCCTCGTCTCCGCCCTCGTCTCCGCCGGCTTCCAGAGGGGTGCCTCTGCTGCCCCTGAGCCTCCTGTCCCTGAACCCCTCCTCCAGACCCCCTCCACCCACCCAGTTCGTCTTGAACTTTTTGGCATGGACTTGTTTTTGTTTTAGGGACGTCTGGGAGCCGTCCCTTGAAGAGGGGGTTCTGTCACAGTTTTGAGTTTGTTTCTGTACTTCCTGTTTTATTTTGTAGTTCCACCTGTTTTATTTTGTAAGTTCCACCCTGTCTGTCCTACTTCCTGGCTTGTTTCCCGCCTTTTTTGATTTTGCACCTGCCCCTGATTTGGTTCACCTGTCCCTAATTAGTCTTGCCTGTCTATTTAGTTCCTGTGTTTTCTTTGTTTCCTTTTCTGTCCGTTGACTGTTGGTTTTCCCAGTTTCTCTGTGTTCTCTCGGTGTTCCCTCGGTGTTCCCTCGGTGTTCGTTCCCTGTGTTCCTGTTCCTGGTTTTGTTTGCCCTGATTTTTGCCTTTTGGTTCATCTGTCTTTTTTGTGTCCTTTGGTTTTTTGGTATTCTGCTCCTGCGTTTCTTTGTTTTTTCTCTATAGTTTTGGTTTTCATTAAATTATCACTTGTGTTATTCCCTGCATTTGGGTCCGTCCTTGTACCTCCCCTCTACCTCCGTGACACGATACACACCCATGCACACACACACATACACACAGACACACACACACACACACACACACCAGCCATTGATTTGAAAGACTAATATTTTAAAGGAAGAGTCAGACTTTGAGTAGTTGAAGCCCCTTTTTCACAACCACATTCGAAAATGTTATGAAAATTAAAGTGTCACATGAAGGGTCTCATTTCAAAATGGCACACAGAAATCTTTTGGGAAAAAATAATACAGTAGTTCTTAACATTTAAAAGGCTAGGAAGGTACTATGCTACACAAGAAAGGTTACTTTTAATGTCAGCTTTTTAAATAATAAATATATCTCTCCAAATGTTAGTTGTATTGTGTATAGTGTAGGAAAACATGATAAGCAAAATGTATTGAACTGAACTATTGTATAATACTTGAGTTTGTTTCTGTGTTTCCTGTTTTATTTTGTAGTTCCACCCTGTCTGTCTTACTTCCTGTCTTGTTTCCCACCTGTTTTGATTTTGCACCTGACCCTGATTTGTTTCACCTGTCCCTGATTAGTCCTTTAGTTCCTGTCTGTCTGTTCTTGTGTTTTTGTGTCCTTGTGCCTGTGTGTTCTCTACCTGTTTTTTCTCAGTGAGTCCGAGTCCCTCGCATTTCATGGTTTTGGTATTTGTATCTTTTCTGTTTTTGACCCTGCTCTTTGCTTTTGGCTTTTTTTTTGTTTTTTTCCTGGATATCCAGCTACTTTTGGTTGTTAAAGTTTGTTTTTGTTTACCCACACCTGCCTAGAGACTGTCCTTTTCCTGAAAACCCCCCATTCCCCTCGTGGCATACTTGATATATTTGATTTAATACTCGTTTATACTGTATATATTATGAATTGGCAACAGTAAATAAATTTTGAGAAAAACGTAATTGTGTGTCCCAATTAGAATTTTAGCAACATAATGAGTAAATGGTCACCAAATGTTCTAACTAATCATAGTGGCAAAATTTTAGTTGACTTTGTATTTCATGTATTTTCCTGTAATATGTCTTTTTTCTAACCATGATGAATGATTTTCTATGTGTGTGATTAGTCACGTGGTGGGAAATCGTGGTCTGATCTGTTTAATAATGAAAAGTTTGACATTAGCTTTCAGCAAGGGGTGTGACATGTTTTGCTAAATATTAAACTGAAACAAAAATCGTTCTCTGACCTTAAAGCAAAGTGCTTTCCTTGCTGAAACCAAACCACAAACAAGACTCAGGAAGACTGCGAACCCAGGTCTGTTTTGTCAAAGTCCACCATCCAGCATGACCATCCCTCTATGACATTTGGACAGTACAAGAGCACAACACTTTATTCCATTGGGGGGAAAAATGCCATATATGACGAAAACAGTTTGAGAATGAAGATTTATATGATGTCAATAGTTACAGTCAATATTTATAATCAGTTACATGCACATAGAACTCAAGTTCACCAAGAAAAACAATTAAAAATATATAAAAGTTGATACCAGTAATCAGTGAGTGAGGTTTGTTGTAGAACTGAGGATGGACTTACAACCTCATAATTAATAAACTGACTTGATGACAACAAAGATTTACTCAATGTAACTTTTACCCAAGTTTTACTCAAATCAAACCGTGTCACTAATATTTCTGACTTTGCAGGGGTCAAAGGTCAACTACTAGAATGGGAATAGTTCACTAAAGCATCATAACCAGTACTTAATTTAATGAACTCTGTACAGCCTCATTTCCTATTAGTGATGCTGAGATGTTGTTTGGATCACAATATAAACATATAAGGAGGAGTTAATTAATAGTAATAATAGACATAGTCATAAGGACTAGAGGTATTAAAGGTTCACACGGTTCAAAGGGTATGGTGTAGCAAAGGGTATTCAGTCGGTTATGATCTGCAGCTTCACTACTTGAAGACAGTCCTACACAGTGGACTTTTAATATATTGACTGACAGTGAAATAGACCAATTGGTTAGTGTATAAACTCCACTTAGTGGGCGGACGGCTGTAGTTCTGCTGCGACTGATAGGGTTAACCCCTTGAGTCCAACATAAATTCAGCTTAAGTGAAACTCATTGTTCTTCACAGTAAACATCCACGATATTATACGTGAAGAGATTGTAGGATTATTTGATGCTCTCTTTATGCTGTTGTTTGCGTGCCCCTGAGCTATTCCTTATTTCCCCTTGTGTAATTTTTCACATTTGTTCTGCAACTGTACTGCAATAAAATGATTTTATATAAGCTGTAGTTTAAATGAGGCAGTTGTCACTCAGTGGCTGTGCTACTGCCAGAGTATAATTACCAAGCACAGCAGGGAGCATCGTTTCACTTTGAAACACACTTTAGGCAAATCTGCATTCCAGTAAAATGGAGATACCTCAAGTGTTTGAGGAAATTGTCATTAAGTGTGCATCTAAAGAGATCCAAGGGTTTCAACATGTGCCTGCAGGGGGAATGGATTTTGGAAAGGCTAAGAAGTTTGTGTTAGAGATGTTTGAAAAGTAGCCATTACAAAACAAGAGAGAAAGAGAAAATTAATAGGAAGAAAAAGTGAATGCAGTGAGTCTGACGGAAGGTGAGGACAGGGAGAAAAAATGATGTAGTGGTAGTTAGGAATGTAGTAGAAATAATGAAAGGGAAAGAAAAAGTGAAAATCTCACCATGCCACCTCCTCTCTCTCTGCCTTCAGCTCTCAAAGTGATGAGGTGCTTGTGGTGTTGAGATGAAACTGAGTCAGTCATTGAACATTTTCTTAATAAACTAGAAGTGCAAAAACACACACACATCAAGATACAAATTAGAAATACACACTCACCAACTGAAAAATACACCAACAGAGAAAAAACCTGTTTACACATTCATAACCACCATGCTGGAGCATCATGCAACACACAATCAAACATGCACATGACAAGCATTTCATCTGTCTGACACTGAGGCAATATTAGTTTAACATTAAAATACTTGGAACTACCTGTTGAAGTCAAAATCTGCAAAGTCTGAGTCAAGAAAAGATCTGACTTTAACATGTGTGACCTATGAACCTAACCAAACCAAAGTGTTGAAAAAAAAAACATAAAAAACAGGTTTATTTTTCAACGGCAGTTTGTAACAGACAAATGATTGTTGTCAGCCTGAGATCAGAATGTGTTTTTTAGAGAATGTTTTCATTATTGCAGTGAAAAAGAATAACTGTGTTTTTGTTAACTTAAAATGAGCCCTTTAAATCTACAGAGGAAGTCAATCCTTTTCTACAGTGTGCCATGTTGCACCACCATGTTTCTACTGGAGGCCAGAACAGACAAATACTGGCTCTAAATAGGGCCTTTCACGAGTTTTACATCCACCATAATTTCTCCAACACGCTTGTAATGGGAGGGTGAGGGCATGAGGGCAAAATTGTATTCAGTTGGTTGCAACTCACCTCTAGATGCCACTAAAACCTTCACACTGGACCTGTAATCTGGAGGACTTGTTTTGTGCTTTACAGACGAGTAAGTTGAAGAGTATATATTGTGCTTCATTAGTATAGGCAGTCATCATAAGCCCACTGGTGCGAAGCCAAGTTCCCAAACATCCTTTGTCATCCACTCCACTACCACATTACTGCACACTTTCATTTACTGTATATATCTTAGCACTTGCATTTCTGATTAGATGCTAAACAGTATTCTGTTGTCTCAGTACATGTGCAATGACAATGAAGTTGAATCCAGTCACTCAGTCAGATAGACACATAGATGGATGAGTGGGGCGTATAGAAAAAGGAAGGGGAGACATAAGGACATTGTGGACTGTCCTGAGGTGTCCATTTCAGCTATGTTGCTTCAATAGCGTTTCAATCTGTTCTTTCAGCCCGTCAGGTACGACATGTTTCTGTTAGCATTTCACTAAGGCAGTTGACAGTTTCTTTTATATAAGCACAAAGCGATGTGACAGGCTGTTTACAGTTGCTTCAGCACAACAGATAGACAGACAGACAGACAGACAGAGGGACAGACAGATAAAGAAACACTACCACCAGCAATGACACTGATAGCACAATTATTCATCCATAAATTTCTATGTAATTAATCCCTGTTTCGGCAACAGTGAAAACAAAACATATTTAGTTTCTTTTCTTTCTTTTTTTCCTCCAGCTCTTTGGAAGTCTCTAAATAATTTTAGATCTATCATAAGGTTTCCTTCAGTCTTGCCCATAATATGACAGAAGGGTCTTGAGCAGTAATGAGACAATAGGCCTCATGCAAGAACTACTTGTACGAACAGATTAATTTTTCAAGTGGCACATTACCACCACATTTTTTTTTTATTTGATAGACTTCATTTATGAAATACAGCTACAGATAATACTAAATTTGTTGTGTTTTCATCTGTTCATCTGACAGCAGAATGTCTTTTTGTCCACAATGACAGCAGAACAGATTGTGTTACCTCGCAGTGATGATCAAACCTCACTTACACACCGACTCTAACATGTGACATTCATCACCAAGCAATTTAGGTCAAGTTTGCAAAGCTAAGAGAATTTTGTTAATATACTTTAGAGCACTCATACAAACTAGTAGGAGACATTTAGGTTTATTGTTCTTGCATGAAGCTCGATATGATATTGAGGTTCAGGCTGCTGTTGAAGTATGATCCAGCCCGAAGCTTTTATGTTCCTCTCCTGCTCCCTGTTTCCTGTCTTCACTTAATAAAAAGGATATCATGTCCAGGAAACAATGCAGGGAGAAGTGTGTGTGTGTGTGTGTGTGTGTGTGTGAGAAAGAGAGAAAAAAGGACACTACTAAGGGGACTGGAAGAGTTAAATTAGTGTCGTGACTTCAGCATTGATTTAGACATGCATACACTGTTATGTGTTGGCATAATGACAAACCATCGAACAGGAACAAGCCTTCTAACTCAGATATGGACACCCTGACTCTTACACATACACACATTCATGTTTCTCTCAAACAGCCACACATACCCATCAAACACACTTTGGCCACCCTTGTTCAAGTGTGTGATTGTAGCGATTGCTGTGTGACTGTCAGATTGCAGGGCAGCATCAGTTGAAAGAAATTTGTCTGCATTTTGATAGCATCTTAGCTCCTCTTCCCTTTTCTCTCTTTCTCTCCCTGAACCATAATTTTACAGTATGATTCATGTATTTCATACTGTACTGTACATCTTACACCTTACACACACCTTATTATTATTTTTTTCCCATTTTGTCTTGATTTCATCTTTTCTTTTTATTTCACCTTTTGAAAAAGCCTTTTGGATAGGTGTAGAGGTTAGCGATCAGCTACAAACACTAAATACAGTAAATCTAATGCATCCTTTGATCTATTTATATTTACTCTATTGTACACCATTTAATGAAGATTTGTTGCAGGAAAAAGCTCAGCTAGCAAGCTTTCTAACTGTCAGTTTGCTAACTGCCAGCTAGCATTAGCTCAATTAAATGGTCCTCCTTTTGTGGAATAGTTTATACTCTAACAGAGAACTGTTAAATAAAAGTGGATAGTGCATCCTAGCTAATAAGATGCAATATGGTAGTTTGCCCTGCTGATAAGTGTCATTTTTTTTCAGAGAGCAATTCAACTTTCTAGGCAATTTATGTTTTCGATTAGTTGTGCAACAGATGGACATAAACATGCAGCAGACTTTATTCTAATATTTTAGAATAATTAATAATACTCATGTTAATAATCTTTCTAAATGACTTTATAAACTAAACCTTATAGAAAACATGTAATCCCTACATAAACAGTATTGTGGCATGTAAGCCTACTTGACATTCAAGCCAACAGTCAGGCAGCCAGTACTGTGATGTTTAGGCAGGATGCTAAAGTTATGTTTACAGCTGACCCATTTGTGCAGCAGTATGGATTTCCCATCAAAAGATATGAGGCAAACAACAAACTGCCAGCTTCAGTTACGAGACTTTATAAGCCTCATTGTCAAACTAAAGAATTAAAACAACGATACTGTAGAGTGACTTCAGCTCATTGTGAGGGAAAGTAGGGGGGATGAAGGGAAGAAAGAGTGACACAGAGAGAGAAATCACATCATAAAACAGTTCGCCTGGCAGTATACTCCAAACAAATCAAATTTGTAGTGTTTAAATCAAATACGACAGTGTGCACAAATATCTGTGACTGAGATTTGTGTCTTTAATGGCATTCATGCTAGATGGAGAAGAAAAAGAAAATACACGACAAGAAGGACACACTTATAAAAAAACATGATGTTGGTGGCAATTTGAAAGACTGTAAGCTATATTGTCAAGATTGTGTTCATGAGAAAATATCAACCTCTGTGGCCATGCAAGTCATCACACATGTGTTCCAGAAGCAAAGGCAGAAGTAGCATGAAATTATTATAACCCTGCAAAACCTCTGAGGAAAGGCCCCTTATGTCATTCAGACAACTGGGGCACAGGATCAGAAAATGCTCATGGGTTGCTCTGGAAGGCACTAACAAATTATCTATTGCATCATTTTGTTTGAAGGATTTGTTGAGATCATTTGAAATTTTAACTGTCCAGTCTCTGTGCACTGTGGCCATCAAATATTGTTCTTTTTCTCAGGCTTACCAGCAATCATGCAAAATTTTGTTTTCTTTTAAAGACTCACCCACTCATCACTTTAATGTTAACAAAAATCTGGTTGTTAGGGATTCACTTCTGGCTCATCGTGGTGGGCGTGTCATCACTTGCAAGCAGCTTGCTCCTTTGCAAACACAAATAACCCATCTGCATTACCTCCGACAGTTTACATGATATTCTGCCACTTAGTTTGTTTTTGTATATCTAACCCTGGATACTAGGGACATAGGAAGTACACAACAGGTAAAGACCAAACTTTTTTACCCACCACTGCATTGCTTTTTTGTTGTCACTTCTGACCCTACCATTTTTTCATATTCCTGGTCAGTCCCAAGCTCCAGCTAACTTCACATAGTTGAATTCTGTGAAGGTTCTCAGTCATGCAGGTCATCTTTCTTCAAAAAGGTACAACAATAAATAACTGTAAAACAGCGGATACATTTTTTTAAATGCCATGACTCCCACAAAATGATGTCTTTGGTCCGATAACATTTGGAATGTGTAGAAAAGCGGCACAATTATTTTATCCTCATTCGTTAGCAGAGGGCTAAACTGGAGGCTAGGCAGCAGAAGTCTCTAGTATGCTTGCTCTATGGGACCCAACAGAAGAAGATGCTTTAGATCCGGGTAATTTTATACTCAGAAATCAAAATGTATTTGTTCCATGAGTCACTGCGTACCTTCCAAGTTTACAACTTGAAGCCAGAACAGTGGGCCCATGTAATGTTGAGTGCAAATAAATCTTTTTATTTCTTTCCCAACTGAAAACTTAAAAGTCACCTGTTATTTCATTAAAAATTAGAAATGGGAGAAAGAGAGAGAAATAGAGCTACACAGAGTCCACAAGAGAGAAAAGGTAAAACTAAACAGAAGCTTATCTTTACATATTTTTTTTTAACTTTCATCAAGATACTACGGTACAGGTGAAATATACTGCTGTGTCCTGTCGCATAAATCATTCATTGATACAGATTTGATACAGATGGGACTTACTTCAGAAATGGAGGTGCCACTGGGGAACAAAGTTGGGGAGCCAACTTTCTCATACCCTGGTGACATTTATTCCAAATACTGCTTGGTATTACTAAGGAGCCAGTCCAGCTTCATTTTGGACACCCACTTTTACTTTAGACACTCCAGCAGGTTGGCTTTTCACCCAGCAAGTTAAATAATTCTTTGGTTCTTTAATTTAATCATAAATTTGAGCAGGTAGTCTCATTGAGATGAAAATCTCTTTTTCAATAGAGACCTGTGCCCTGACATTCAGACCACTATAATGAAGGAAGTAAAGTAGAGAGAAAGTGGCACAGCCACGTTTACTCAGAAGTTGTAAAACCTTTGAAAAGTGTTCACTTAAATTGGTAACTGCACCAAAGTATTGGAAGCACATTTTGTATCAACATGGATGACCGACAAAACAAATTATGTTATAAGGCAAGTCCTGGACATTAAAATATCTCATAAAGCTGAACTACATTATAGATGAAACTTCAAAACTTTAATGATGACATTGAAGAGTTGAAGTGTCCATGGTGTACTCTCCTCCTGCCCAGTCTGAGTGCAACCTGCAGACCTCCTCACTGGAGTGAAGTAAAATTGCAGCCAGATTATAAGATTATATATTGTCTAAATATATAGCTTTGTTTTAATTACTTTTATATACACTAATAATATTAAGTCTTGGGGTATTCATTTAACTATATACCTTTTTATTGCAGTTATAGTTTGCAGAGGGGTTCAACTGCATTATAATGAGAAATGCCATGAGAGGGCAAGAATAATAAAAACACACAGTATAAAGCAGCCCTGTGAAACACCACTAACATCAATCTCAATAATAAAATTTACAGTGGACTATAATTGAATTAACACCTCACCAAAAACTGAACATTACAATCTCCCTAAATGTAGAGTTTATGGAAGAGTGTATGCAAAACAGTGCATTGGAAATTTGCACTTTATTTAATGATGTTGCACTTATTGATATCATATTATTTACTGATCAACCCATGACTCCAGATCAGTTTAAAAACACCTTCACATTAATTTTACCTACATTATTTTGAATGATCACGGTCATGTAATTTGCAGGAACAAGGAAAATAGTTTCTTCCTCAAAATTTTCCAACAAAATCACAATACTGTCCTTAAAATAACACAAAAACGTTTAAGATATTTCCTCCTGTGAACATAACTTAACTGAAGTTCAGGATCAACCTTCTTCACTCCTAACAAACTTCACAGAACTTCAGTAATTGTCTATCGCAAATGAGTTTAGCTCAGACTTCATTTTAAGTTTTTCTCAGAACTCATCTTGAAACTGAATGCTTCACGCAACTCCAAAATAAATCAAGTAAATTCATTCCTTATCTCATTACTGAGATGTCGGCTTCTTTGCCAGGTTGTGAAATATGATCACCATTCCAAATTATATTCAATAATTCTGTTTTGCACCAAACCATCACTGGACTTAGCGCGAAATCTCCAATGTAGACTCAACAAACTTGGACTTCAGCTTATGTTAATGTCAATAGATCAGACATTTAGGATGCAATGTGTAATTGAATTTGGGATGAGAAATCAACATAGAGCTAGTTTAATGATACACTATTTATCAACTGTGGTGTCTCGCATACCAACTGAAGCTCAGATTACACTTGTAGTGTGTGTTAATATGTTTGTGAGCGTGTCTAAGTGTGTGCATCTCTTTCCTACCTGTCACCATAGCGTTGCAGCTCAGTGACTGACTGATTGTATGCTCTGATTGGATCCCAGTTGCCAGGACACGGAACATTAGGTCGGTGATTGGTGGAGAGACAGAAAAGATCTTTTTTTCCCTTCTTTTTTCCTGACGCGTCACAGTTGAAAGTCACTGTCAGAAAAGCATTAATTATAGTGATGGAAAGATTAGTTTATCTTCTGTTTAGAGTAACTTTTATAGACTTGTGAATCTAAAAAATAACTACTTTTTTAGGAGTTGTGGGAATGGAACTTTATTTATTTACTTCATCTGGTGCCTTGATGATTGGATCAGGGCTTCAACTTCTAAGACCAATAAACAGAGAGACAAATGAATCATTGCCTCTTGAGCAGTCATCAAAAGCAACTTAATGTCCAAATTCCAGCAGCAGTTCACCACATCCAGGCATCTAGTTGCACCCAGATAACATGACATCACTCACAATACTCATAATGACCCCATTCGCAAAAGAGATTAGTTGCAAATGAACTAATCACTTGTAAGTTGCACATTGCTACAGGGAGTGGAAAAATAAAAATTGGGTGAATTAGTAAGCAGTTATGATGATGGAGAGCAACTGACAGTTAGTTATGCGGCGAGAGAGATTCAAAGTTGTGTTTACCCGACTGTTTTATGTCTTCTCCGCGTGTCTTTCTGCTTCGATGAGAGAACTTTCGCAAGGCTTAATGAGTTTGGAGCCTTGGGCGTTTTAGATTGATGTGATGTGGATTAAGGAGGTAACTTTTAAAATGTATTCTGGTGCAGTGTAATCATCAGTGTAATCCACATAGTTAGTCTCAAGTAACATAGTCTGTGGTTTAATTTAGGTGCGCATGGAAATGATAAATATAAAATCTATGTAGGTGATATCATTTTGAGAGTTAACGATCAGTCTTCTGCACCTGGTTGCATCACAAGTGAGTCAGAGAATAAGTAAAAACTTGGCCAGAATACAGAGGATGTTGTATACGTATACATGACTATGGTACATTATCTTATACAGTTGCATTATTTATTGGTGAATGTACTGTAATTTGTTCATATTTATTTATATTTATTGTGCTGAGTGTATGAATTGTAACACATGTTGGTTCATTCTATTTTTAGGGTACCTCAGAGTGGGACAACTTTTAGGCCAACTGAGGTTGATTTGAGATTTTCTGTTCATTATTTTATCCCTGATTGTGGGTTCTCAAAGCACAGATTAAGGATGGGAAACCATAGACCATCATCACTGGATGGAGTTTGCCTGTTCTAATTGTAGAAATTCAAATTTCCACTTTCAGTTTTGTTGACATTTATTTCTTAAAATACACAGAAAACAATGGAAAATTTTGCTGATTGGGAGTGTGAATCGTTGTTTGTCTCTATGTACCCTGCAATAAGCTGGCGACTTGTCCAGGGTCAGCTGGGATAGGCTCCAGCCCCACCGTGACCCGGAATAGGATAAGCGGTTACTTCTACAACAAACTCCATCTGCTGATGAAGATTGAAAGCTCGAGAACAGCTACAGTTTTAAATGGACTTTGAGGTAAGACTGTTTTCTTGACTGTTGTCTCCAAGGTCAAGAATAAACTTTGTGCTTCGATTGAAATAGTGCTTTAACACAAAGCGTTAAAGAAGAATAGTAAAGTAATGGTACAATTACAACATTTATTCATAATTCCTTATAGGTTAGAGGATGAATGAAGTTTTCCAGGTCAAGGACTTCTCACAGCAGAGAGCCGGTTTTTACTGAGAGATGGCTGGAGGCTGGGTGACAGCTTGGATAACACACACACACACACACACACTGTCACACTCTACTGCATGCGTTTAATTCACACACGCAAACACATACACATAGAGAGAGAGCAGAGTGGTTAGCGGTGAGGCTAGCACTATCAAACCATGTGGTGTGGTGTTAATCACACCTATGTCCATTAGCACTTCACATCAGCACAAGGCAGTCTGCGTAGACACACACACACACCCCATGCAGAGAGTAAATACAGATAGTGATGGTAGCCTGAATGGACAATAGAAAGAGAAAGAAAGAAAGAAAGAAAGAAAGAAAGAAAGAAAGTAAGTAACTTTAAAGTTCACAGCTTAATAAAAAGGTTTAATTAATTAAAATGTAAAAATGTTTTAAAATATTTTTCAAATTTTACCATCATCTCATAACCCTCCAACACTTTTCTTACGGAGTCACTGTTTTGAGCCTTTTGAGGATTAACAGCCTGTCTGAACAGCTGGGACTTCAAAGAGGTGTTAAATGTGTCAACAGTGTCAGCAAATCTAACATTATGGAGGAGTCAACGGTGCATTTTTTGACAGAAGCTGCAGCGCTGAAGAGTTGAGCGATTATTATTTATTTGACTTTTTTTAGCTGCTGTCGCTAACACTGACATAATATCATCTTGTAAAGTTATGGCCAACATGTTAGCAAACAGTTGCCTATTTAAGGTATCCATTTAGCAGAAGCGTATCTTCTATTTTGTTTTCCACCAACTTCTGAAGGAAACATCTGTCTCCGTAGCTGCTAAATTAAATGCTCCATATGTTCACCAGCTAGTCCCTCACGTTACCTGTGTTCTCTTTGGTGCTGGAAAGGAAGTGTACAAACTGCCTGTCAGAGTCTGAGAAAATAAGAGAGGTGAGAGTGAGCCAGTAAAGTTGTGGGCCGTAACAATGATCTAAAAAGCTTTACGGAGCAGCTTTAAAGTTCTGACAGTTTGTAAATAAACTTGCTGAAACAATTACTCAACTAATCTATTAGTTTAATGACTGAAAATTAAGCAACCGTTTTGATAATCAATTAATCACTGAAGTCATTTAAAAGCCAAAATGATGGTTCCAGCTTCTTCAGTGTGACAATTTAATGCTTGTTTTAAATCTTAAATTGCTGGTTAGACAAAATGAGCAATGTGAAGATGTCACTTTGGGCCCAGGGAAATTGTGATTTTTTTTTTTTTTTTTTTTTTTTTTTATAAATGATAATCAATTATTCAAAAAGATATTAATCATTAGTTGCAGCCCAGCTGGGGTTATGCCAGAGTCCAACAACTAAATGAGTAATCCTCCAACATCTAGACATTAAAGGCTCTATATGTATAATATGTCAGAAATGGAATATAACATGCACAACTATATTTTCATTAGTGTATAATCACCAGTAAATAAGAATTGTTATGTTTTTGTTACCTTAAAATAAATCATTTTTTATCTACAAAACACCACAGGTTCTCCACACAGAGTCTGCAGTGTTGAACCACCATGATGTCTTTACGGTAGCCCAGAGTGGACAAACTAAACACTGGCTTCAGATAGGGCCATTTGTGTTTTTCACATTTATTCAGAGCCACCATCGTTTCTTCTTTACGCTAGTAAAGAGAAGAGGCGTGTGTATCAGCAATTACACTGTTAAAAGTCTCTAAATCCGTCCAATTAAATTGCTTAATTATTAAATGCAACAACTGAAGTTACTGACATAAAATCTGTCACTATTTATATAGTAGCTCATAACTGCAAATACGTTTCATCTTTAAATAGTGGAAAAGCTCAAAGATGTCTGAAAACAACTTCTGTGCTTGTTTTGGTTGTTTTGAACAGATACCTATTTGTGCATTTATTGGTTATATATGCTATAAGCTCTTCCTAATAAAACTTACCCGTGAATGAGCTTTAAAAAAAAAAAAAAAAAAAGAACAAATCTCAGCGGAATCACACGCTGTAGATGTCTATTACTGTAGCTTCATTACAATTGCTCATTTCTGCTGTGTAGCAGGTCCCTCCTGGCCAGCTGGAATTTACATTGATTCTGTATGCAGCACCGTCGTGTTTGTTTTATTGTCCAAGCAAGGCCATTATTAAAACAGGAATGGCTGTGATGTGTTTTCTGATTGGATGCTAAAAGATTAGAGCCGTGATGAATAATAAAATCAGATGCACTAATGTGTGGCTTCTCTGGAATAGCAAATTGTGGGCTGTCCTGGGACTGAAACAGCAAAGAGCAGCAATTGGTGGATTGACAGGAGGAATCAAATTCATGGTTAAAACATGTTGCCATTGAGGGAATTTCCATGTGTGATTGCATGTTTCCTCAATTACTTTAACATTTTTTATTCCACCATAGTATGGTCTGCCTCACTGGCTGGCTGAACTTCAAAAACAGAGAAACAGATTTATATCAGGAATTGGTGTTCCCTTACCCTTCTTCTCTCAAAAGCCAAAATCTGTTTGTCTGTGTTAACAATGTCACTTCCACTTCAAATATTTGAAGTAGTTCAGGGGCATTTGATTTATCTCACAGACTGGAACAGCCGCCAGCACAGGCACATTACTGGTGAGATTAAAGTAAATCAAGCACTCCAGATTCTGCTGTGTTTGCTATAGGATCAAGCAGCAGGGAAGGAATAGAGCTTTCTGTCTTGATCAAGATTTAAAAGGCTGCGTGTCTGTATGTGAGTGTGTGCAAAAAGTATACTTTCAGTGTCACAAGGTTGAGACCAGTACTCACCACCTCCCGCATGATTCCCACCATTCTCATTCCCATCACCCTCTGCTGTATGCTATTGAAAAGTAAACCCCAGTACCGTGAAATAATCTTTTAAAAAATTGACCTGTTTTGGTTATGGAAGGCCTCTGTAAAGCCAGCCTCCTCGCACCCAGAGTTGAAAAAGAGACTGCTGAACTAAATAAAAAATCCACATCCCTTCACTTCACATCATGTTTTGACTCAGAGACTAAATTTCACACCCAAACAATGCCAGAGCCTTTCTTATACATTTACAGTAGCCTGAGCGCATAAAAAGCTTGTGATTGGTCACACAGTGCGAGTGCCACTGCTCCAGGACTTAACTGTGCAATTTTGTCACCTCCCAGTATCACTCCAGTGTGAGTGTTTTCATGTACATGTACAGTATGTGTGTGTGTGTGTGTGTGTGTGTGTGTGTGTGTACATGTGCAAATCAATATATAGCTAAGTTAAAGCCCTCTACTACCCTCAAGTGGTCTAAATGCAGAACTGGCTGGACTAACCCTGAAAGATACAGGAAGCTGTTTGCAATTTGACATTGCATGGCTGTGTGTGTGTGTGTGTGTGTGTGCGTGTGTGTGCGTGTTTATTTGTGTATTGTATATTTATCTGTGCGCTTACTTGCACTTATTTGTATTTGGGTCTTACTCACTCCTGCTCCACTGTGTGTGTTTGTACGTCACGCTTGCTTGCACGTCTGTGTGTGTGTGTGTGTGTGTGTGTGTTCGCACTGTGCATGCCCATGTCTCTTATTTAAACTAGAGATTAGCGGATAGAGAGGGAGCGGCAGAGCAAAACGAACAAATATACAAACACTCTGGTGCAGAGGTGGAAGTGGTGGTTGAGGTGTGGAACGGGGGGATGAAGGGGAAAAAAATGAATAATAATAAATGAAAAAGCAGCAGTGTTAGTGGTCGTTTAGCGTTAAAAAATTAGGTATGAGGCTGTGTTGGTGGGGACATGGTACTGAAGATAGCAGTGAGACAATAAAATATGATTCAGGAAGTCCTGAGTAACAGATCCAGACATTTGCAGGATTCCCTGATGCCAAACATTGCACAGGGGTTTATAAGGAAGGATTTTACAACTCTGGAGAGTTGTTATGGGGGCAAACAAGTCGTCAGGGTTTTTTTTTTGTTGGACAACTCAGCATTATTTTTTTACACAGGAGCCTTCTACATTGGCACACCACCTGCAAGTGACCTCATTCAAATGAATCAAGGGGCTGCAATTTTTCACATAGGGCTGTTGTTTGTTAGAGGCTGCGGGAGTGCAAATCATGTGCATCACCTCTCTCTCTAATCTGTTTTTGTTTGGAGCGTTGGTTGTGTGCATCCTCAGAAATTAAGTTACCTGCCAACAAGTTGAAATAAGGTAAACAGTGGGGGCAGTACGAGGACAGCAGCACACAACACCTACAACCAAATATTTGGAGGAGATGCAAGTAGAGCTTGTCAACGCTGCTGTTTTTTTTGCCATAATCTCAGTACTCTGTCTAGTTATGTTCACAGAAAAGTTGCTCACCCAGTTAATAAGTTCAAATGTTTTTTTGAATCCTGGTTTGCTTCCACATTGTGCAGTGCAGTGCACATGTGCATTAGTGTTTCAGCCTAGCCTTCCCCATCACCCTCTGCAACTCCCCAATTGACACTGTGGAGTCTTTCTGCTTCCTGGGAACTATCATCTCCCAGGACCTCAAGTGGGAGCTGAACATCAGCTCCCTCATCAAGAAAGCCCAGCAGAGGATGTACTTCCTGCAGCAGCTGAAGAAATTCAACCTGCCAGAAACAATGATGGTGCACTTCTACACGCCTTCATTGAGTCTATCCTCACCTCCTCCATCCCCATCTGGTATGCTATTGCCGCTGCCAAGGACAAGTGCAGACTGTAGCGTGTCGTTCACTCTGCTGAGAAGGTGATTGGCTGCAATCTTCCATCACTTCAGGACCTGTACACCTCCAGGACCCTGAGTCGTGACTGACCCCTCCCACCCTGGACACAAATTTTTTGAGACACTCCTCTCTCTCTCACACCACAAAAACAGTTTTTTCCCAACTGCTGTTGGACATCAACAAGGCCGGGGCCCCCTCTGACAATGACTCTCTCCCTCCACCCACCCAGACCTACATGTCACATTAATATAGGATCTACTGACTGTCTACGTTACATTAATGCACACTCTTTACCTTTTATTTAACATCCTCTGGACTACTATGTTTTGTTAAACATCTTACACATTTTAAATATCCTGCATATTGTGAACTCCTGCACATTACGTGGCAAAACTTGCACATTCCTTCACAAACTGTACAGCTATTTTCATCCTAAAAACATATTGGACATATAGTTATATTGTTTATATTTTTAGTCCTTGATTTTTATCTTCCTTATATACTATATTTTTACAAATTACAATTCATAATACAGAGATTAATAATTCACTTGTCCAGTTTGTGCAGTAAGCGCTTTTTGGGATTTTTTCATGGCAATACTGCAGTTGAACACTTGCTAGTCTTTCTAGCTCTTTTAATACTTACTACAAAACTATGTCCTGTATCAGGATTTTGGCTCTGATTCTGGCTCCCTTTTTGATTCTATAAACACAATGTTGCCACCTGTAAAGATGGTAGTTGAAAAAAGAAATTAGGGAAAGAAGAAAAAAAAAGAGAAAATATAAAAATGAAAGGAGCCTGAAATGAGAAGAAAAGAGAGTAAAAAAAGATGGAAAGAGAGACTGATGAGCAGATGAGAGAGACAGAAAAGGAGGATGAAAAAGGAGAAAGGTTAAGTGAGCAGACAAAATGAAAGAGCGAGAAGGATGTGGACCAAAAAAGAAAACACAAACCGCGAGGATGAGGTGGAGAAAAACAGCAACACAGGATGCAAAGAGTTGTAGAGCGAGAATGGAAAGAGCGAGAGAGAAAAATGGACGGATGGAGTGAGAAAAGAGAGAGAGACAGAGGCTGCAGAGGTGGTGAACCGTTCATGTGGAACTCATCTCTCTCCATTGTTGACACTCTGTGACCTGTATCACACACACACACACACACACACTCAAACATACACAGATAGTGCGTGGTGAACAGGTTGGAACACATACATGAATACACGGCCAAAAACTGGAGAGACAAAAAATAACTGCGTTTAGTCCAACCGACAACAGCAGATATTTAATTTCTGTTGAGATGAAAACAAACCTGATTAAGAGAAATGGTTTTCAATAATTTGATTTCTAATATCAAAACATATTAAAAGTTTGTGTCTGTTTGATTTACTTCTGCAGACACCAGAGAAGACGAAACATTGCTTTCAACTATAGATGCATCACAATACCAAGTAATTACAACTACTAAACATTAAGGACGGGACTAAATCAAACATTGATCTGTTTATGCTATGGCCATCATCATGTGTTTGTGATGTCTGGAGCCATTTTTACTGAGCTTGTTCACAGTTGTTTTCAGCAGGATTCAGACGTGTATTTTCAATACACTTTATTGTCCCTGTAAAATATTCTCTGTGCAGCCCGATGTGTCAAGACAACCTAGATAAGATATAATATAGGGCACAAGAATCATGAGTTACTCTGGGAGCGTAATCCACTGAGACGCTTTGGAGTAAACAACATTAACATGTTAATGTTAATAACAATCATAAAAAATCAACCAGAGTTGATGTGTGTTAATGCTCTTTGTGCAAGGAGGAGAAATAATTAGTTTGTGAGAAGAAGTGGCATGAGGTGCTTCACACTTTCAGCTTCACAGTGGCTCTACAGAAACCACCAATTGGTGACACTGCAGAGCCTACATCCATATTTTATATAAAAAAATGATGGTGTTAATACAACATTAGCAAAGGGGGTAGTGATTTTTGAATCTGAATGTTAGAATCACATGAGGTTACCAGTTGTTACCATTCTACCAACATGGCGAGAATGCAGCACAGATCTACATGATTTGATAATAAGGAACAGTTTTTTTTACAGAAAGAGTATGTTTTATTTTCACCATGTATGTACGTGAATGCATCAGTTTCTTTCTTTGGGTGAAATGAGAAATGGTATCTATGAGAAAAAAATAAGTCCCATACAAATGTGACAGTTTTTATCTTGTTTTTTAGTTCTAAAGTGTAAAAATGAAGATGCAAGCTTCAGCTTTTCGAGACTGTTAATACAGTTTGTGTATGTGTGTACGTTCTGATTTAGTTGCTGATGCAAAGCTTGTTTAAAATGGCATCTCAGTGGTGTTGAAGGCAGACTCACACACATGCACGCACGCACGCATGCACACACACACACACAAACACACACACTTAGGTAAATCTCACACAGACAAGACTTTAAAAGGTTTCAGAGTGTAGCAGCACTTATACAGATTACCTCTATCTCCTCACTATAAAGGCTCGCTCTCTCTCTCACACACACACGCGCACACACACACACACACACACACACACACAGTCTCTCTAACATTCAATTACCTCTATCTATTCACTATACAGGCCCATACACACAAGCACACACACACGGCTACACACACACATACACACACACACACGCACACACACACACACACATAATCATTCAATTACACTAAACTTGCTCTATCGATTTTCATTCACAGTGGCATGCACATTCTGTTCAGCCTGTCTGTGTGTGTGTGTGTGTGTCTGTGTGCGTGTCTGTGTGTGTGTGGAAGTGGTTCGGTGTATGAATAGGCAGGAAGGTGGTGTGTGTCTATCTTGCTTTTTCCATCTTTGTGAGGACCATTTGAGTTTAACACCTTGCAAGTGAGGAATTTAATAGAAAGTGAGGACATTTTGTGCAGTCCTCGCTTCTTCAACAGGCTGTTTGAGGGATGGTTAGACTTATGATATTAGTGTTCAGCATATAGTTGTGATAGTGAAATTTTAGGAGTGGAGACGGGGCCAAATGTTCTAAAAATTGATTTATGGATCAGTGTTGGATTTCACCCTTTGACAGTACAACAGTTGCTGTCTTGTACATTTAGGGATGGGAATTGAGAACAAGTATCGATGTCAGCATATCTTTCTAACATCAAACTCACGTGTCTTTAAGTCATGGTAAAGAGAAAGAAATGGTCCAAAGCGCTGCTTCATTTTACATTACATTTAGAAAGATGACAACGGTTTTAATAAATGTCTGGAAAATTATCATCTCCAATAACTTTTTACACCGTAAACATTGGCTTCCAGGAGTACAAAGACACTTGAGAGCCACTGCTTTCCAATGCAGATATCCTGTTATAATCAAGTGTAAACATACTGAAACATCAGCAGACAGCAGTTTTTACTAAGAGTACCTAATTGAAAATGACTATTGTACAATTATTCTCTCATTTCAACCATTTTAAATGACTGACTGTTGCTACAGCTAGCTCTCAGGCTAGCCAGCTTGACTCATCCATCAGCTCCTCTTTTTTACTTTTCTGTTTCTACAATGTGCTCAGACTCAGATACAAAAACAACAGCAACAAAAGTTGCGTTGATGCTATAAACCTGTGTAGGCCTACTTTTTTCCACACCAAAAAATTGCTCAGGACTATTAAGCAGAATTGGTAACGGCATTCATATTTTAAAAAATCTTATCAATTTCCATTCATATGTACGTTATCAGGACATTTCATCTTTTAATTATATATAATCAACCAATTCAGATGTTTTCATTCTTTCTCTCATGTTGTGATAGACTGTCACAACCATAACTGTAAACAGTCAGCATCCTATGAGGTACTACTGGGTGGCATCGCCATACCATTGTTTAATTTTTGAACAGGTGCATATTAGCCCCAACTATATGCATTATACAATGCATACGTATAAATCTGGCAATTTAAATACTGGAGTCTTTTTACAGTGGCTGTTTATTCACCCTAAACAGTCAATGTACCAACTGCCCACTTATTTACACAGCATCTTAGCAAAACAAGACAATTTAAAGCACTTTACATAATACATAAAAGAGCAATAAGGGGCAGTATTAAAGAAACTCCAGACAATATAAAAAAACAACTCTGTGTGTGTGTGTTGTGTTTGTGTGACAGCTCAGTCTCTGTGTTCTCAGTGTTATTTCAGGTCACTCTACTTTGCTTCTTATTTCAATTCACTCATGAACGCTAAAAAAACCTCATCATTAGCTGCAATGTTTCACCTAAATTGCAACACTTTCATATGGTCACACCTCAAATTACGCTGCCCAGAACAAAAAATGTGTTTGTTTACATCCATTGTCATGCTGAACACCTGAAAATCTTTGAACAGGCTTTGTGGCTTGAGATTGCATTTTGTCAGTGAGGGTCCTCCTCCACCTCAAGCTTCACAGAATACACACAAGAGCATGCGTGTTTGTCAGATCTGTGTATGTTCAATGTATATGGCCTGCGCTCTATTCACACACACAGAAACATGCACACACCAAACACCAAATAATCAGAAAGTAATTCAACCCCATACATACACAACTGCAAATCATGTTAGCCCACACACACAGCTTTTGTAACCATCTTTCCATCAGGCGCTATTGTCGTGGAGAGGTGTTGTGATGTGTGTAGTAGCAGCCCACAGTAATAGAAGCTGGTAAGTATCCAATGTGTCTTTTAAAGGTTTTACAATCAGGGTGTGTGTGTGTGTGTGTGTGTGTGTGTGTGTGTGTGTGTGTGTGTGTGTGTGTGTGTGGGTATGTGGGTGCATGTCTGCGGGTCACTGCTCTCAGATCAGGTCCTGCTCAGCACCGTTTTTGATTTCCCCACTGAAATCACCAGCTGTACCTGCTCAGCACTCTCTCTCACACACACACACACACACACACACACACACACACACACACACACACACATTATGTTTAATTGTAGTGGGGCTATTTGTGAGTCACATAACACAAGCTGTCTTTTTCTCCATCATGGCTAAAGCCAAGAAGAAAATATCTGTTGTCAGCATGAGGAAAAGGTAACCATAATAGATGTTTCTCTGCCACCTCTATTTTCTCTGTGCTATTCATTTTTCTCTTCTTTATTCTTTCTTTTGCTTTTGTATATTGTGTTTTTCTCACCGGTGGAATAAAATACATCATTTCTGTTGCCATGGGAATGCTGCATGTCAAACAATCAAACTAGGCAAAATTGAGAGTTGTCGTAAAAGTCTGACATTTTTAACAAAAGCAAAGTCAATTTTACTTCTCATTGCTGCAGACAATATTGTTTCGGCAAGTAAATATCAAATTGACTGATGCCTTACTTTTTTCTCTTTACTTTTCTTTTGAACTTCCTCCAAACTTTTTGATTTTGACCTGACCATTTATGTTGCTTTCTATGGGCAAAGTAAACGCCTTTCAATGTGGAGCCACGATAGGCAAAAAGCCTCTTTCAACACATGAGTTTGGACTGTGTTGATGTTGGAACAGTTCAGTTTGAGACCCAGTGCAAACATAGAGCAGGAGAAATCAGTTAAAACAGTTAATTGTCACAAAAGTAGTAGATGGATGTTGATGGCTTTGCTGGGGCTTTCCATAGAGTGGTGGCGAGCGAGGGGACATAGCTGTCCGATGGGCAAATGAACGAGCAGAGCAAACTGTGGTTCTCTATACCAAACTGCCAAACGGGTGATGAGGACATGGCTGGACATGGCTGGTAAACAAGCAGGCAGCCGTGGAGATCCTGAGAACACAGGATTAGCAAAAGATCAGGTGAGCACACAAAACGAGATAGCAAAGCTAAGTTCTTGGCAATAACATCTGTACTGCACAGAAGACTGAGTGATCTGGCTGAATGAATGAGCTGGGGTTTTATACTGCACCACTGCATTGGAAGGAGAGAAGAACCAGCAAACATACACCACACAGAAAGTGACAGACTGGGAACAAACATGACACATTAGGAAGGGGGACAACAAGAAAACAGAGGGGAAAGGGAGAGCCAAGGACAATACCCTAACAGTTAATGCTTTGACTTTGTTTTGTTTAAGAATGAGCTTATCTCTTTAGCACCTATGGCTTGTTTTTGCTGTCTAAAATGAAGCAAACAATTAATTTCCTGCAACCAAGCATTGTGATGGAATAGCGGAATAGTTGACTTCATTTCATCAAAACATCTACAATGGACTGTAATTATTCTAAAGAGAAAGTAACATGTTTGTCAGTCGCAGTTTAAATATATCTGGTACTCAGTTTATCCAGGCTTAGAGTAGATGCAGCTGCAGAAGAAGTCTGGTGAGCAGACGGGGCTCTTTTGTAAGTCCTGAAGAGATTTTGGTGATCAAACTGAATGATGACACACTTAGGTGTTATATGTGGTTAAAAGGTAAAACCAAGGTCAACCATTAATCACAGGATTGTCTGTTTGAACCCCAGCTCCTCCCGTCCACATGTTGTCTTCCATGGTAGCTCTCTACAGTGTGTGTGTGCAAGTAAATAGGTGAATGATAATACATACAGTATATATATATATATATATATATATATATATATATATATATATATATGCAGTCCATCCATTTATATGTTGTGCAGATTGTAGCAATCATGTAACATTATTGATTTTTGCTTCAGTGCTGATCAAGCCAATAAAAAGGAGAATGATGCTCCTGTATGAACAAAACTGAATATGTTTTGAGATGGAAATTCTTTAACTCTAAACTCTAAACCAGTTCAACAAATGCACCCTATACATTGGACCCCGTTGCTTCTAGAGACCACATAAGTGCAGCACCTTTCACAGCAGTCATTTACTTTACAACACTCACTTTTAAAATGGGTCAAACATTCCAATTGTTGTGTGAGTGAAGTTGAAGTAAAATCGATTATTAAGCTGTGGTGAAAACGAGGCCATTGCATCTGGATATCCTTCTGTATAACCGGACAAGGGAGGAGCTGTGACCTGATTAGAAACAATGCAATGAACGGCAGGGAACGTGAACGTGTACTGACTTCCAGAATAACTCAAGATTGAGAACAACTTTATGTGGCCTTCTTTTAAAAACTTCCACGCATCTCATCAAGGAGAAGTAGGGCAGAAAAATCACTAAACAACAGCCACAAAGCAGGAGAAGAAAAAAACTCACCACCGGCTGCGATAGTTTGCTCACATAATGTCAAGTTTTAATACCTTTCAGTGGCCCTCGCAGATGTTGATAAGAGAAAAAAAAAAACGGGCAAACAAACCCCTCAGTTTATTTGCTTGTTTGTTTGTTATGAAAGGTGTTAAGTAAAACCTGAAGGCGAGGTAGTCGGGCATTACACCTGGATCCAGTTTAAACCCTGCAGTGTGTTCCTGCCTGATTCTTCATGTTGTTGTTTTGCTTTGCCGTTATTACTTCTCTTCCCAACAGATGGATCCAAAATGCAACAGGAGAGCCATGGAAGGGAGGGGGAGGGAGAGGGGAGAAGGGGAACAGAGAGTGGAGGAAAAGCAATGGGAGGCGAGGTGATGAGGGATGAGAAAATGAAAAGAGTAGAGATGAGTACATAGGATTGCAGAGAAAGCTAAGGAGACAGAGGAGGAGGGCATAGTGGATTCGCCTGGAGGAAATGGAGGCAGAAAGGCGAGAAAAGGGGCTCAGCTTTGTTTATAACACCCTCCAACAAGTGTTAGTGGAGGGCTTCAACTGCCTCAGGTATGATTTAGCATGCACTCATGAGTTACACTGCTACCCGAGGATATGTGTGTGCTTATATGTACAGATGACTCCAGGCTGAAAAGGGTTAGAACACCTTACAAGTATATAATGTGTGTGGGGGAGCATGACTTTTCCCCTCGGCCTATCAACATATGTTCATGGATGTTATTATTATATCCATAGGTATGTGTGTATTTGAGTGTTGGAGGCATTTGGATGTGTTTGATCAAGTTCAAGAGGTCATACAAATAAAAACAATTCAGTTAAGAGGATCAGTGTTGCTGATTGCAACCCGATCAACTCTTCCTCGAATTCCTAGCGTGAAGAGAAACTACAGTGTCCACGAAACGTGCAAGAAACACAAAAGTCCCTATCTATAGCCAATGTTTAGTTTGTCCATTATGGGCTACTGTAGAAACATGCCGGTTCAACATGGAACTAAATCTGGCAGGTGTGGAGAACAGACTAAAACTGCATTGCGGACACAACTTCACAGTGTCTCGCCCGTTGGAATCAAGACCTATTGAGACATAAATACATAAGAGAAAATCCCCCATTCCATCCTAAAGCTTGCTTATGGTACCCAAATGCAAATATACACATATATGTCCATATACTGTACATACGGGTGACAAATTCAAGGAAAAAACAACTTAAAGTGTTTTAGTAAGTAAGATGTTGTCCCACCACAAGCTGCAAGAACAGCTTCTGTACATCTTGGCATTGATTCTGCAAGTCTCTGGAGCTATACTGGATGGATGAACACCATTCTTCCAAAAGATATTTGGTGTTTAAATAATTTTGGTAGAGAGTGGTAAATAGTATATATAGTATATAGTATAGTATAAATAGTATAAATGCTGTTTAGCTCCAGCGTGCAGGCCTGAATACACTAAGAATAAAAAAAGAAACAGTTATTTTAGGTCAAGCAAAGGTACAAGGAAGTTATTTTAATATGCTAGAGCATGTTAGGAGCACGATGTAGCAAAACCGCCCTTTATCCAACAGATCCCAGTCTAGACAGCTACTAATGCTGCTGTAGTATCGAGCAACAGTGGTGCTTTGTAGCTGTCACAGTGGCCTGATCTCCCAGTGGATAAGAACAAGCAAAAGCAGGTATCAATAAAGTATCATAGTGGGTATCATAAAACATGAAGGACAGGAAAACCTGATATCAAAAACTGACAAGCTCTTTTTTTATTCCTTAGGCTTCCACTTTTGCTGATAAATCCATATTAGACTGAAGATAAGTAAACAGAAGTAAAAGATCAAATTTAGCTGACCATTTCAAGTCTTGCCTTATTGACTAAAAATCCTATTTCTTATTAAGGTGGAATTTCTTTGTGCAATGCAGCATACTTTAAGTCTAACAGCAAAATGAAGCATCTGATGTTGCTTCTAAGAACAAAGAAATATGTACCATCACGAAACGCCTTAATTGACAATTAGAGTGAAGAGAAAGAGCCTAAGTGTGTGTCTGTGTGTATGTATGTGAGTGAGCCCTCTGACAGGCACCTCGCTCCACCGACTAACTCACTCAGCATCTCGGGATTGAAAGAGGGGATTGTGCAAAATAAGAAAATGAAAACAACATACAAAAAGAAAAAGATGGAGAGGAGAGAACATTTTAGTGCACCTGAATGCAACACATTACACAAGACTGAAGCTCCTCTGTAAGCAATAGTGAAGGATCAGATCATTATTTTCTCTATCACACATGCTGTTATTCTCTCCTTTTCTTTTTCTTTGCAATCTGGTGGACCACCGGGTGTTAAGATAGCTGCCAAAGTTGGGTTCAAAATCTTTGTAAAGAAACTCTAGGGCCCAAAAAAAGAGCGAGAACCGAAAATCATACTTTGAAATCAGCAAGCAGAGCGTTGCTTTATGTCACATGTGTGAGTTGTGTGGCTCACAGTTCATGTCACCTCATGTTATCACTTCCCAAAAGCAGTTTGGGTAATTATAAGGCTATGTCAGTTCTGCTCCATTCCACCACACACACACAACTCAAGTGGAAACTAATGAACATCACCAGTGAATAATATTAATTCTGCTTCTGTTTTTCTCTGTCTTGTGACAGAAAATATTTCTGCTTTTTTGGGGGGCTGCATTTCCTGTTTCTTTCATTTGGTAGGATGTTCAGAAGCAGCATAAGCAAAGCTTTGATCACCAGAAAAAAGTCAGTAGATACTGGGTTATACTTACATCGTGTGACACAAATAAAATTAAAAAAATGGTTACCTGTCTATCTGTGTTTCTCCAGTCTCTAGCATTATTTGTCTCTCTATTTGCCTGATTAAATATTTGCCAATATTGCTCATTTTGGATTTGTTTTACTGATCAATTGCCTATCTGCTTTTACCTGCCTATCACTTCATTCCTCGTGCAGTGGCAAAAATGATGAAGCCAAAACTGACAGCAGTGAAATGAATGGGTCACCTCCCATGACAATTAAAAATTCAGCATTGTCACGATTGGCTCCTGAACTGTCATCTAACGAAGAGAGTGAGGCAACAGTCTGCAGAGAGCAAACAAGCTGACAGAGCAGCAGACAACCACACAAATAAATGTAAAGAGAGACAGAAATCTGCATAGCTGTCTGTCTTCCTTTACTTTGGTGTTTTATATGACCATGCAGCGCCTTTAAGAGTCAAAAAAAAAAATTCAGATGCAGATCACAGTACGAGATTTATCATTAAATGTGACTGCATTCATACAGTAATCATGCTATTATCACCAAAAGAAACGTGCTGTATCGTTCTCATCAACATCACACATGTCATACTGAAGGTGATGTAATTACTGAATCTCTTTCCAGGTTGTGAATTCAGCCACAAGGAAATTGTTTGTTTTTCTCAGATATATTCATCTTAGTGGGAAATATACAAATGTGTCTTAATGGAAGCAAAGATAGATACTTTGTACACGCAAACAAAATATTATTTTGATGTTGAGCCTGAAAGTTTGTTTTGTTCTTGGAAATTATAGTTTGACAAAATGCATTCATTAATGCAGCCACAGTTCAACAATGCATAATTATTCATTCAGTGTGCAAATTACACTTTTCATTAGTAACAATCACAATCGCAATGTCACACTGACTGATGAAGTGATCACTTGCAAGCCACTGCCAAAGGATTTTTTTTTTCCCCATTTCACATACGTCATATAAACAGCAGAAACACTGAGCCATGTTGGGTTAACAAACACCAGGGGCCAGATGCATAAAACTTCACAACAGATCTGTATGTGCACTCAATGACAGAAATATTCAGAGGCATTATTTTTCATCAGAGTTATGAAGCTCTGCCTATGCCTGCTTCTATTTTATAAAGCTCAGTCGCAAAATAATAACACAACCACTGAAATTGGTAAACAACCTAAACAATGCAATCTTTTCACCTTATAGTTCACATCCACCCCTGAACTTTTTGGACTATTCAATACAGAATCTGTCTGATCTACTAATTAGACCTTCAGATATATTTATATCTAATTCAGCTGTAATACATTCTGTCTTTGAATAAAAAGACATTGTGGCTGTCATAATAAAGGAATGCAAAGTAATAAAATAATCCAAGATGAATTCTGTTATGACATTTAAAAGCAAAGCAATGCAACATTTGCACATTAATTAATACTAGGCAGTCTGGATGAGTGGAAGCAGCACAAATAGTAATCATCATCACTGAGAGTACACAAAATTATGGGAGACAAGCCAGCAAATGTTAGTTATTATTATTAGTAGTATTAGTATTAGTATTAGTATTAGTATTAGTATTATTAGTATTATTTTCATTCTTATGCAGATTTATGCTCATTGTCCATCGTCACATCGCATAAAGCACTGGTTTCTGTCTGGTTTTCCACCTCTTACTCAAACGTGTATACAAAAACACAGCATACATGCAAACATGCATGGTAAGACACTCAAATAACACATCTAAAGTAACAGCACGTCTGTGGAACACACAAGGTTGAGTGTGTGAATTTGAATTGACGTGCATGTTTGAATGGACACACGTGGACATATAGACCCAGAGTCATGGATGTGTGGTCCCTGCTTTCTGTTTGTTGACTGACTGACAGTCAGTTTGGCACCATAAGGATCAATGACTAATCAGCATGACACTGACTAATCAAACACACACATACACACACTCACACGCGTGCATAAACTCATATGTAGAATAACACACATGGTGCAGACTCTAATTGTCAGTGATTGCATTTGAATACCTGCCCATGCTTCCACTCATTAGCATTGTGGCACAAATAGCTGTTGGATCCCTTGTTCCTCCAGTTTACCACCAGATTATCAAATTGCTAAAGTATCTAGTATCTTTTATCTACCAATTATGTTTAAAGCATCTATCAATTGTGATGTAAGCTTTGTTTCCAACATTAAACTGTAAGTACTTTTTGTTCCAGTGTAATTGACTGCTGCCAGTTTCTCTGTAGTAGATACAAAGTGTTTCATAACCCCAGGATCACCACAAACCTGATAATTCACTGCAAAAAGAAAACATGTCAAAGGTGGACATGGGAGAAAAACAAGTTTCTGTTCTTTTTATGAGTTGCACAAAAGATGTCTTGTTGGAGACTGCAGGTTTCCACAATGCACCAGTTTCAACTGTCTGGGACATTTTGGCCTTTGGTGTATAAAGATATTATCATGCTGATTGCACAATAATGTAATAAAGCTGTTATCATCCCTGAGAGATAAACAGAGCAAAGAGAGAGAGAGACCGAGAGAGACAGAGAAAACTGACAGAAGAGACGAGGGAAAGGAATTTCTCTTCCATTAAGATGCAAACTGGTCCTGCTCCTTTGGGAGTGAAAACAAGTGGGAGAGGCAAAGAGAGGAGGAGGAGACGAATAAATGAAGAGAGGAGAAAATGAAATGAGAGGACAAGAGATGATGGGCTGGTTGTGTTGATCAAAGTGTGAATATTCACAGCACTCTCCTCACCAAGATTGAACACTAATTACTCTCAACAGCTGCTCGATGCGCTCGCTAAGCCTCATTATCACAATGTACTACATGTGTACCACTTTAGAAACACAGACCTTCACTGCGAAACAAGACGTCCACCAAGAGGAATTAAGAGCAGCACCTTCTTGGGTACAATGAATCCTGCAGGAATGTTAAAAGTTTTATTATTGACCATTTGTTCAGACCTTCAGGAGAAAAAAGAGTTGCTTTATTAATCTAACAATAAATGTTCATCTCCAGTGATTATTATCAGTTATTGAATGGGATACAGAAATGTCATTGCATCTCAGTTCTATTCTGGATTAAATTATTCCTTAACATAAATCTGTATGAGCTGAGATGAGTTTTTCTTAATATTAAAGCAACATTGTGTAACCTTTCTACCATAAAATCACAGATTTTAAATCACTTTAATGCTACACGGACGTGTAATCGGGCGAATGGTGTGGCGTCACTCCGTGTATGACTGTTTCTGCACTATGTAACTTTGTACTCTCACATGCTTTACAGGACGAAGTCATGCACCACCAACTATAGAGTTTCTGGGTGGCAATAAACTGCAGCAAGCTATAGCTGCTTATAGCTTGGTTGGTTAGCCAGGCTGCCGTGTTATTGTTTGTACCACAGGTGTTTTGGACCACCAGGAAGAGGAGGCTTACTATGTGGGAGAAAGCTGACTGGGAGCAGAGCTGGCATCTTGTCAGAACAGTGGGTAATGTAACAAGGCTCAGTTGCCTCTATGGACATAATGGCAGAGGGGAAGAGGTGAACAGCTGAGTTAACTTACAGTAGCTCACCTGTAATAGAGTAGAAGTGAAGAGGTGAAAAAAATGATTAATAAGACAACAGAACGATGTGTGATTTGTTCATCTGGCTTAAAAAAGCGCCAGTTTACCCCCCAGAAGTTAGATTGTGTTTCATCATTAGTCACTGGTAACATTGCATATGATTGAGCAATTAGGGAGTACCTCTGTGTGTGTGTGTATGTGGCAAGAGGCTGCTCTTGAAATACCAGTGGGCAGGGAGTTTTTGATCCAAAACAGAGTACAAGCTGGGAAGTGAGTTATGAAATCCAAAAAGTACTTGCTGTTGACTCATTAGTGCCGATCAGCAACAAACTCCCACAGATGTTTGAGTATGGTCAAAACCATCTCACCAACTACAACAGCTCCTCTCGCTTTCGGCTTCCCTGCTCACTATAACTCATGTGCGGTGTCCTGAAGTAGCAGAGTCACTATAATAACATATAAATAACAATAAAAGAGTGTGGCAGATGGTGGGCGAACATGTCACACAACTGGGTCAGCATGTTAGAGAATGGACCACACCGCACAGTTTTTCACACAAGCAGAAGGAGACACAGTGCAGCCAAGACAGATGACTGCAGCTGAACTTGCACAATAAAGGCTATAAGAGTCCGATATAAAAGGAAGGAAGGCGAGGCAAGCCAAAAAACACTCAGAAAGTTACCCAGGAAATAAAAAATATTGTATTCAGGTGATCAAGTGTGTTCAGCTAAAACATGTTTCCCCACTCTTTCACTTATTTTATTCAACTGAATTAGCTGCAGTTTATCATGCTGTTGTGACCATGACTGTGACAAGTATCCTGAGTGCATAATGGGTGAAAATCAAATTGTGTGTGCCTGTGTGCGTGTGTGTGTGTGTGTGTGTGTGTGTGTGTGTGTGTGTTTGTGTGTGTCAGGAGATGTTGCTTTTTGTTTGTTGTCTGTGTGACTGACAGTCGGGCAGCATGAGAGTTGACGCGCTAATCAGTGCGTCACTTCCTAATGGCCTGAAATGTACACATGCACACACAAACGCGCGCACAAGCGCACACAAGCTCAGCAAGGAGTATAATTGTCTGTGATTGCATTTGGATACCCATCCACACTCATGCTGATTAGCAATGTGGCGTTAACTGAGAAAGAACTGCAGAGCGAACAAGAGAGGGAGAAACAGAGAGTGAGTCAGGGAGACTTATTAGCTCGCACAGTTGTCTGCATATTGCTATTAATGAGAAATTTTAACCAATTAAAGTGAGCCTGAATCCCCTAAACAGCAGTCCAATATATTTGCACGGGGTAAATTAACTGCACCACAGCTGCCATATCAGTTTTCAATTTTACAGCTTACAGCAGCTCCAACAACACTATTTTAGAATACATGAAAACATCATCTTTTAGACAGAGATTTAAGATAGATAGATAGATAGATAGATAGATAGATAGATAGATAGATAGATAGATAGATAGATAGATAGATAGATAGATAGATAGATAGATAGATCTGTGAAGGATGCCTACGTGATTTGTAATGGTCCAGGTCTCTTTGAACCAATAAAGGGAAATCTTAATACTATAGTATATGATGTAGCCAAAACTTTGGTTTCAAGAAGGTGCTTTCCTGTTGCAACATCAAGAAATGGTTCCCTCAGTTTGGTGTTGACGAACAGAGACCTGACCTTCATCCAACACCTTTGGGATGAATTTGAACGACAACTGCAAATCAGTGGCTGACCTTACTGGTGCTCTTGTGTCTGAATGGCAGCAGATTTCTGCAATCAGGTTAAAAGATTTTGTGGAAAACCTTCTCAGAAGAAATGAGGCTGAAATAGCAGCAAATTAATACTCATGGTTTGTTCAACAATCACATGTTGGTATACTGCTTTGGTGCAGACCTACACACAATACTTTTGTACTGTAGATATATGGAGATGTTTTAACCTAATATTCCACTCCATATGAGGATTTATTTAAATATGCCAATGTTGGCAGAACTGTGATTTGTTTTAAAACCCCATTTTCTTATTTTCTACCCTCAAGTTGCTCTTGGCAGTTACATCAACAATAGATTTTGCAGGCAATCAAGCATACAGACTTCCACATTCACCCAAATTAAAACACCAAGCAGGTCCTCTGGGTTTATACTTGAATGTGAGAGGCAAATTTGTTATTAGAATATATCATCATGGCTGAATTACATCAAATTATTATTAATAAGCAGATCCTGCACATAGTATCTTTATGGAAAAAAAAAAAAGATAAACAGTTTTCACTCCAGTCCCTCTCGTTCGATCACTTGAAAAGACTGAAGATGTCTCGCTGTTTCTATGTGTGCAGATGGGAACAGAGGAAGAGATTGAATGGGTAAGAGGGAGGGAGGGCAGAGAGGAAGTAGGAGAAAATGGAAGCGGGAGACAGAAAGATGAGGGTGGGCATGAGAGGAGGAAGGAGAGCGGCAAAGATGAGGAGATGCGGGAGGGAGAGCAGAAAAGGGAGTGGGAAGAGAAGAGCAGAGAGGGAATGATAGCCCTAATGTGTCTGCATGAGTGACAGCCATGTATGAATATTGCATGTGTGATTATGGAGCAGAGAAGATGAGGCTTAAATGGCTCGGTAACCATGCCCCTAAATACTGGCAGTACGATAGAAAGAAACAGGGGAAAGGAAGCATAGAAGGAGAGGGCGGTGCCAAACTACTGACAGAAGAGAGTTAAGCGTGAGAGAAGACTAAAACTTAGAGGATGGAAAAGAGATCAGTGAAAGTAAAGGGAAAGAAAAATGACTTGATCTTTTATTAGCTGATACAGTAAGCCATGGAGATGGAGACATGGAGACATGGAGACATGGAACAAATGCAAAGAAAAAATCGAACAAGCAGCTAACATTAGAGAGGAACATAGAGGTAGTCTAAACCCAGACAGTTTGTATCAACTACAAATCACTTATTTTACATCAGTGTCAAACCATTTTACAAAACATGAACATGCATTATTCTCCCTCTACTCAAGAACCCCTGCTGCTGTCAAACACTGGCTTGGCTTCTTCTACCACTGCTATGCTGTCAACACCCAGCTATTCTTATTATTCCCCACTTCTGATCCTCACGTGGAGGCACACATCACGGCTTGTCTGGTAGATATCTCAGACGGAATGTTAAGGCATCACCTAAGGTTCAGCCTGGACAAGACTGAGCTTGTGTTCCTTCAGGGATAAGGATGCCTGTGCTGAGACCTGTTAACCATCACTGACAATACTGTGATGCTACTAACTCGGGTGACAAGGCAACTGAGTGTGACCCTGGATGATGAATTCATTCTCACCAAACTTTGCAGCAGATGTTCTTTTCTGTACCCCTATACAACATCAGGTGGATCTGCGTCTTCTTAGTAGGGAGACACTTCATGGTGCTTATTGTCATCTCTTGTCAAGTGGTCTTCAAGTGGCCACCCCATCATTTTGAGGATTTCGAGTTGCTAATCTTGATGAGGGCCCCTTTGTTCTGCTCCCACAGCAAATAAACTCATCATTGTGTGAGTGACCATCTTTTGTTTGCTGGCTAAAAATCCACATTTCCAGACTTCACCTCAACACTCCATGCCAGTACTTACTTCCTGTCCTTTTAAAGTTGCATTGTAGCTCTCTGAACACAGCTGTTTGCTTGAGAGGGTGGCACTTCCAGTTTTTGATTACATGTAGCTCTTGTTCCTTTTGAGTTTGAATGCATTTGCATCTGTCAGATGAATGTGATTCCATGTAATGTTGGGGTCCATTTGGTTTCCAATCAGTACACAGTGAAGTTAAAGAGACTTGAAATTTGATTAAGAAAGGTAATCTATAACAATAGAGGTATTCATTGTTCTACTCAAGTTCAGGCTGGTCTAGGTAATAACATATATACTGCAACAATATGAAAATAGGGATGTGTCCAATCTGACACATGTCTCAGGTCTATGTGTCATAGTCAAATATTCCAGGAGAAAATGATGAAAGTGAAGAGATAAAGAGTCTTAACTATCAAGCGCTCTTTTCATTCAGGTGGAGCATCACGCTGCTGCCAGTGTTGATATTCTCTCTCAATTTTTATCTATTTGAGCTATTCAGATCCAATTTGGATCAGTCTCTTGCAGACTGGTTCTGCTGGTCTTTGCATCCCTTTAACTGCTTGAGTCCACATGGCTGCGACATGTTCCGGCTGTGACATGGCCACCCAAGCTGGTCACCACCATGACAATCGACGATTCCAGATTCAGAAGCGTCCCAGAAGACATTCTCCGCTACCTTCAGATACAGTCCATAATACCCAGAAAAACATTGTGTTCACACCCCAATAAAAACAATATGGCTTCCTCATTCCAGGTGTATTGTTTCCCACTACCTTTGCATTCAAAGACAGTACTCAAATTGAGACAGTGCCCTCTGGTGGCATTAATAATTTGTCACCCAACTACATAGGCAGGCAGCTTTGAGTAAGTTTTGAGTAGGCCCAAATTAAATCATAATGCACAGAAACACCAAATTCATATTATTCTTTCCATGGAAAGACCATTTACAGACACATTTACATTCTCAGGTGTTGATTTTGTCACCAAATTTTGGAAGCGACCCCTGCTGAAAACTACCATAGGCCTACAGTATGTGCCCATGCAAAAAAATGTCAACTCGCCAATAAATAATATACAAGTATAATTAAGTTGCTAAAACATGTAAAGACATTAGCATGTTTGTAGGTTTGTAGACATTTATTGACAGTTATTTCAACTTAATCCAAGAGACTGTGTCATTAATTCTCACTAATTCTTACTAACTGTTGGCCAACTATAAACAAACAAACAACAGTTTTGGAGTTTTGTGAGACTGGCATTAGCAGCTCTATTTCCAATTATTATCCATGTTTTTCATATTATTGTTTTTTATTATTTGCAGCATTCTGGACAGGTTTTTGGCAGTTATGGGTTTTTGTTTGCAGCATCTCAAACTTGTTTTTGGCAATATGCAGTTTCTCTCAGTACTTGACCAGTTCTGGCAGTAGTGTAGCTGTGAATGGGCAGTGTTGGACCATACTAATCGAAAGTGGCTGCATGCCCAATTTGGCATGGTGTCAGATATCGACGGAGCAGCGGACACTTTCTCAAGTCCAAATTCTTGCTGCAGGACATTTTCTGGCAGATGGAATTAGCTGTCCAAGCCAGACATGCACGCACATGGGCGCACAAACACCAACAGCATGCAGACACAGAGATACTCATGAGTGCAAAAATGTTTAAGCAGAAAGGACAAATGAGACACAGACTTAGTGGGGGTGGGCAGTTTTGGTGTGAACATGTAAATGACAGGCGTATGGACAAAAATAACCAGTCAACACATCCCTCTGTTTTTGTTCCTTCATCTCTATGAATAAAAGATGGTCAAGACTACTGGGGGTGATTTGGTTGTATTATCATATGGAACTGATGTCCCTGATTTTACCTTTTACTTACCTTACCTTCTAGTTGATCATCAGACCTTTTTATCCATTTTGTTCATACTTTCCCACTCTCACCCTCTGGCTCCATTTTACTCTTTGCTCTATGGTTGTTAATGTCTTTAATGACTTGAATGTTTATGGATGTGACTCTATGGACTTCCATTTCACTGTTTCATTTCGTATAATCTTTGTTCTGTAAATGTCAAAGAAATATTTAAGCTGAACTGAAACAAATTCCAGTATGTCTCGGACATTTTATAGGCAGGAGCTCACTTTAGCATACACTAATTTCACCTTCAGTAGGCCAAATCATTATTATTATTTATATTTATTATAGAAAAAATAGAAATAATTAGAAATAGAGGCCTTGTAGCAGTTCACATCTAAATAATCTGTTATCAAATCGAATTTAGCGTAGACTGGTGAAATCAAATATTTTACAAAAGTAAAATCATAGACATTGTGTCAGCATTAACACTAAAGTGCCAGAGCTATCTAGCTAACTTTTATTTTGCTTATTCATTAATCTTCCAATTATGATTTTATTCACTGATTGTTCAGTGAGCACATAAAATGTCAAAACATGATGACAAGGTTCCATCTCACCAATACCCAAAGTAACAGTTCTTCAAAGTGTTTGGTATTTTTGTATTTTTTCTGACAAACACTAAAAGAAAACTTGGGAAAGGAGAAAAACAAGCAAAAATACACTTTTTCCAAGCTGTAGTCAATTGGTATTGGTATGTTTCACTGAAAAACTAAAGCAACTGCTTCCTGTCCTTTATATGAGCCCCTGAGGGAAATATTTGATGATTTGACTGAGAAGTTGACGTGCCATTGGTATTATAGCAGTTTCTGTGAACATACAGCCTGGGAGACGTGCCTGGGCACTGACAGATGTACAAGCTGTCTCACGTGCTGTTTAGTATTACAATAAAAGCTAAGCAATGACCATGATCTCATTAACCCCCTGAACAAACATATACACAGGCATGTCAAAAGTTAAGCCTTGATCATACTCCAGGACAGACACAGACGGCCTTTCACATGGATATGCACACGTTTCTATATCCAGTAACATCTGGGTATGTGTATGCAGACATGTTCCACAGATGCACACTAGAAGATATGATGGCACACTCCTGACATGTGCATAGTGAACATGTGGTGAAACGAAAAAAAGCAAGTGGCAGAAAGACACCTAAATGTGCAGTAAGTTACAATTTGTCAGTACATAAAGACTGCAGTTTCTCAAGACCGAAGTACTAAGCATGACTATGACAATCAGCTCTGCCTGCGTTGAGCCTCTTATGCTTGCTGGCATTGTGCGTGTGTGACTGGCATTATGCTGCTATTGTTTGGTACAGTGTAAAAGAGCAAAGGCAGCGTAATGGAGAGCATTTGTTATGAAAAAGTTGTGGGCAGATGCTGTAGACAGCCATCCACCATCCATCCATCCACATCTTTACTTTAACTAATGGTAAATGGACTTGTATTTATATACTGCTTTTCTGATCTAACAACCACTCAAAGCTCTTTCAGCACACATTCACACACCCTGAAGACCACATTCCTATACTGATGGTAGGGGCTGCAAGGTGCCAACTGCTCATAAGGATCCGAAACCAGTTTTTTTGTTTTTTTGTGAGTTTCTTGCTCTTTGACGGGAGCTGAGAATCAAATCAGCAACACTGCACTTGCTAGATGACACGCTCTACCACCTGAGCCACAGTCACCCTGTGAAGGAAGAGTTACACAACATATTAGCATACTCTTTGAAACAGAGAGGGACATTACATTACATCCCATAAGGGATTTACCCCAACCTTATCCATAATTACTACAATTACAACCAAAACAGTCATTCACTTGAAATTTAATGGTTTACCTGGTGGGTTTTTAAAAAGACTATGTAGGCAAGTACATTCACACACAAAAACGACTAATGTTGTTGTGATAAGTCACAATACAGACCTCAACAAACAACAACTAAAACAAATGCTTAACCTTATGGGGACCAAATTTGTGTCCATAAAATGTAACAGTAGAAACAGACTTTTGTCCCCATGTTGTGATGAATACCTCACACACACACTTCATTCTCCTACCAGAAATCACATCTTTCTCTCTAGATGGACAGACTACTCTGTTGTGTGCTGGCTCTCTCACACCATTTTTGCATTGTGCTTCATTGAAAGCTAATGAAGTGGGGTAAATATGATCTTTCATGCTGAGGTGCCTTTTCTTAGATGCACTGGCCAGGCAAAATATGAAGATCATTCCAGATGACAAATACCTTTTACCATATTCGCCGCGCTGTCAGGGAACACACACGTCATTTCTTTTGTGAGACTTCAGTCCAGTGTTGTGTATCTTTCAGAAGAAAATGGGGCGTGTAAAGAGAGATGGGTCACCTGTGAAGACATTTTTTATACAGTGATCAACATGTTTTCTACATAGACTGTGTGTGATTGTAATTTGTTGCAAATTGAATTCATTGTTTTATAATTCCAGTATTACAGTGTATATATCATAGTACCTATAATACAGACTAAAATATGATAGCAGTTTCCAGCTAATGTAGTAAAAATTACATTCTTCAAAAATATGAATGCAACATAAGCGGTTACAGATAATGGATGGATGGATATATGTATGTATTTTTTTTTTTTTCAACAAATAAAACAAAGATGCAGTATTTTATGGTATCTGTGTCAAACACAATCAGCAGATGGCAGACTCTGGTAACTTTAGGACAAATCTTTATTCTGTGATTCTCTTGCATTTTGTGTGGGAAATTAACCATCTGGTTAAACAGCACTTCAGTGTTGGGAGTTGCATTATGAGCTTTGAAAAAGAGGCCACAACATTTAGAAATGTTTCTGACCAACTGTGAAAAAGCAAAATAAATAAACTTATCACTTTCACTCATGAAGCTTTTTATTTTGTTTTTGTGTTTGCAAAACATGTCCATGCCTGACAAGTATTAAGTTCAGTATAACTGAAGCTATAAAACTTGAATCATTCGAACTAACAGTGTTAAAAATGTTTTAAGATTAAATATAAACTTACTATAAATGTTAGACACTGAAATGTATGGCAGGCCCCTGTGAATCTTTTATATATACTATATAGAGTTATAATTACTGAATGTAATTACATAGCATAAATATTTGTTATTATTATTATTATTTAAACAGATTGGATCTAAAGTATTTAAATAATCCCATCAAATGCCCAGTTTAATAACTATAGAACATCACCAGGTTACAAAATTTCCAAAGTCCCAGATAAAATACAAAGGACATGACTCTAGTGTGCTCAATGGTAGCTACAACCCTGAAGACAAGACAAATTGTCAGCTATATTCAGCAATGTGTCTTATAACATGACTTGTGTTCAGTTTTTAAGTGTTCAGCAGATGCAGCTCTTGCCTTGACGGTGATGGATAAGTTCAACTATGACATGACATTTCCAGGCAAAATCCGAGATGCAGTAAAAGTTTGGAAGCCCTTTTCCAGGAAGGAAGGAGAGAGCAAGTGGGAGTGAAAGTGAGAGATGAAAAGAGATATGACAAAAAGTGTGAGAGAGTGCTGTAGAGCAGAGAGAAAGATACCGGTGTAAGGAAGAGAAAGACAAACAGTCAAGGAAAAAAAAGAAAATTATACAAAAGTGCTCTAAGGAGCTTATCGCTCATACGATAATCATCATTCAATTTGATCGGTTGGTAGATAGAAGGTCAAGAAGGCAGCTACTCATAATTGTGCCTCCCAGCTCGGCCAAACTGAGTCATTTCAGGTATTGGGTATTGTGTGCATCTATATGTGTGCTTGGGTGTACTTCTGTCTCTGTGACGACCAATTTGAATTGTAGACCTTGAGCACAAGGACATTTTGGATGTTTGCGTGATAGAGGGTTTAACCTTGGCTTTAGGGTTAAGGACAGAATTTGGTTTAGCTAAGTTGTGGGGTTATGCAAGGTCTTCCGAAGTATAGAAATATAAAGTTGTTTGAGAAAGAGACAGATACAGAAAGACAGGTGAACATAGATGAGTTTATGTTCATGTCCATACTAAGCTGTAGTTGACATTATCCTGCATAAAATAAAGCATAGTGCAAAGAGTTATTAACCATCCAGCCAAATTTGAATGATTAAAAATATCAACAAGTTCTTGAAATTAGGTGTCAAAATCAGGTAAAAATGAGCAGTATGCTCAGCTCCAGGACTGTGGGGGCGTGTCCGCTGAATGCCCTGCCCTCCCATGCCAACTCAAGGGAGCAGTCAAGCAGCAATTTTGAAGCGACTGAAACATGTCAGATGAGTTCAGAAAATGACATGACTAACTTTGAAACACTCTGAGCAAGTTTAATGAATCTCTATCTCTCTGCTAGGGGTGCAGGGGTATGCTCAGGGTGGCCTCAGTGTGTCATCGAGCCACCCTTTAGGACCGCCCAAAAAATCCTGGACTGAAAACTGGTGAAAAACTGTTTTAACCTCTAACTCCACATTTCAGTCACACATCATTCAAAGTCTTTTCATTTTTCAGTTTCTGTGCCAACCCAGCACTGCTTCTGGTGGCTTATGTTAAAGTCATTTCTGGGTTGCCTGATGATGATAATAACTAAATGTATTAGGGTTAGGGTTACATGATGATAAAAATGTTTCATGAACACTACACTATTAATAATGTACAATTAAGGGACATACACAAGTAGAGATAAAGCAAACATGTACTCTTAGAAACACACAATTCAGTCAGAAATACTGAGGCACATACTGAACATGAAAAAATGGAAGTAATTAAGATCAATAAATAAATACAAAAGTATGTGCAAAATGTCTATTGCAAACCTGCTGCTTTCTGTTGTACTAAAGTATTTCTGTGTGCCATTGTGCAAAACAGAGTCTATTTTCATCTGTTAATGTTCAATATGCATGAATAAAGTAATTGTCACTTCATGTGTTACTGAGAAAAAATGAGGTCAAGCAGCAGCAGTTTCTTCAATTTGGTTCATTTCATATTGTTGCCATTAAACAAACAACTTCAGAATCACTAAGAAGTGTCATTTGTCATCACTCTGTGAAGCTTTTCTCCAACTTCTTTTGAAACATATTGCTGTTTTAAAGTAAAATAATAAAAAATAAATAAATAAATAAGAAAATTTAAAGAAATGAGTTCATCATTGAAAAATGTGTGTGTGTGTGTGTGTGTGTGTGTGTATTTGGCTGGGAGAGAGAAAGGCGCAGGTGGTGGGTTTCAGGCATGGAAAGCCTTTGGAGACCCTGTTCAAACCACCAGGGGCCAAAAGAAAAAAAATACATTTTTACCTCTGTTCTTTCTATTTTTCATCACCACTTCCTCTTTTTCTCATTCTCTTTTCCACTTCACTGCATGTTCTTTTTTTCCTTCTGTACTCGATCTTACTCGGGTTTTCTATCTGTGCAAGTTGTGTACATGTTGCTCCATCTAGTGGCAAATCCTATCCTAGCAGTTTTCACCTTCCCATTTTGGAAAAGGTATATTTGTGTTAAGGGGTAAGTAAGACAGCATTGATCCAGGATTTGACACCTTTTAAAGTAAGTTAAGATCTTAACACATCTTATTAGAAAACACATTTGCACAAACTGTCTTATCTTGTCTCTCTTAAACTGCTTATAGTACAATGATGTTTTAGATAAATTAAATTAAAGGAGTAGTGGACATCAAGAGCGGAAGCAGGGAGTGAAACTTAAACCACCACTTGTTGTTACACTACAGATCTTATTACCTATAATCAGAGCCATACTTGTTACCCTCTGTGTCTTTGTGCTAATGCTATACTAACTGGCTAACAGCTTTGTATTTATCCAACAGATGAAAGAGGTACCAATTATCTCATTTAACTCTTGGCAAGAAACCAAAAAAGCTTATTTCCAAAAATATCTTACTATTGATTCAATGATCATTTAAATAACAAGGCTTTGTGAATTTGGAGGGAGTTCTTCTGGCTTTTATGCTATGCTAAAATAATCACGTCATTGCTCCATACCATACCATACCATACCATTAATTGTCAAACTCTTGGCCCAAAAGTGAAAAGGTTGTATTTCCCAAAATGTTAAATGTTTCTGACCGTCCAACAGCAGAATAATAAGGGAGACGATGCACTAAACAAAGGGGTACACACAAATAAAACCCAGCAAGTATCACAAATAGTAGGAGTGCTTCAGCTATGGAAGGAAATATGCAACTTCCCCATCTCCCACACGCCCACCCTTGTTTTATTTTCTGCTCTTTCTCTTTGTTCCTCCGCTTGTTCTTCTTCCTCTATCTCCCTTGCTTTCGTTTCCTCCCTTCTCTGACTCCCGCTCTCTTATTGTCTTGTTTTTCTCCCTCCCCCTCGACTTTCTGCTGTTGGCAACCTGGCTGTGATGCTGCTTTAGATTCACTGGAGGATAAGTGTTGAAGCAGAATAGACTCTGCTGTGTGGTGTGTGTGGTGTGTGTGAGTGTGTGGGCATGCATCACCCAGACACCTGAGGACCGTAAGATATTTTCTCAGTGTGTGTTCCAGTGTGTTTGTGTATGCAGCAAAGAGTGTCACCCGAATGCCCCAGGACGCTCCTAATACCTTTATTTGTCAAAGTGTGTGTGTGTGTGTGTGTGTGTGTGTGTGTATCAGGTGTTTGCCCATGGGTTTCACCAAGGGATAAAAATGTCTGCCTTGCAGCAGCTTTTGATCTATCTTACTAGCTAACTAGATCGCTAGTTAGCTTCAGCTTCACAAAAACCGCTGTAAAAATATTATATATTAATATCTTTTTCTACTTTAAATGAGTCAGTCTTTTAAAACTACTTTAGCCTGAAATATACATATCAAATATTAACTTTTAACCCTATAAAGGCCAATATGCTCCACTGTGTTTTATTGGGGGAAAAAACTACAATAAAACTAAAATAATTTCCATAATATACATTTCAAGGAGTGTTTGATTATTATTATTCTTAGTATTAATGTTATCAGGGCCTGAGATGGTTCGATAATTGGCAGCAATATTGATTTTGATGCATCATTATTTTTTCTACTGTGTCAGATTTAAATGAAAACTCACACTCGAGGTCCTACAACAAAAAATGTCAGCTTCACAAAAACTGCTGTAAAAATATTATATATTAATATTTTTTGCCACTTTAAACGAGTCGATCTTTTAAAACTACTTCAGCCTGTAATATACATATCAAAAAATAATCATATTTTGGTGATTTTTTTAACCCTTTAAAGGCTAATATGTATACGCTACTCCACAGTTTTTTTTATTGATTTTTTTTTTACTTACACACACACCATTATCCAACATGTTATTGTTAGGAACAAATGTGTCGGTTTTTGTGTAGCTTAGCCATTTTAAATTAATTTAAATACATTTTTAATTTAGGGAACTGAGACGACAATTCAAAAAAAGTTTTAGAAATGAATATCCTTCTCGCAAATTTGAGCTATGTTCATTCAACACAGCCAAATACAAGATAAACAAGTGAATGGCACAAAATGTCCCTAGGAGAAAAATCTGTGACCGGTTCAATCTAACAAATGAATTTTCCCTTTTATTTTTAGATAAATTTGATACAGATATTTATGCCCCCCTTTGTTGTGGAGAAATTGCTGAAGTCAAAGGTCAATGGTGAGGTCAGGAGGAAAGAAAGTGTTCAGGAGCCTCTGATGTCTTATGCTGTAATATTTATTGACGCTTGGCCAAGGAGAATTAGAGACACTCTCAAAGTACATCAGAAGTGCCTGAGTCGGTCTCACATTCTGCCGAACTCATCCTGGTGGATAGACTTTAAACCCCAAGATAACACCACAAATACTATACGCCCAGAATTAGTCAAAGAGAATGTCTTTACCCATGGAGGTGTTATTGTCAACATATTCTAGTCTGGAGACACTGTTGTCTGTTTACGCAGATTGGAACGTCAACAGCCAGCTATCTATTATGTCTATGAAGGCAGCAATAGGTCTCTTCGACCCTGGCCACTACAGTGTTGAGATAGACTGGCACCTACTGTTCTCAACCAAAGCCAAACAACTACTACTGCCGAGGACCTCAAGGCCCACACGTGACCTCGTGTAACCTAAGGATAGAAAATTCCATAAGACCCTTTAGGATGGAGGATTTTAAATCTGTCCAGTACTTTGGTTTATGATCGGCCTCAGTTGTCTGGAATAAAAAGAAAAATTGGTGACCTCTCTGATGTCTCTTGCTATCGCTAAGTGTTTCGAACCCCATGTTAGCAACTTTGTGCCAGTAGCTTGGGGAGGAGCATTTCCTGTTTCTGCAAAACAATGCCCTCGTGTTGAAAATAAAGTCAGTAAGGAAATAGTTTTCCCACTTGGGGGAGGGGGGTGGATTCTGATCTGACACAGATCCCTGACTTCATATGCAACTCCTTTGGGATGAACTGGTCATGCATATTCCCTCAGCAGTGGAAGCCCTTGGTTTTGAAATAAGATGTTCGATGTATACATACTTCCAGTTTCTCTGTCTATCCATTAATAGATCCACATTCACTCCAGCTAGTCAAACAGTGATGTAGGACACACAACAATGATTTTGACAGTAGCTTTTTCATGGAGCGATGAGTGAGAGCAACAGGTCTACAATCAGTAGGCTCTGATAGGTGGACTTCTTTTGGGTCAGGGTGGCAGAGAGGTAACAGCAATGCCTGGAAAAGCACTACGATGATCTCAAAGCCTCAAATTCTTCTTTTACTCTAACTACTATGCCACCCTTCTCCAGAAATGCAAAGTCATTGTTTGAGGTCTGTATGCAATGTTTTCATTGTTGTCGGCCTAAAATCACATTTGAAGGGCACATGTTGAGGTCTGACTAAGCCTGATAGCAGTCCTTATAATCATCAATATAGGTGGAAAAAATGTAAGCAGTAATATACATCAAATAAAGGTGACAAATTAAAGGGGAAATTAGCAGTATCAGAATCCACAGCCCATTAATGTTATAATAAAGTTGAATTAAAATTCCTCCGGCACTGTTCTGTATTAAACTTTACATGAAACGTGTTTACTATATTGTGTTCTGTCTGCTCCCTGATATAAATGTGCTGCAATCTGTGCAGCCAGTGGTTAATAGTAGTTTCAGTGGGTGGGTGTTGGTTAGGTTGTTGGTTTCTACATTGACGAGACAAGGGGCGTATTCAGTGTGAAGATGCTGCTTTCAGGGGCTTCTTGTAAACTTCCGAGACTGTATAGTTAAGTTACCAGGCATAAATATAATGAATTAAACCGTGTGTGCAAATATATAAGATAGACCTAGAAAATGTGCTCTGCTGTGGGAAAAAAAAAACAATTCATGATTATTCAGATTATTTATGACCACCTCAAACTAGGCACAATTAGTGTGATTACATTAATTTCATAATGAGAAATTGTTTCCAATCGGTAATACAGGCATGTTGGGTTTTATTAGATAAAACCCAACATGCCTGCAGCTTGTAATATCAGTATTATATTAGGCTATTATAATATTTATTTATTATATGATGTATAAATACAATGTAAAATAAAATCGGTCTATGGGGACTGTTTTGTTTTTTTTTACCACTGGCTTTTAAAAACATCCTGTGGATATCAAACATTATTTTGCCTGGATGTCTGCGCATAGCCACAACAATTGAATAATCTGCAGAACTGCATGATCAAATCAAAAGAGATATAAAGACCGTCACCCTGTTCTTCTATATTAGCAGCTGTTCAGGTAGATATAAAAGTAACTAACTGGGATGTACCAGCATCAATCTTCAAAAGTAACTCTAAAGTTGGTTTCTACTGTTGATATTTGGACATTTGTACGGTTGGTATTTTAGTCTGTTTTGAAATTCCAACACTTCCGACAGCCCCTGAAGGCAGCATTAGTAAGGTGGGAGAGGCTGGTCTGCTGACTGATCTTCGGGCTCCGGTTGTAGCTGCCACTGGCAAACTAGCTAGCTACCATGTAAGAGTGAAAGCTATTCATTTGACAAGTTGTCAATAATGTAACTCTCGTCGTTCAGCTGTTGCTGCCACGTATTCTGGCACAAGAAGATGATTGCCTGCACTTGAATCCCCGTGTTATCGGAGCGGATTTCTAACACCACACTGTGGTTTTAGCAAGCGTTAGTTTAAGTTACAAGATTGACAAGATAGACGGCTGAAGTTCCCCGCGGCGTGAGATGGGTGAAGCTAGGCTGACCGGAGGCTAATGTAGCAGGTCAGCCAGCTGAGTGCGACATGGAAAAGACAATATTTTCAGATGGATCTCGACCATAAACTAACGTGTAATTTACTTGGGCAGTTGTTTGAATACTGATCTATGAGAAGTGAAGCAGCAGTGTCGCAGGGTGTAGCTGTCAAACTCTCGCTCGTCCTGGCCTAGGAAGCTAGCAACAAGCTAGCTAGCCGCTCGTCTGGCTCCTTATTCCAAAGTAAGTGTTAAAATTTCAGTAATAAATCATTGACAGCTTTGTGACAGCGTTATTTTTTTTAACATACAGACACTTCTAACCTTAATTTGCTGAACTACATCTGCATACATGTTCGTCAGGCAGCTAACTCCTGTCGAGGTGGGTCTGCTAGCGGTGAGTTAATCTATTGAAGCTATAGCACACGGTAGCAAGTAAGCAAGCTCACGGCCTCGGTGAGTTTGTTCTGCAGTAAAGTTTGTGATATTTGACTAAATATGTACAGTTTAACTGTCGTTTTGGAGTCTGCTACTTGACAGGTGAGCACTGTGCGTAACAACAACAACAAACAGCGTCAGGAAACTATAGCATTTTTCCACTTGTCTTGCCATTTTTATTGAGTTTTGAATTTACCTAGATAAAGTTGCCCATTGTCCAAATATAAAACAGATAACTTGGGCTATGTTAAGCTTTAATACGGTTGGTTGTGTGCCTATTTTATGCTCTCCTACACCCAGAGTCATGGGAAACTTTAAATGTAAGGTCCTGTCTAAAATGATATGACAAATAGTGTTGCATGAGTTAAATTTATATATTAAATCCACTGACATAGACTAGACTATATCCACTTTCAGACTCTCTGTGGCAAATGTTATTATACCAATTTAAATGCTGTAAAATATACAATCTAATGTGATCCAATACCACAGCTCTGCCATCAGTTTTTGTTGTTACTGTCAAAGGTAATAATCTGATTTATTGTTGAGGTCGTAGTGGGTGGTGGTGTTACGCTGGAGTGCGTTAATGTTATATTAAAAGATGTCATGTATGTTAACGGTGTGGCCAATCTCAGTTTCAATTAAATGTAGTCTGGTTTAACACTACTACAAACTAGTCAGTCAAAATAATCAACATGAACATTGTTATCTTCGTGGAGGCAGAATTAATGGCAGAGCAGCTGTAGTCAGTGTACATTTTAGCCGTATTTGCTGAATCGAGTAGTTGATCGATGAAAAGTGACCCAACAACAGTTTTGATGATGAGTTGACAGTTAACTTGCCATGTAAAAAATGCTGATCCTTAACTAGTTTCAGTTCCTCAAATGTAAGGATTTTTTTTTTTTTTTTCGTTTCATTTTGTTATGTGTTGAATTTCTTTTTGGACTGTTGCAATTTCCTACTTACTTTTTTAGCTGTTCAGCCATAAATGTGCAACTGGTGAAGTACGTGGGCACCAGTTGTTTCATCCACAGTGTCTCCTATATCAGTCATAGAAACCTATACTCCTTTAGAGTTGCTACCAGCCCTTCATAAGTGTCCTTGCACGAATGCTCTATTTTTAAGGACGAACTGCTCGGTGTAGATTTGAAGTTGTGCCATATTTTTATTTTTATGACTGACCTTTTATATGTTTTTATTTCACCGAAGTGTATTTTTAGTGTTTAGGTGTGCCATCCCTTCTTTTATTCCTCTTGTGATCGGTACTCTTTGGTATCCTGTTCCTCTTTCTAAATTATGTAGTTTGTACGTTTACGTAAAGAAGTATATTATCTGTTGGACAGACAACATGAAAAGTGAATTAATAGTTTTTATGTGTACAGCATCGTTTTTCATTTCTTTGAATATTTTTTATTAATACAATATGTCTCTTATCTGCAGAATAGAATTGGTTTCAGTGCAGCTTTATGTAATACTTAAATGCTTAGATAACAGTTTATGCAACAGTTGAAACCAAGATGATTATGTTTAATTTATCACACTCTGCTGAACAAAGAATGAATCTTTCTGTTTGCTGACATTTTGCTTTTAACTGATTGAAGGTTGCATGTTGTTGATGGCCTCCCTGCCAGTCATGGACACTGTGACTGACACATTCCCTGCAGTGCACCAAAATGGGGCCGCCCATCGGGAATCTCTAGACACAAGGCCAGCTGCGGCTGTACTGAGACTTCATTTCTACCATAGCAGCCAAGGAGGGGCCGAATGCAGCTTCCTCAGCTACCCACCTGGGGACTATGTGGCTGAGGAGCTGTGTATTGACGCAGCCAAGGCCTGCAGTAAGTAGTTGAGCCTGCATAATGCACCCCCATTCATCTGTTTGGCTGTAACTCGGAGCATAGGTCCCAAGATAAGGTTATCAAGAGGCCACAGTGAGTCCTATCAGCAGAAAAATCGTTAGTTTGTTCGATCAATCATCTCAGTGTTTTGTTTACAGTTTGTCTAACTTTCAAAAGCAAAAAATGTGGTTTCTTTGCTTGGTGATTTTTTTTTTTTTTTTTTTTCTTCTTCTTCTTTTTTGGGTCAATAAAAGTATGATGCAACTTATACACAGAGCAGGGCCATGCAGCGGGGGCTAGACTAGCCTGCATGTTATTGGAATCGCATGTTATGTGTTTGATGATAAACCAAACACAACTGACATTTTAGACAATCTTTATTGACCGTTTGTTCACCTGTGTTGGTACTAGAAACTAATGTGTGTCATAAGGATAATCTATTATGTGCTCCTCTAAATTGTCCCTAAATTAACACAACTCACTTAAATTATACAGATCAACGCGTAAAACTGATTTGAATCAAGCTAGCAACCCGCAGGAAAGCTAATCTGGACGATTTCATAGAACATATCAATCACTAGAATGGACTGAAACTTTATAGTATATAATGTGGTTTCTGTTTCTTCATCTGCTTTAGATATATCACCTCTGTACTGCTGCCTTTTTGGTCTCTTCCGAGAGCGAGACCACTTGTGGTTTTCACCCAACCACATCTTCCAGCTTGATGAATTGGCTTCAGAAGATTTGTTTTTCAGAATAAGGTATGAGAGTATGTATATGTATATGTGTGTGTGTGTGTTGTGTGTGTGTGTGTGTGTGTGTGTGTGTGTGTGTGTGTGTATATATATGTATGTATATATATATATATATATATATATATATATATATATATATATATATATATATATATATATATATATATATATATATATATATATATATATATATTGCATCTGCGTTGTCACTTCTTCAGAGTAAAATTGAATTTACTTCCTTTATTACCATTTACCACAGGTACTACTTCCCTAACTGGTACAGTGGTGGGGCATCCCGGGCGTATCGATATGGGGTTGCCAAGGGGTCAGAAAGTCCTGTCCTTGATGACTTTGTAATGTCGTACCTGTTCTCTCAGGTGAGCACCTCAGCACCCATTCACCCCCTTTCTTACACAAACTGTTTAGAAATTAGACTTTTCTATGTGGTTCAGTCCAACAAAAATATTCACGAGCACATTGTAATTGTTTGTTCATTCATTGCAAGCAATCAAGTATTGTTGATTAGGCACCAGTAAACAAGCCGCTCATATCCTTGAAAAATGCAGTCATATCAGTTTGTTAGATTGTTAGGTGGGTCACGTCTAGATCCTTTTTGTTTTCTTTTTTTTAACCACACGGTGACACGCAGTAGTCTGTGCTGTAAACGAGAGAGGACTGTCCATGCGAGCAGCAAGTGGTACCAGTAAGAGAGTTGACAGTTGAGAGTCTACATGTGAGAGGGAACTCTTTCTTCGGGAGCAATTTTTGCAACTTGCATGCAAAAATTCACACCTCAGTGTGCACAAATCCTGAACAAGAGAACAAAATTAAATCTCTATTCACAGTCTTTTGTGCTTTTTCTGTGCTGAAGGTTTGACCGATCACAGCAGGCTCAGAGCAGAGCCACTGTCCAAAAAAATGAATTATTTGCAGTGAACTCCTGAAACAATTAAGTCTTCTACACAAAGTCAAGTTTCTTCTGTAAGGCTCAATTACGGACTGCAGAGCACTGGAGACATTGGTGATTCCCAGGTTTAGTGTGTCGACTTATTGAACCAAAGACCAAATCTAATAATGTGTTTGTCTCTTTCCCAAAACTTTCCCAAGCTCAGTGGCTCCTACTGAAGAAATAAATCTTTTAAAAATGGGCCACAAATATAAGTGTCATTTAATTTCCTGAAATGATTACAAACATTACTCAAACAAAAGTAAAAAGTGCATGTTTTGAGAGAATATTTTTATCTGAGAATTGCAGCTGGTCAGCATTTATGGCACAGTAATGAAAGATGTCACCCTGTTCAATGATCTGGCTTTTCTTTTGAGAATGGGCCCATTGTGCATTTTTGCCTTGAGGCTAGCTAATGGGTTAATCTGGCCATACATGCCACGCTGGCAAACAATGCTGCTACTTTATGAATGCCAGAGAAGTCACAAAGTTTCCCCACCGTGGTTTGGAGACCGGCGTCTGGATATAGGTTACAGCAAGTCCCCCTTCTTTTTTTAACTATACAATATATGTGTAGGGTGGGTTGAGAAAAGTACAATACAAAGTCCTGCATGCCCCCAGTCAAGAAATGTATGTATCAATCACATTGGAATAGAAAGGATGTGTACTGTAAGTGAATCCAGGTAACTCAAGCTAGTAATATGACTGGAGCTGAACCCAGAGTGAACTCAAGGATTATGTGGAATTATGCCTCTGGAAATCTGCGCTGTTGGCACAGGAAAAGCCTATAAGGGAGAAGGGAAGCATCGCTGTGTGGGTCACTTGAGGGTGCAGCACACTCTGTTTGCAGCCATTAAGCCATTACACATGCTTGCATTCACTCTGGACAGATGTTGTGTTTTACTTTGCAAAGGATATGTTGAATTCCTCGCAGTCTAATCTAGAGCTGAGCCCCTGTGTTTGCGATAAAGTAAAGCTATTATGGCTTGCAGAGGGACGTGTGTCTCTGCATTCGCCAGTTGGAGGTTAACTAATAGAGCAACAAAGCCTTTGTTTTGATAAATAATTGTTTACATTCTCCAGTTTTTGAGGAGGGTCGGGGAGTACACAACATAGAAGAAAATATTAGCTCAAATAATAAGGCTCTTTTAGAGCGCAGGTTTTCACTATGAGACAGGAGGCATGGGAAAGTTGCAGGAGGGGTAAGCAATCCAGTAATAGTCGTCTGTTCATCCATGAGTATGTTGCAAACAGGAACCACTGATTTGGTGCTTGTATTACTGCAATACTGCATTTTCCAAATTCTGAAGAAATAAAGGTTGATGTGACTTTGCCTGAGTCACACAGTGTCAGACTTTAAAAATCTATGTCTTAGATTATATCTCTCCATTTGTCAGTTGAAGGTTAAGTAATATCACAATGAAAGCTAATCTTTCAATAAAAGCTAAGGTTTAAGTCTTTGTTGGATAATACAATGTGGCCATCTCTCAGTGGTTATCATCTGAGGCTGCGTTCACACTTGTTGTTCTCTTTATTCGGAGCAAAGCAAAAATAAAAGACTCAATTTTACCTTGTAGTTCTGGTCTGTTGAGTGTTCACACTGACTTATTACAATCAAAACAAGAGTTGCAAACTTGACGTCAAACAAACTGACAAGAAGCTCATTCATTGGTCAGTTGTGGTCAGCTGTCATCCTGCATCCATTAGTGCTCCATGAACCTGCAGGTGAAAAACAAAGTTTGTTCCAGTGACTGACAACAAGTCATGTTGCACCCAGCTATTTTTTTTTTCTATCTGTTCATCATCTCTTGTGGTTGTGAGGATAAAGATGATGAAGCACGTTTTGTATATGAGCATAATAGAATCAGGACGGGAACACGATGAGTCCCTAATCAGGAGACATTGGGTCACCATTGTAATTAATCATATTTCATAAAGAAGCTACACAAACTGCAGTTTACTTGCCTTTTAATGCCGCCTTGCTGTGGTTGTTTGGTTCATACCAGGGTTTAAATATAAAAAAATTTAAAAAATCAAGCTTAGACGTGAAAATGGACTGACACTGTTGTTTTCTGACACGCAGACACATACTCTACATAAGTCCGTGACTGACTGTGTTATTCTCATCTCCGTGTGCAGTGGAGGAATGACTTTGTCAATGGCTTGGTGAAGATCCCCAACACCCATGAGACTCAGGAAGAATGCCTCGGTATGGCTGTGCTCGACATGACAAGGACAGCCAAGGAGAAACATCTGTCACCACTGGATATCTACCACACTGTAAGGTAAGAGTGAAAAACAAAGGCTGCTTTTGATGTGAGTTTTGGAGAGTTATCTGAAATGAACACCTGCTAATCACTGTGCCAATACAAAACTTGATTTTCAGCACTGATGCCAAAGAATGCACTTTGAGGACTAATCTGCAAAACTTTTTTGTTTGTTTGTCGACCAAAACAAAAGCCAAACTTGTCTGGAAAAGAACTTTGCCAGAGTAAAGTAGTCTAAATTAGCAAAGTTATGCCTCAAATTAGGAAATATCTGCCTAGAGGATAAGTGCACAAATCTAAGAAACTGGATCAATAGCAACTTTCATAACATTTCTCTGTGCTACAAACAGTTTACTGTACTACAGTACTTTTTGGACAAACTATTGGGGTTCAAGATCCACTCTTAGTGACTTTAAAAGATATTTTTATTTGACATGTAACAGTTTTAGTGAGTGACTTCAACATGGCTGATAGCATTCTGGCGCCATATTGGCATGACTGCGTGCCGGATCTCCGGCGTGCCGCTGTTGACTGCGAAAAAAAAGGAAAGAGTGCGCGGCCTTCGGTTCGGCCGGATTTATCTAGACATTTCTCTGAATCCAATAGAAGCGCAGCTTTCATTCTAGGCCTACTAACCAATCAGAAGTAGGGCGGGGCGGGACTTGACACTAGATCAAGGTGCTAGGTGTTGACACTCGGGCGCTTCACATGTCGTTGACAGGTCGAAAGTGAGCATCATTAGCCTGCAGAAACACGTATTGTAGCCTAACCCACAGGATGGACCACAGGTTCATGAAGCCCGGGGATGACACTAAAGATGTCGAGAAGGGTATCAAAAATAAATGGCACTGGGCGTGGATGGAGGAGGTTGGAAGTGATGGCAAGGTTTGTGCTTCTGCACGGTGTGCAAGGCGTGTCATATATGGATCTAGTGGCAAAAAAGTGCTGTCTTGGCACGAGTTAGACCCTCGTCATAAAGCAGCTGCCCGTGCCATTAAACATGCATCATGTTTGTCGGGGGCTACAGCCACGGCCGATATTCCACTATCAATGATGGATCGTGTGTTGGATTTAAAATTTGCGTCCGTTCGTTTATGGCCGAACACAACTGTAGTCAGAGTATGCAAAGAGCAATGTGGTAATATGGCAGATAGCCTAAGTGACAATATAGTTAATAGATAGTAGTAGTCTTTCAAATAATGTGTATATGTATAATACTGTATATATGTTATATGTTGAATTGCGCTGCATACATCCCCCCCCCCCCCAAAAAAAAAGTTCGGGCTCAGGATTTTTTTTTCCACTATCAGCCCTGTTTTAATGTTCAAACTTTTAATCTGTACTACATGTCTTGTTGAATATTAGTGCCTTATTATGAGCACAAGAGAGCCTAAAAATGAAAAGAATTACTTTTTTTAATGTACGAGAGATGCAAAATTTTAGACGCTGGTATGTAAAAGTAATTTTTCCCTCTTGCATAATTCTAGCTACAAATCCTTCTTGCCAAAGGATATGAGAGCACAGATCGAGGACTGCAACTTCTTGACACGCAAGCGAATCCGCTTCCGCTTCAAGCGGTTCATCCAGCAGTTTAGTCAGTGTCGGACAACAGCACGTGACCTTAAGCTCAAGTACCTCATCAGCATGGAGTCTCTGGAGAAGGCCTTCTACACAGAAACCTTCAAGGTCAGGGAACCGTCCAGTGGACAGCTCATCATCCTCGTGGCAGCAGACAGTGGCATCCAGTGGTGTCGAGAGAAATTAAAAGATTCTGACCAGGTTGGTATCACCAGTACTGCTTTTGCCATTTTTCTGCTACGATATATTTTACATGTTGGACATTAAGCTGACTTTCGTACAAAGCTATTTTAAATGAGGGAAAACACTGGAGGCTTCCAGTTCCCAGAGCACCAACACAAAAAGCTGTAATTTATAATGCTGTTTGTTCAGGAGCTGCAGACCTTGTGTGACTTCCCCGATGTCACTGACATCAGCATCAAACAGGCCAGCAAGGAAGGTTCGGCAGAGAGTCGGGTGGTCACCATCAACAAACAAGATTGCAAGACTCTGGTAATTTCACTTTTTGGACGCCTGTGTTAACTCTGGTGTAAGCAGGCAAAGGAACTACACTTTTGACCAGAGTGTGCAGCGAGTTTCTGTGACTGATGGTTTATTTTATCTGAGGACAGTAAAAGTGGGAAAACGTTTGGTTTTCTGCCCCTCTTGTCTATGCAACAAGAGAAATGTAATACTTAGATAATGGTAGTTAGAGAATGGTGGAAGTTTACACTTCATGTCTAACAGTGTGTTTATATGTGTATATATATATATATATATATCAGGAGCTGGAATTCTCCACCCTGTCGGAAGCCCTCTCCTTTGTGTCCCTCATTGATGGCTACTACCGGCTGACTACAGACGCACATCACTACCTATGTAAAGAAGTGGCTCCTCCTAGGCTCGTGGAGGCCATCGCTTCTCATTGCCATGGCCCCATCTCGTAAGTGAAGAATAACACAGCACACAACTTATTTTCTACTAGCAGCATTAGTAAGGACTTTCAAGTTTGAAGGCATAATTTGAATGCAACCTAATGTTAAACTGTGTTGTAGGAATTACATTACAGATGCAAATTATATATATTATTTTACATTATTCAAACTCAAACTTCTCCCACTGTAAACATACATGGTGTGTTTACACCTGGACTGCACCAGACATCTCTAAAAAAAGGAATATTATGATATATGGCTTATAACGACGCAGCAGATAACACTACATTTCTTGCTGAGATAGCGGAAAATAATCTGCCGTGACCGTACTGTGTATTGTTTTTGTTGCAGGATGGAGTTTGCAATCAACCGGCTTCAGAAATGTGGAAACAAGCGAGGATTGTACATTTTGAGATGTAGCCCTAAAGACTTCAACAAGTATTTTCTGACTTTCCCTGTTGAGGTAGGCAACACACTCTGGTAGTTAGCACATTTCACCGTGTGTATTGATAACCCAGAGAAGAGTAGAAATTGAAACACAGTACATTTTTTTTCTGTTGTCTCTATGTGTGGGCCTCAGGCTGGGTACGGTTTGTATCGGAAATGTTGATGGTGGTGCCAGTACATTATCTCAATCCCAACACCAAAACTTTTCTAGTGCCTTACTTTTCTGTTGTTTTTCTTTTAGTTTTTTCTTTTTTTTCTTTTTCATTTTACAAAATGAGTCAAATTACTCAGTACTCATAGAATAGCTTCATAATTTTAATGAAGTCAACAAAAACATGATGCTGCTTCAACCTTGGCGACACATACAAGCCAGAATACCTTGTAGCATTTAAAATGTAGTTGTACAATGGTGCTATTGTCAGAAAAATCTGACTGACATTCTCTTTCAGTACTTCACTGTTTTCAGTTCTCAGTGCTAAAAACAGTTTGGTTGTATGAGTTTGGCACCAAGCTGCGCTGTGAAAGGCTACATAAAATTATACTGATGTGTTTTTATTTTTTAAGAGCTTCTTTTATTCCTTGCTGCAAGGTTTTTTCATCATATACTTAAACCACCTGGTCTAGTGTCACACTCAAAGTCAGACTCGTTGTTGCATTACTGTCGATTTCATGATTGAAACTCCAATCATATGCATTCCACCTCCTCTTTGTGTCTACTAGGTGTATGACGCTATAGAATACAAACACTGCCAGATAACCAGGTCTGTCAGCGGGGAGTTTAACCTCAGTGGAACCAGAAGAAACTTCAGCAGCTTGCAGGAATTACTCAGCTGCTACCAAAAGGAAACTGTGCGCTCTGACAGCATCATTTTCCAATTCAGCAAGTGCTGTCCACCTAAATCCAAAGGTAAAACTAAAAGACTCATTTACAAATGTTATTTGTGTGTTTGTGTACTACTGTCAAATATGAAATGTATAAATCTGAACTTTTATATTGCTGTATTAATAACAGCATAATTTAAGTTGGCTGCATGTTTAAATGTAGACTGTTTTAGATGTTATTTTAAGATGCACACCTGTTTGTGTGTGTGTGTGTGTGTGTGGCAGTGAACGGTATTGCAGGAGGCAAAGATGAGTTGAGGTAAAGATTTTGTGCTATGTGAATTGCAGAAGTGATGAAGTGAAGATGTTCACTATCCTCAGAGGGAAATGCCCCTTTTAATCCCAGTTTACCCAGCTATTTAGAATGATCATTATGCAGTATTAAACACTGGGCCTCTGATGCATGTGTGCACTGGACTCCTACCAATTTATAAGCACAGCAATTGAGCTGATTGACTGTTTCATAATTAAACCAGAACTTTCTCAGGTTTCTCTGTCAGCTGGACGAACACTTCCAACTTAGTGAACTATAAATCTTATAATCTTATATATCTCTTATAATATAATATAACTTATATTGCTTTCCTGTAATATCATTTTCTTTTCTCTCCACCAACAGAAAAGTCCTGCCTCCTCGTGTGCAGGAGCAACAAGGGCTCTGAAGTGCCTATATCTCCATCACTGCATCGACACAACATTAATCAAATGGTGTTTCACAAGATCAAGAAAGAGGATCTGGAATTTGTAAGATTAGTTTGCACGTTCAGGACTATTGTATTTCCTTTATTAGTTATTAAATTCCACATTATTGTGTTGTACCACTATACTACAATACTTGTTCTGTGCTTTTCCCAACAAGTCATTCTCTGAATAAATTAAGATAATCACCTGTTAGGTAGAATTAAACATTTATGATTTTACAATTAAAACTACAGTAATGTTCTTCATTTCAGATGGAGAGTCTGGGTCAAGGTACATTTACCAAGATCTTCAAAGGGGTGCGTAAGGAGCTGGGAGACTATGGACACATACACCAAACTGAAGTAGTCATGAAAGTCCTGGACCAGGCCCACAGGAATTACTCTGAGGTATGTGGCTTTAAATCTGTGCAAAGCATTTTGTGCAGGGACACTTTTTTTACAGCCACAAACTGTTTATTGGTAAAAACCCAAAAGGTAAAAGATATTGAAGATTAAATCTGTTTCTTTGTGCTATACAGGCTGCCTCTGCTAGAAGCTGATCATTTATTTTACTTTGTCGGGCTTCTAGCCCTTGTCTGGATGTTCTTTCTTTTAGCCTTTAGTCTCATATTAACGTAGAGCTAAAATTATTTGTAGATGAGTCAACTGATGGGAAAAACATTAGATGATCAATTAATTCAATCATCATTTCAATCATTCTTCACTTAATATCTTAGGATTTCACTTCTTTGTCATCCTAAACTTTATGTTAATATTTCCTCACTATTTTCTGACATGTTATAGACACAATCAGGAACCTAATCCACAGATTAATGCATGGGTTCACAATATTTGTCTGCTAGAAATAGTCAGGTGCCTGTATAAACATTACAAACAGGTAATGCTCACTGTAATCATTTCTCTTGTTCATACTGGCCAATAAGAAATCCCATATCATGCATCTAATGTGAGTGGTGACACAAAATTCAGCCCTTGTTTTGTGCAACACGATTGCTATTATTTTTAGAAAGATGTGTGAACCTTTTATTTAAAAACGAAAATGATTGTCAGTCAATGCCTTACACTGGCATACTTTTTTGTCTATCAAGGGCAAATAAATAATTATTTTTTCTATCTTCTCTTGTTTTTTCTCACTCTACAGTCTTTCTTTGAAGCTGCCAGCATGATGAGCCAGTTGTTCCATAAGCACCTCATCCTCAACTATGGCGTGTGTGTCTGCGGAGAAGAAAGTAAGTCCACCTAATGCCATGTTCACACTACATGATCTCAGCCTGATTACCAAATCTGACAGGAATGGGTGTTGGACATGACAGTAGATCATTTTATCCTAATTAACGTGCCTTCATATCTCTCGCAACAGTTTATGACTCTGTTGCCTAAGTTGACCATTGTAAGAGACACAAATATTGTGTAGTCTGAACTCAGCACAACGCAAATAGTAATACAGGATTATGCATGTCCTCATTTGTCCTTACAGTCAGAAGGAAAAATATATGCTCAAACAAACTGTTCACATTCATTTGACAGATATTATGAGCTTACGTCTTTGACCCTACTCTATTAGCTTCAAGCTCAAAGCAATGATTATATCCTGAGGTATGGTGGGCTATTCTAAAGAGGATTATAATATCCTGCCCACTCCCTCTTCACCTCCCAAGACTGCTGCTGCTATAGGGATCTGTTTAGGCTGCTTTTTGTTTGTTTTGCTCTCTGTCTTTATTATCAGATTCGGTATTGATCAATTCAATATTCTGGTTTCTTTGTTGGGGTTATTTGTGCATATTTGGTAACTCGGATGTCAATTTTGGGGTAATTAATGGTCCAGACTGATGTAGCTGTCAATATTATCTGTACTAGACCCCTGGGGAAACACTAAAGATAACGTTACGTTAAATTATTTCCAGTTTAATTATTGTAGAGTTTAAGAAATCATTTTATAGCTGTCTTCAAGATTACACATCCTGAAAATCACTAAGACTTAATTCCTGCTCTGTCCTTGTATGTGGCATTGGTTAACACCATTTGCAAAATGATTTACAAAGGTAACAATATTATGTAGGATGATGAGGATGTTGAAGTATTTGCTTGTCCTTCAATGATCTTTAATCTCAGCTGAAAAAAATGTTTGCTTTCAGACATCATGGTGCAGGAGTATGTGAAGTTCGGTTCACTGGACATCTACTTGAAGAAGAACAAGAACTCTATAAACATCTTGTGGAAGCTGGAGGTGGCTAAGCAGCTGGCCTGGGCCATGAACTTCCTGGTAGGAATCTGTGTGTAGTGTCAGAGCTCCAGTTAGTGCTCACAGTTGTTTTTATAGCTGTCGAAGCATTTAATTAGAATAAATTAGCAAAAAGAAACTTTAAAAAGAGCAATTGTTTTCTTGGCTTTGTACAGAAACTGATTATTCTCTCCCTTTCTGAACAAACAGGAAGAAAAGCATCTTGTCCATGGGAATGTCTGCGCTAAAAACATTCTTCTGATCAGAGAGGATGACCGAAGGGCTGGGAACCCCCCCTTTATCAAACTAAGTGACCCTGGCATCAGCATCACTGTCCTGCCAAAAGAAAGTGAGTTTATGTCCAGCAGGGGAAGCTGTTGAACAAGGTTTTGACTTCAGTGAGACCGTACCTTCTTAAAGCCGCATTGGAGTACTTCTTTTTGTATTGTGTGTAGTTACAGAAGAGGTAAGTAAGGTAAGATTGAAAATGAAGAATTAACTGACAGCGGTGGGTTAAATGTTTTTGTTTGATCAGTCCTGATTGAGAGGATCCCCTGGGTGCCCCCTGAGTGTATCGAGGACCCAACCAACCTGAGCATGGCTTCTGATAAGTGGAGCTTTGGCACCACATTATGGGAGATCTGCAGTGGTGGGGAGAAACCTTTATCAACACTGGACAACTCTAAGGTGGGGCTGTGTTGTGTGACCTAAAATAAAGCAGTGACATCTTATAATCATATCATGATTTATGGTGTTTTAAATGCAGTACAAGATGCAATATGACCGTGATGTACTTTAATATTGTATTTCCTGTCAGATATAATTCCTGCCATCATCATCTATTAACACGACAGACGTGTGCCAACTAAATGGCAGCTACATACAGTTTATCTTTAGGGAACAAAATGTATGCTGCTTTAAAACCTGATCAGACAGATGGTCGATGAAGTGATTGATTAGTCATATGGCTAAAATATTTTGTCTTTACATGACACTGTATTCTTCTTTTCCTTTTCCCATCACTACTCTTCAACATAAAATCGGTTTAATTTCATAGTCCCAACAACATGATTTATGTATTTAGATCTACAGAATCTGCACATACAGAGATTGTATTTGAGCATACTATACACTAACTTCAATTTTGTCTCACAGAAAACCCTTTTCTACGAGGACCACCACCAGCTTCCTGCACCAAAGTGGACAGAACTGGCTAATCTGATCACCAGCTGCATGGACTACGAGCCCACGTTCAGGCCTACGTTTCGTGCGGTTATCCGTGACCTTCACAGCCTCTTCACACCAGGTTGGTTTATACCTGTTATCAGCAGGCCAGACAAATTGTCTCTAATGGTGTCGCAACGGGGAATCTAGGTCATACCATTGTGGAATCTCAAACATTTTCTGACACACATTCCCTGACCACACACACACATTTATCATGGTGTCTACAGGAACATGTCAGTGAAAACAGAGTTGCTACTCCTGTCTTCATTAGGTCATTAGTTGCTAATTGGAGTGAGTTGAGAAAGGGGGTAAGTGTATAGGGAATTGTTTAGCATTTTGCGAATATTTTCCTGCAGGAAGTTGGGTGAGAGAATCGGTATTAATTTCATGTTTCTTTATTAGTGCAGAGATTTGCCTAGCTTTAGGACCAGAGGAACCAGTGCTGGAAATACTTAAGGGTCCAATTCAGCCTGTCTAAAGCGACTTTAATTCTCCCAGATAATGTAGATTTACTTCATTTCTGAGCTCTCCTTTTATCTCTTAAATGTACGTGACTTTTTTTCTTTCTGTCCCCAGACTATGAGTTGATCGTGGACAGTGACATCCTGCCAAACAGGACAGTGGGCTCTGCCTGGTCAACTGGGGGTTTTGAGAGTCAGGAGCCGGCTCAGTTTGAAGAGAGACACCTCATATTCTTGCAGCAGCTGGGCAAGGTACGAAGAAGTGTCGACATTGCGCTTTGTGCATTCTCAGAGTCATAGGTCTTACGTTAAGACTTAAGTTGGTCTCCTTTCTCTTCAAGGGAAACTTTGGCAGTGTCGAGATGTGTCGATATGACCCGCTTCAGGACAACACTGGAGAGGTTGTCGCTGTGAAGAAACTTCAGCACAGCACTGCAGAGCACATACGAGACTTTGAGCGAGAGATCGAGATCCTGAAATCTCTGCAGCACGAGAACATCGTCAAGTACAAAGGCGTTTGCTACAGTGCAGGTACATTTGACAAGTAGTATATTTTATGAGCTAGTGAATGTAAAACTGAGTGGTCTATCACAGTACTTATGCATTAAATCAAATATGATAGTCATTCTTCACCAAGTTATTATCAATTTAGTTGCAGTTTTGCCATTTTGCGTAATATGAGTTCGACTATTTCCTTTGGTTGATGTACAAAAGTAATTTTATCCATCCCTTCTTAATGATAAACAATCGTACAGTTCTAAATTTAATATTGCTCTGTCTCTGTATGGGCCTCATTATGAGTAAATGATGGCATTTAACTTTTGTGGCTGCTTGCTCGCTCTGCTGGATGACAGTTTCCTTATGATTTTTCTCAGGACGACGAAATCTCCGTCTCGTCATGGAATATCTGCCTTTTGGAAGTCTGCGAGATTACCTCATGAAAAACAAGGAGCGGATCGACCACAAGAAGCTTGTGCATTACACTTCTCAGATCTGCAAGGTACTTCGCTTTTGTCCAGTTTTCCAGTTCTCATGCTGACCACTGGAGTTACGGATGCATAACAAAATGTTTTTTACTGTCTTCACAGGGTATGGAGTACCTGTCAAGTAAGCGGTATATCCACAGAGACCTGGCAACACGAAATATCCTTGTGGAGAGTGAGCTAAGGGTGAAGATCGGAGATTTCGGCCTTACCAAAGTTCTGCCTCAGGACAAAGAGTACTACATGGTCAAAGAGCCAGGAGAGAGTCCCATATTCTGGTCAGATTTCTGTTATTTGTAATCTTTTTGTTATTTTTTTACACTGCACCCTCCTCATAATGCTGTACAAAATGCAAAAACAGCTTTTTGTAGGGATTTGATGCAATGTTTCCTTTTGTAACATGTAATTTATGACTATTAATCCCAGTTTTTCCAATCAAAACTGTTGCACCTGTCCTAGTTTTGAAGTTGATTTGGAAGCTCAACTACCTTCTTAAGAGAGGCAGCAGAACAGACAGCAGCAGACAATCACACAGTGTGTTATTTTGTAGGTATGCCCCTGAGTCATTGACTGAGAGCAAGTTCTCTGTGGCGTCCGATGTCTGGAGCTTTGGAGTGGTGCTTTACGAGCTCTTCACTCACAGTGACAAAAACAGCAGCCCTCCTGCAGTAAGTGATAACACACTCTCACACACATACATACATGCACTGTTTTTTCACCGCCTATTCAACATAATTTATGTCTACAGTTTCTAAACTAAGTGTAGAAGTTATTAAGTTGGGTGAATTTTCTGGTCCTTTATTGTGCAAAGAATGTTTTAATAAAAAAGAGATCTTACACAAGGACCTGATAACAATTGGGTAATCTGTCTTAAATAGAAGAACAAACTATGGATTCAAGAAATTTCTCGTTGTTTACCATCATTCTGTACGAGTGCAGCGCCTGTTTGGAATCACCTGATTGCTTGGCCTCTGTTATTGATGCTTGCATCTTTCTGAATGTTTTTGACCTGCAAGCCGAAGAGTCTGTGCAGATCTAGATGCAGCAGTTCCCAAAACATGTTACACCTAAATTAAAAGTAATAATGAATAAATTAATAAATGACAATCAGTTGACTGATTGATGTTGAAGACACGGCACTCATGAACAGCAAAAGCAGCGTCTTGTCTCTCATGTTGGTTCGGTCACTTTGCATAGAATCTAACTGGTCTAAGCTTGTAAACCAAACCAACCCTATTTCATACTTTGTACTGCAACTGCTGCGCAGCAATTTCCCTCTGAAAAAATAACATTCTACCTTATTTACCTGTTTAGATTTGAAGTCTGTCTTTGTTTTGACTGACACTGTTCCTCTTCTCAGGTATTCATGTCCATGATGGGAAATGACAAGCAGGGACAGTTGATCGTCTATCACCTCATCGAGCTCCTCAAATCAGGCAGCAGGCTGCCTCAACCTTTGGGGTGTCCCACAGAGGTAAGAACATGTCTTCTTTCTGTTTGGATCCATTCCGCGCATAAATGTACATGTACACTTACATAGTGTATATCAATGCGTACACAGTCATGCACAATACATGGACTCATGCATGTTCACATTCTTACAGCCTGTTTTATCTGATCTGTCGTATTTATTTGTTTAGTTGTTTTAACCTAAACTTGAAAGCCTAATCTGTGACGTAAAGTCTTTAGTTAGATGTCCTGTATACATTATATTTGTTGCTTCTCTCTATGTAAAATCTCTATTGTCCAATAAACAGAAACATAAATAAATACAAATTAATAGGAAGATTTCTATCCAAAAAATGTGTCATTCATCCTGTAGACCTTTCATGTTCTCTCTCCTCACAAAATACAGGACTCAGGCATTCAGGCTGCTTGTATTTAATTAGCTAATGCAGCACCTTAGAAGAAGACATTGCATTGTGGTACATGTTGAACAGCAAGCATGCAAAAGCATCTCATTAACTCTTCTACAAATATTTATCTCTCTTCCTGCTTTTTTCTCTCAGATACACGAGATCATGGAGGAGTGCTGGGAAAACGACCCCGGCTTGCGTCCTTCTTTCAAGGAGCTTGCTCTGCGCATTGACCTGTTCAGGGACAGTAAGGAGTTTTAGACAGAAAAATCACCCAAAGTGCCGTGCTCCTCTTCAACAGAGTCGCTCTTAGTATCGTTGCCCTGTTTGAGGCCAAAGGACAAAGGCCAAAACGAGGTTCTCCTGCTGAGTGCCAGTGTGAGGCAAAGCAATTTGTGACTGGAAGAGTGGTGGTTCGTAACTAGGACCAGCTCAAAAACTACTGCCAAGGTGCCTTTAAGCAAGGCACCCAACCCCCATTTTTATAGTGGAGCGGCTTTGTAGCCAGCAGCAGAATGGAAATGGAGGCTTGGATTCTAAAACTGTTAAAGGTGATGTCGAAAATGAGCTTGGTCAAACGTCCTGGATACAATTTTAAGAAGAGTTCAAGAGTTTGTGGAGACTGTGAGTAGACTATTGCCAGACCTAAAGCTAGAGATGCTTGTGTCAAACAAGTTCTGTGTGTGTGTGCGTGTGTCTGTGTGTCTGTGTGTGTGTGTGTCTGTGTGTGTGTGTGTCTGTGTGTGTGTGTGTGTGTGTGAGAGTCGTGTCCATTCAAGCAGCTAGCAGGGCTAGCTCTCACCATCCCCTGTCCCCCTCTTACCTGAAGAAAAATTGACTTAGTGTTTTCTATGTATGTGTGTGTGTATATATACCTACAGTATATTTGTGTACATATGTCCAGAAAAATTTTCTAATTTTATAAAATGAAAATATAGTAAATACTATATTTGAGCTGCCAGCAAACTGTCAGTGTAAATGAAGTACATATGAAGGTGATTTAACAATCAGTTATCGCTTTATGTTTTTATTGTGAGAGGTGGTGTGAAAATTAAATAACAGCTAAATTCAACATTTCTGTAAATTCTTTTTGTCTATCGCTTTGAAACTGCTTATTGTTTCCACACATTCAGTTTTACGTTCATCCTTAGAATATCTGAATCTACAAATTTCAGGAATGTTTTCCATCAAGTTGAGACTCATTTTGTTGCAGGCAATTGTCAAAGTGTCAAGTGTTTTGTTTTATTTGATGTGGTTACAGATGTGTGTAGTATGAGCTGTAAGTCCAAACAAAATGGTTGTGCAGTGCAGAGGGGAACGTTTTGAACATTTTAATTTATTTTAAGTTGTGTTTGAAGGGCAATCTTGGTAATTTATTTAATGTTATGGTATACATTCACTCAACTAAACTTCAGTGGAAAATATTCTCTTATGGATGTCTGTTTCCATCCAGGAAAAGGAAAACTGATAAAAAGTTTCTTTTTAAAGGTCCATTGTGTAGGATTTAGAATGAAAACAAGAAAAACTCTGGCTGCCAAATTTACATGAAAAGCAAAAGGCCATATCTAGATAAGTGTTTGGTTTGTCTGCTCAGGGCTACTGTAGAAAAATGGCAGTTCAACATGTCGGACTCCATGGAAGAGGACCCGCTCTCACTGTAGAGATGAAGAGCTCATTTTAAGACAACAAAAAACACAATGATTCAGGTGATTATACACTAATGAAAACATACTAATGAATACTGCATTTCATTCCTGCCAATAAATACTCCTAAATCTTACACACTGTACCTTTAAGTCAAAAGTAAGTAACTTATTATCAGATAACTAACTGTAACAAAAAATCATCAGAAAGTAAATCTGTTATTTGACCTACTGTTCCTTAGGTTTGTCAAAGTTGTCACTTACTATCATTTTTTTTTTTTTACTACTAGTCAAAATTTAGACTTTTTATTTCCATCTAATGTTTTCCTAGCAGAAATTGGCTTCTATAGTGTTGCAAATTTGAGCTACAAAACGAAAAAAAAACAGTACGGTCTTTTTACAGAGGAAACTGTGATACGCTTAATTTTTTTGAAACCGATACTTTGTTTACGTCCATGTCGACACTTTATTTTGAAATCCGGGTGTGACGTACGCTGCGCGGATCAGCTGCAGCCAGCTCGGTGAAAGCCGAGGGCGTTTCAATATGGTTTCACCCGGTGTTCGTCTCTGGTGATGGTACGAGCTCACAGCCGGAGAAGACAGCTTGGAGCAGAAACATAGATAATGTTGAAGACGGTACGTGTTGGGCGGTAGTAGAAAAAAAAAAACGGTGAGAGTGAAATTTACCTTCCTTTATGTTTAAATGTGTTTTGTGTTCGCTTAATTTGAAGAAATCGTTGTAGGTTTAGCTAAAAGCCTTGTACAGAGAGGTGGTTAGGAATACAGAAACATGCATATAAGTCCCACCTTACTTAAACCAATGCTTTGTTTACTCAGTTTTATGGTCGCTGAGGTTTTGAGGCAGTACTTCACGGTGCTGTTGTATTGCACTGATGATAGACTGTAGCTATAAAAGAAGTAGCCAGAGGTAGGTCACAGACTAACAGAGCCATGTGTGGACTGCAGCCTGTGTGCTGTGTATGGTGTTTTATGACAAAGCTTTAGCGTGTTCATGGTGAACTGCAATAGTTTCTATCTCTTATTAATTTTTGTCTCAATGATACAAGTTCAAATCCCATTTAAAAAAAAAAAAAAAAAAAATGTTTTCCTCTTTTTTTATTTATTTAAAAAGGCCAAATATTTCTTCAGACACAAAGTCACTAAAGCAGCCTCCAAAGACATATTTAGAAAATGTATTCAAGATACTTTATTATTACAGACTTTCACAGGAAGAGTTAACTTGTTCTCTTCCTGTTTACAACACAAGTAACAAAACAAGATGGAGTACACTCAAACATGACTGCAAAGACAGTTCAGGTATGTGTTTTTGTAATGTTGTAATTGTAATGTTAGGTTAGAAATCCACCTCTTCCTCTAGTTGTCTTATCCTGATATTCCAGTGACCAGTCTATGAGCATGAAAAGGACCAATCCACATACAGCAGAGGGGAAAAAATCATTTTGCCACAGTATTTCTATTCATTGGACACCCTGAGTTGCCGTGCTCTTGTACAAACATCAGTCATGCCCAAAAATTCTGGCACTGCTTTTCCCGGAAAATTGTTGCAGTCACAAATGCTTTGGTGTTTTCATGTTTGTTTTCACTTCTGTTTGTATTGGAACAACACAAAAAAAAGCCAAATCTAAGATATTTTACACAAAACTCCAAAAAATGGACCGGACGGAAATATTGGCACCCTCAACTTAATATTTGGTAGCGCACCCTTGTGGAGAAAATAACTGAAATCAATCGCTTCCTGTAACCATCAGTGTGTTTCTTACACCTCTGTAGTGACACATAAAGACTTGTACCTATAAGCTTACATTGAAGAGAAGGGACTGTAAAACTGGATACATTTTTGGAACATCCCAACTCCTGCGAAATGACTATAATTTCATCTGTTTGATCCAATAACATTTGGAAAGTCTAGGACTGTGTCTCAGTTCGGATACTTTTGTTAGTACACTTCTGTGTAGTACACTGTGTACACTATACTGGCCTAGTACGGTAATTTCAGCAGGGTAGTGTTGTCTCAGTTTCAAATTTTTTTTGTCACAAATTGGCACGTTTCTTACAGCTCGTTCATGTTTCTGTCTATTTTGCATGCTCATTTTCATGAGCCCTGCCTACCTTTTGTGGTTTATCACTTTTATTGCATGATAACCATTCACCACAGGCAGGAGAGAAGCCTGCAGAGTAAGCTGGTGAAGATGAAGTCCAGGAGAGCCAGACCTCCTGACGGGGGCTACGGCTGGGTGGTGGTCATGTCGGCCTTTTTCATCATGGGCCTCACTGCTTCCGTCCTCAAGAACTTTGGCCTCTTCTTCCTGGACATCCAGAGTCACTTTGGAGTCCCGACCAGCACCACCTCATGGGTCACCTCAACTACGATCGCCATGTTTCACCTAGGAGGTAAAGATATGATTTTACACCTGGAAGTTCTTGGTTGTTTGTAATTCGAGATGTTTTCATAGCAGTGTTTTTAATTTTCTTCTCAGGCCCAGCGGCCAGTGTGCTGACCTTACAGTTTTCTCAGAGAGTGGTCATCATAGTCGGAGGCCTGCTTGCGGCCTCTGGGATGTTGCTGGCATCTCTGGATCTCAGTCTTCCCTGGCTCTACCTCACCATAGGCATCCTCCAAGGTAGCACACACAGGACATACTCAGGCATTCCTCAGACTAAACCACCTGAGAGACACTTTGTTGGTCGTATGATCACATGGTGTTTTAATCCTTTAATCCACCTCTTTACGGTGTCACCAGACACTGTTTTACTGCATATCAAAGTCCTGAGAAAACAGCAAGTTATTTTGATCCTACAGCCTTGTGAAATGATTATTTAATTTTTATATATTTTCATATCTGACATGTTGATTGATCAAATGAAGACCTAAAGCTATTTTTGCATTTTGGGGGTGGGAACACACGTTGACAAAGCAGAGCCTCATGTCAGAAAAGATAAATTTGACTGTCAACAGTTTTGCCTCAGGGACCCATTGTGCAGTTAGGCCTCTTGTTAGGAAAAACCCTGTGATGAGACGATAAAGGACAACCCTGGTCAGTGTTTTTGCTGTCTTCTTTAAATAAGGACCCCAATCTTGCCAAAAAAAAGATTAGTTTTTGCATCTTCTTTTTACAGGACTGGGCATTTCCTTCTCGTGGATCCCCGCCAACAGCATGGTGAGCCACTACTTTGTTCGGTGGCGCCCCATTGCCTACGCCATCGCTAGCTCAGGAGAGTGTGTCTTTGCGGTCATGTTCAGCCCATTCTTCCAGTGGCTGATTGAGATGTACAGCTGGCAGGGTGCCTTACTCATCATCGGAGGCCTTCAGCTCAACCTGTGTGTCTGCGGCGCTCTCATGAGACCCCTGGAGACAGTACAAGAAACCAAAGACAGTCTAGAGGGCAGTACCACTGCGCTCCCACCAAAGAGGAAGGTTATCTTCCAGTGCTCCCTGATGAGAAACCCTGAATTTTTCCTCTACATCCTGTTTGCCATCTTTGCAGCAGCAGGTTTTTTCATCCCACCTCTCTTTCTAGTGCCTTTTGCCAGCAGTTTGGGGATGGATAAGTACTGGCCAGCCTCGATCCTCTCCGTCCTGGCATTGGCAGATCTGGCAGGGAGGTTGATCTGTGGGTGGATAGCTAACATGAGGCTGTGGAGAAACCTGCAGCTGCTCACCATGGTGGTGACTCTGCTCGGGGTCGTGCTCCTGCTGCTGCCAATCAGCCACAACTACTGGGCCATCCTGGTCTTTGCCTCGCTCTACGGCTTCCTGTTTGGCTGCGTGGTGGCCATTCACATTACCTCAATTGTAGATATTGTAACTCTTGAGGGGTTCGACAACGGGCTTGGGCTCTTCATGCTTTTCAGGAGTATCGGTGGCTTCATCGGTCCACCTGCTGCAGGTGAGCAGTCTGTTTAGAGCTTCAGGTAGCGGAAAAAACTGAATGCGACGCCACACGTGCCACAAGATTGTCACTCACATTATTTCACACTCACTGATCAATGCACCACTCTTTAAAAAAATAAAAACGTTTGCCTAAATAATGCTCAACTTCTACTTTTTTGTACTTTTTACCTAACTCATCATGTTAGGTATTAGCACTTAGCTCCTCTTTTTGCATAGGTTATTTTTCGACATTTAAGAAGGTACAATGCTGACATGCCACAAACATGCCATTGTCAATTGTTTGTTTATTCATCAGCCATGACACACTGTAGTCATCTGTCTCTTGTTTTTCTGTATTTCCTGTGCAGGCTGGCTAGTGGATGAAACCAAGGACTACAGCACTGCCTTCTACCTCTCAGGCCTCTGCCTCATTTCATCAGCAGTGTTTGTCGTCCTGGTCGACTGCTTCGTTCAGAAGAGAAAAGCAGCGGAGGCTGAAGGTCATCAGCCGAACATCCAGGAGGACTGGGAAGCAGGAAAAGTCAAGTGAGACTCTGTTACATCAGGATTTTTACCTCAATGAACTTCAGGTGCCTGATTTGAAGAAGATTTTGTTGGTTTGTTTAAGTGACGCTTTCACACAAACCAACCAATCAACATATCAATAACCCTGATCATCATAGTGCAATGAGTTATCATGCGTTCTTGTGTGGATTATTATTATCACGTGGGAGGGTCAGTTAGGGGAAGTTTGGTTGTGTCCTCTTTTACTTGATGTAAGAGGCTGTTAATGAATCATTGCCTCTGTTATTTATTGGTTATGACGCTATATTGGTTACGGTCACACATATGTGAATGCAGGTGAGTGACCATCTGTGAAATATATAAAGTGCAGGGTGTACCACACATGGAAATCAGTTAGCTGGTTTGTCCATTTTGGGGGTCGACCACTTATATATTTGTTATTTGTCGTGTGACGTTGCCGGACTCCACGCAAGGAAGCAAACTTTGTTTGGATTTAGATGGCAATTGTCGGTTTTACTTAAGATTAGGCAATAAGAATAATTACAATAAGAAAAATGTATCGTTTAACCGTGTCTTATGCAGTATTATAATAGATTTTTTTTTTGATGGAATCACTCAGGCATATTAAATGGTCTTTTTAATTAGTTGTCAGTGTGGCATTAGGCTCCATTTGGATTCTCTAAAGCAGAAAAATAAGAATATTTCTGAATAATACCTCAAGTATCTTTAAGAAATGCAGAAATATTATTATGATGTTTCTTTCTTTGAAGCTATAGGACTCCTGTATATTATCAGGGCTGTAAACCACATGTAGGTCAGGCTGCAGTGTGGAGCCGTGCTGTTTCTGGCTTCTTTGCAGCTGTAGATATCTCTGGTGTCTATGATGAGTGTTGCCTTTTGCCGGTGTTACTGGTGTGTTGAGTATCCTGTTGTCATGATGAAGCTCTTTATTATTTATTAGTAGTATCACATTTCTCTTGTCCAGTCAGTCCAGGTCTTCCTATGCAGACTAAAGATGAAGGAATCTAGAATTAGTAACTTTTAACCATTTAAAAATATTAATTTTCAAACATCTTTGATCCAGTTCTCATACGCACAATTGCACCTTCATGAAGGAATCAAAGGTTTCATGTTATTTCTGTTTTAAAGTTTTGTCTCACTATATGAAATGTTTTTTACAACACAATTTTATGTAAAAGTTAAACGTGCAACATTTAAAGAAATAAACCCCTGCCCTGATGTTTTTAAATTCATGCCTTCTATTGTTTGTCTTGTCTGCCTTTTAACTTCCCCAAAGCTTAAGGCAGATCTCAGACAACCTTTTTAAACACTTCAGGAGCTGCCGACCGCAACATGAAACTGATACCAGGATGAGTATCTATGTAGCGCCCTTTTAGGAATGTGCTGGGCAAATTGCACCGGAGTTAAAGTTCAGTTATGTAACCCAACTCATCAAATCTGTTTCAGCCCTTCACACTGAACTTTTATTTCAAATGAATCTGCAACTTTGTCATGTTTCACCTAGGAGGTAAAGTACTGCACTTGTTTAAATTATGTCTTTTAGAGCACATTGGTTCCAGCTTCTCTACATTATACCATATAAACTATATAATGACTGTTGGTCAGACAAATATGAAAGATATTTAAAAATACAAACTTGCATTTTAGGAAATTGTCATTGGCATTTATTTTACCATTTGTGGCATTTAATGGACCAAATATTTTGTTGAAAATATGCAATCAATTATTAAAATGATTCATTGCAGTCTACTACTTTATGGTATTTCTCAGGCTGCAACTAACAATTTATATTATCAATGAATGTTCTCTCAATTTTTGTCCACAAAATGTCAGAAAACCATAAATATCAGACAATGTACTAAAGCTCATGGTTTATATCACAATAAAGCTTTTGTTTAACAAACTGTCAATTATATATAAATGAAATTCAGTTATGTTGGACGAAGACACTGCAAATTCTCCCAATTGAATAGTGGACATAATGTAATGTTGGGCAATATCTATTATTTCCATCTAGATATAAATGTCTAATGTGCAAAAAAGGGAAAAAAATGCCCAAAAGGTTCAGGTAAATTTGGGACTGAAGACCAGGAAACACTCTGACTTAGCTTCTCTACATTTTGTGATCCATTGTGTCAGTATCAATAAGTCAAGATTAAAGTGTTCCACCAGTCACCACTTGGTGGCAGTGTTGCCTAAAATAAGACCTTAAACATAAATCAAGAACACACTTAAAGACAAACAGGTTTAATAGACATCTTTTTCTACAGACAACAGTTTAGATTAGAAAAACAATTACTTTAAAATTACCACGGTCCTCACCTACAGTCAAGAAATGTCACATTAAGATATTTTCATACAACACATGGATATTAACAAAAAAGCCTATAATAAACTAGCTATGTTTTGTCAGGTATTTAAGGGGAAGGTAAAGTCAAGGCAGCTATTTTACAACAGAAATTGAGGCACCAAGGGTATTTTTATAGATGGTGGGAGTCTAGAAACTTAACTGTACTTAACTTATAGTACAGTATTTCAGAGGTGCGTTATGGAGCAGCCTATGTGTTGAAGGGTGCACTTATTTTAGCGACCTGGAAAAGCAAAAGATGCACCTTTGGTCCATTGTAAGAGTTTGAGTTGAGGGGGAAATCCCCCATGATCCCAGTAAGAAGCCCAGTCCCAATGTCCACCTCACAGACACCCATTTGTAATAAGTCTGATGGGGCTCGGGGACTTTCATTGTGAAATCTGCTTGAGGGCTTTTTGAGTCCCAACATAACACTTTTTGCAATGCTGCAGGTGCTGCTTGAGGGAATGAACTATTTCCAGGGCACCAACATTAAAAACAGGGAATGTCTGAAATCATCAAAAACAAACTTTGATAGAGCAGTAGCAAAGACCTGTCTAGTGTTTTTGTCCCATGAAGAGCCTGACAGTATCTATTTGTTTTACCTAATTTGATCACTTGCACTATAATACAGAGGCGGCACTCGATTTTATTAAACTGCACCTGAAATATGAGCATCACACTTCACTGGCAGCAGAAATGCTTCGGCCCAGCTAATGTGATTTCACCATTTAGTGTTCTCAGCCATTCTACCCTCCTGAAAACCAGCGTCAAGTCTGTGAGGTTTTTGAGCTTAAAGTCGGGACATTGTGGCTGGACTACAGGGAGCATCTATGAGGAGGCTCTCTTCTCTTCGTATGGAGACTCGTAGGACTCCATGGGTGGGCAGGTGCACATGAGGTGCTGGTCGCCGTAGATGTCATCAATCCTGGAGATGCTCGGCCAGAATTTGGTCTCGGGCCTTATGTAGGGCTGGAAAGTATGAAAGGGAGGATAAATGTGAGAACACAGTCATTTAGTTAGTTTTATTTGAATCCAAAACATTTCTGAATCTAAAATATCTTAAAGGGTCTTATTTACCCAAATTATTACGTAGGGCTGCAATCAATGATTCATATTTATCAATTATTATGCTGATTTGTCTATGAAATGTTTGAAAGTTTTGAAAAATGTCTGTTTTCCAGATCTTTGTTCCATTTAACCAATAGTCCAGAAACTAAAACTATTGAATTTAGAGATTTTCAATTTTTTTTTAAGCCAATACCACATTCCCTGGTTTCAACTTCTCAGAGATGAGGTATTTGTTTGATTTTTAGACTGCTAGACAAAGTGAGACATTTGAATTCTAGTTGGACAGATTTTTTTTTTTTTTTTTTTTTTAATAGGCAAATACTGGAATATACTACAGTTCCAACAAAAACTATTCATAGCCAGGAAAAAACAGGACTGTCTGAGTGAAACCTGGAACAAGTCTTCCAGAGTCTTACTGGAAAGATCATATTATACAGCTTTTGAATCACTTAAGAGTATTTAATTATCAGTTTAGAAGCGGCTAAAAGAATTTCACTAAAACACATTATTGATCAACTTTGCCATGATTTTTGGTTTTTAGTATCAGCATGTGTCAAGAAACAGACCAAAACCAACATTGGATAATCTTACAAACAAGTTTTGATATAGCTTATTCATCCATTTACTTCTGTTTGAGGGATGTTTGTTAAAAACTACTGTGATTTTGGAGACAGTGGACAGTGTTGCAATTCTCACTTCTTGACCACTAGAGGGCGAAACAATTAATTTCTTATTTCAAGCACCTTAAGTTGTAAAAAAAAAAAAAAAAAAAAAAGTTGTAGCAGGCAGTGTGTAATGAAAGTCAGAGATGAGGGCGCTCACCAAGGGGAAAGCAGCGTGCTCCCTGGAGTATGGTCTGTCCCAGTTGGAGGACGAGATGCAGGCCAGAGAGTGAGGAGCCATCTGCAAACAAATACACGTGAGGACCTCAGATGTCAGGCTGCATGTCACAGCTTTATATGTCAGCTGCTGTAATATTCACCTCATACAAATAGTCAAATGTAGCCTGATGCTTACCTTGAGCGGGTTGATGCGGGAATCCATCCTTCCCTCCTCGATGTCTGCGATCTCCTGTCGGATACCAAGCAGGGCATCACAGAACCGGTCCATCTCAGCCTTGTCCTCTGACTCTGTGGGCTCAATCATCAGGGTGCCAGCTACCGGCCACGACATGGTGGGTGCATGGAAACCTGGACACGAGCACAACAAAAACCCAGGAATCAGAATCAACCGAGAAAAAAGGTATGATGTTGATTTTTAACATCTAGAAAACAGTTGCAGAGCGCTTCCACCATGTACTGTGTATTTTGTGTTACAATTAAGGATGAAGGTATATTTTTCATCCTACCATAATCTTGCAACCTCTTGGCCACATCGACAGCTTCAATATTAGCAGTCTTCTTGAATGGCCTCACATCCAGAATGAACTCGTGGGCTACAAAACCTGTTCACACCAACACAAGAACACCAAGGTGAACATATTAAACTTCAACATAAGCGGATTTATATTTAAATTTATATATCCTAGAAAATGTAGCGCAACATACATTGATAGAAATAATGCTTTCCCAGCCGTACCTTTCCTGCCTCTGAAGAGCACCTTATAGTGGTTTTCTAGTCTCTTAGCCATGTAGTTAGCATTGAGAATGGCCACTTCTGTAGCATGAAGCAGTCCTTTAGATCCCATCATCTAAACACAGAAAACAGGTATGATGTTAGAAGTAATTCTCACTGATGATGAAAATTAGATTGTAAAACTACCAATGGACATACTCAAATTATTTATGTAAGGATTTAGATGGTCAAACAAAGTTTCATCTAATTTATTCAAATCATGTAGTTTAGGTTTCTCTTAAGTGTTAATGTAATGTTTTAAACTGAAATGCTAGTTTGGATAAAGAGACAATGATATGGAGGTGACCCCGCAGTCATCTAGGTAAAAGAAAATATGCAAAATTAAAAAGGCAACTAGATAACTGCTGTTTTTGTCTTAAAAACTAGTGGTGACAAGGAAAGGCCAGCTGCAGCAACTTAATAGCCATGTACAACGTCATTCATTATCACAAATTCACACTTTAGTTCATGTGACTGACATGAAATTCACATGACAGCCAGGTGACTTTAGTAACTCGTGATGACAGTGTGAAAAAAACAGGTTTAAATGCCAGAAAATGTCTCAGTGAGCAAAACTGATGCTAATTACAGAAAATATCTAAGACAGAAAAGCAGTTGTCATTGACTTAATACACTTCTAGAATGAATGTCAAAACATTAGAGAAATTGCACATTGAGGAGTTGTAGGATTCACTAAGATTTCATTTTCTCATCTGATTCAACTGCTGTGCATTTGTTGCGCTGTTGTTCGATTTGACACCTCTCTAGCACTGACTCTTTTCTTATCCTTTCTTGCTTCCAAATATTTCCCAACCCTCATCTTCTTGATGTTCTTTTGTGTCAGAATGTTACTATATATTATAGTTTCATGTCCTTCACGCTCTGGTATCAGATCTGGCGTCATGCGATGAGCTGTGCTGACCTTGATGTAAGCCCAGGAGATTGGCAGAATGGCGCTGGAGCCCCAGGGTGCGGCACTGATGGTGCCCAGCGAGCTGCCGGTGTTGACTGAGTACATGGGGACCACCGGGTGGCTTGGTAGGAAGGGGGCAAGGTGGGCCTTCCTGTTGAAGAAGATGTGGATAAATGTCATGAGAACAAGTCAAAACGTGACAAATGCAATGCTGTTTGATCGTGTTCACCTGCTTATACAGAGTACACATGAAGACGTGTGTATATACTCTCAACTGTCTGTTACTTTCAGGATTACAGCACATTCAGCACCCTGTCATGAATGCAACATGTTTGGATACACATGGACAGACCAATTTATCACTTTCTTTCCAGTTCATCCAGTGAACTTACACTCCAATCGGCCCCATGCCAGGGCCTCCTCCACCATGGGGTATGCAGAAGGTCTTGTGCAGGTTGAGATGAGAAACGTCAGAGCCATAATCTCCAGGACGACACAGACCCACCTAGAAAACAGAAAAAGGGGAAATAATTAGATGCACAGACTACTATTACTAAAATTTGGCAACATTTTGCTGGTGGTAATTTCATACCATACCACCATTTGGAGTAAAGAAAGCCTCATATTAACAGACTGGTGCTAAACTTTCATAGGAAAATTAGTGTATAATCGCTAATCTTATTTAACTCTAGATTACTTTAGGATCTCTGAAATAAAGGCAAGTTAGAGATTATTTTAGTTGCAGCTTTACTAAGCAACAATTGCAAAACATTTGTTTTCATGTATAGCATGAGCTCTATGTAGCTCAGATTCCTTCTTGATTTGATCTGACCAATTATATAAAAGTTGTGTGGCTGGCTACTCCAAGTAAAAGAGGAGAACGTTTGTATTTTAAAGGTCAGAGGGGGTAGGGTCCGTAAGCCTGTCAGTGATTGGTGGAGGTAGCACTAGCATAAAAACCATCATCTGCATATTTCAGAGACCAAAGGTTATCTATTTACAGCACAACAACACACATCTATAAACCCTTATCCTATTAGCCTTCAGTTTTCACAAGTAACATTTTACTTTACTTTTAACAACATTCACTTCTGAACAGAAATGTCGTAACACTGCTGGTTCTTCTCTCACCTGGGCGTTCATGTTGGCGCCATCCAGGTACACCTGGCCACCGTTCTCGTGAATAAGATCACACACGTCTCTGATATGCTCCTCAAACACACCAAAGGTGGAGGGGTAGGTGATCATCATGGCCGCCAGACTTGCCTTGTGTTTATCCACCTTGAAGGAAGGGCAGAATTTAGGAGACAGCCACACTATTGTTAAAATCATTCAAGCTGTAATCTAAAATCTAGCAGTGGCTAAGATCCTGCAACTCAGGAGTGTCTGTAATTGCCAAAGTCTTTCAAAATTACACTTCCCAAATTTGTAACAAAGCTAAAGATTTGAAGTCTCAAGGCCAACCTGAGATAACCATGTTGATATTATCAGCGTTAGGACATTCTCACACTTGTTACACAACATTATACAGTACTCGCACGTATATTCATCTTCCTGTGTAGAACTAGTAGAGCACTCACCAGGGCCTTCAGGTGTGCCAGGTCGATGTTGCCATCCTTGTCCACCTCCACCACCTGAACCTTCATGCCAGCCATCTGAGCGCTCGCTGGATTGGTGCCATGAGCCGACTTGGGGATTAGACAGACCTGGAGTCAAAGGGAAAATATCAATGTAGCAGGACAGAGACGTAGTGTAGATGTAGCCTTGATGGAAAACTCTCTTCTTTCAATAAAAACATTTTTTGGCTAATGTCCTCCTGATGTTATTATATCCATTCAGGGTTTTTTTTTTTTTTAAACTGTAATGTTAAAGATTTTTTCCATGTACACAAGAGACATACACAACAAAAGAAAAAACAATAGACATAAATAAAACAGTATCAACAGTCATGGCTGCAGGTATCCATATTCTACAAAATCAGATTTATACAGTTTACAGTTCACGTCTTTCATTACATCATACAACACCCATTTTTTCCACTTTGTAATAGAAACATCTTCCTTCAGTTTAAGTTGGTAGGTCATTTTTTCCATACAGTGTATCTCTCTTACAATCCCTAGCCATTGTTCTATGGTAGGAGATTCAGTCTTGTACCAGTTCCTTGTTATTGTCTTCTTAGTTGCAATCAGCAGTATCTTGACTATATATATCTATCATTTCCAGTTACACTTTCAGTTACATTTCAAAGGTACATAGTTTTGCTTTCATTTGGTATTTCATACCCCAGTATATCTTTAATTATGGCACCGACATCATCCCAAAAGGAGCGCAGCCTGGGGCACATCCAGAAAATATGTGCATGGTTAGCTTCTTTGCTCCCACATGCCCGCCAACATAGTTGTTCTGTAGCACTTTGTCTACTTTTAATCTTAATCCATTCAGGGTTTGACTACAGGATAGCCTTTTACTGTACAAGAAGAGCACAACAGAATGTTCTCATATTAAAACAGGATAATATTAAAGTGAAATGATTTGTCTGGACTTGAACATTATTATTAATCTCTTTAAATGAGTTTTAAAAAACAGTACATTGGCACCCTAGCCTCTCTCCTATACTTGGTATCCTGTTGTGATACTGTAGAATAAAATAATAAAAAGTAATTTCTTCATACAAAAAGATCTTTGAAGAGTTTAGTCTACGTGCTGAAATGCTGTGACTCTTCTTGGTTGAATTTTAATCCGGCCAACACCCACTGGCACCAATGTGTAACCTGCCACTAATTGATTTTATCCCTTATTAGGGTGACACTTCTGACATTTTGCAACTTAGTCACACAAGAAAACTGGGGCACTTAGACCTGTGGGTTGGGAAACATTGACAAATGACTGACTGGGAAAACACAGCTGAGCCTGTCACACTGCAGTTCTCAAAGTCTTAAAACCTCCAAATATGGAATCTTGAAAGCAGGTAGCCCGTTGTGGGAACAGAGTGTTTTCAGCCCCTTTGTTTGCACAAACGGTTGTTAGTTTGGACCTTGACTGTTTCAAGGGATCAGGCCACTATCTAAGATGATACTAATGAGGGAGCCATTAAAAAACAAAGGCCATTTCACAGTACAGAAGAAAATATCTTAGTCAGCCAGTCTTTAATCTGAGAGGAAGCCTTATCTCGCCTTGTCCTCGAGCTACTGCCAATCAGCAGATATTTCTAACCAGAATACATGAAACATGTTAATGTGTGATGTCAAAGCGACCTGTTGTAGACAGGGAACAATAAACATAACTGTCGGTAACTCAGGCTGATAGGGCTAATGTATTTATGCCCTTTATTAACCTCTGTCAGAAGGCATTCAGTCAGCATAATCATAAAATCAAAGACACTACTGGTAATCATTTATTATTAGATATGTTTCAGGATCAATTCAGGTCTATATCCTCTTTAATTCCTCGCTTTAGGCAAACTGTAGTCTAAATAATGAATGTGATACTTTGACATTTGGTTAATACATTAACTTTCTTGACAGGAAGCAGTTAGCCTAGCTTAGCATAAAGACTGGCTACCCTGGCTCTGTTGCAATGTAACAAAATCTGCCTACTAGCTCCTCGGAAGCTCACTAATTAACACATTATTTCTTCTTTGCTCAATATGTAGAAAACAGAGGTGTAAAAATGACGGTTAGTGGTGTTTATGGTGGTTAATGTGCAGGACGAGACGGGAGCAGTGACTTCCTACAGTTTTGTTGTCACTGTGAGATGAACAGGCAAACAGGGAAGTTGCTGTGTCCAGCAAAGCAATTGTGGTTGTGGTTTAATGGTGGGGTTATGTGTGAGATTGTTATTTTTACATTTCAGTTTAGTATGGATTTTTCCAGTTTTCCAGTCCAGTCCAGCTAAGCTAACTATCTGCTGGCTGTAGTTTGATATTTAGCACACAGCCATGAGAGTGGTATGAATCTGATCATCAACCCTCAGCAAGAACGCAAATAAGCATATTTCCAAAATGTTTAAGTATTCCTTCAAGTATATTTTTATACATTTAACGGGTGTGGGCACTGCATATGGTGCAAATAATCTGGAGAACGAAGCTTCAATCAATCCAATTAGGTAAGTAGGTGTTGGGTAAGAGAATAAGATGAAAGCCTATAAGTGTTATTAAATCCCATTAACTTCCACATGACACTAATTCACACTGATTTCTGGTATGACTGCTGTTCAACTGAGGGGGGTTTTTCTCCCTCTCTCAACATCAGCACACTTACACTTCTTGCGCTTTCTCCCTTTGAGTTCAGGTAGGCTTTTATGGCAGCCAGGCCAGCATATTCTCCCTGAGCGCCACTGGAAGACAAGGCAAACACACCATGGTCATACGATACACCTACACACATCCTTACCTCAGCACAGTTCAAAGACCAGTCTGCACACATTACCAAAAGAGGAGAGAGACAGGAGGGATGAAAAGTTAGCAGCATGATAACTCTTCAGGCCAATGCAGCATGGTGTGCTATTCATAAACCCTCTGCAGCTGATAAGTGGTAATAGACAGGTGGGTATTTTATCAGTTATGACCTGAAATATGAAGCATGTTGTTCCTAACATTTGATTACTGACTAATTCTGAACCCAACTACAAACATCAAAGTATTCACTCAAATAAGGGCATGTTTCCACTTTTCTACCTGTAGTCAGATTACTATTAACTATTAAAGAAAGCACACATAATACTGTTAAAGGTTATGAGACCAGAAATGTTAATCTCTTAGGACTTTGGGGGTTAAAATTATTTACACGAGGGGAAATTTAACATTTTTAACCCAATTTTGGTAAGAAATTTCTTTCAGCCTGCTACAAGCCTTATTGAGACCTGCCTTGAAAGAGAAAATTCAAATTAAGCATCACTTTATTTTGTGAAATAAGAGCAAAAATGATGCAGAGGACTAATTAATGCTTGATGAGTTGGAGTTGTGAACGCTGCTTCATGATGTGTGACAGTAATTCAGGTGCAGGTCTAGATACTAGATGCATTTATGCTGCAACAGAGTTGGGTCTTACCTGTTTGGCTGGAAGGAGATGTTGTCATAGCCGGTCACCTCACAGAGGTCCTTCTCCAGCTGTTTGAAGAGCTTCTGGTAGCCTTCAGCCTGATCCAGAGGCACGAAGGGGTGAATGTTGGCAAACTCTCTCCAGGTGATTGGCTAAAGAAGGAGAAGACAACGGTGAGAATGCAACTTTCCAGAAACACTTCACATGCTGACCATGGAGAAAGTTGTCATGAAGATACTTTCTTTAGGTCGCATAAACATTTTCATTACAACTGGAGATGAGAAGTTCCTGACAAATTGCTCACCATGAGCTCTGAAGAACTGTTTAGCTTCATGGTGCAGGAGCCCTAGAAAATAGAGGGAAAAAAACAAGATTTTACCATCTCATAACTCTCACCATCATTAACTTATCTTTCCTGAATATCATGTTTGCCTTCAGGTAGAACTGACCAGTGGTATCATGCTGTGGACCAGGGAGATGTCCTTGTTCTCCAGACGCTTCATGTATCGCACAATGTTGGTCTCAGAGTGATAACTGGGGACAAAAAGTAACCATAAGGACAGATGTATGCTTAATTGAAGGCATATTATTCTCTGATTCAAATATTTGGTATGTCACTAAATGCAACACTAACAAACTGTAACCCTCAAGTATGTCACAATGAGAATGTCAGAGATTAAACTGAGGACTTAAGACACGAGAACCTCTGACAACAGGCTGTCTTTATGACAGTAATAAAGATAATATGTACCATTTCTAGCAGTCAAGTGGGATGTAGCAGTAGTTTTGCCACGAAGGCTCTAATTGTTTAAAAACCTATTTTTACTGTAGAAATTGTTAAAATGCCTAAAAATGGACATATGTCTTGCAGGAAAAGCACATCCTTTATTTTAAATAATTAAGCAACTGCCAGTGGGCATAGAGACTAACAGCAGCAGAGGTTAATTACATAACTATCGTTTAAAAATTAAATGTTTTTATGACTGTTAAAACATAATGATTTCAGTATGTAACCAAAGTAGGAATTAAATATGTACTTAAATCCTGTAAAGCAAATCATCCTGTTTGTTCTGCCAGCAGACATTTTAGCACCACATTTTGGTTTGTTATGTAATGTGGTGATTTAACATGAGTGGCAAGTACAGCTGTGGTCAATACCAGACAATCAATATGTTTTCTAATATTTGTAGGCATGTGGGAGAAGATTGCCTTCAGGGCTTTCTGCTTTTCTTTTTTCTGAAACCTAACCAAATAGTAAGGCTTTTTGGCAGGAAGCCCTAAGGGCAAATTTCTGTTCTATAAAGTGCTATTTGTAGCGCAGCATGTCATAAAGACATAAAACTGGTATCAGTATGTTATCATTGGTATAATGCTACACAGTGCGCTATAGTGTTGCAGTTTAAGAGAACACCGACCTGTTAAAGATCTGGTGCATGAGGTACTTGCTCGTCCTCTTGAAAGGACTTCCCATGATCCCCTTCACCCGCTCACCCATCTTCTCAGCGATCAGCTCCTGAAAATTTTGCATTTCAAATTAAAGCAGGCGCCTTTTTCCTTTAAAGCTATTACTATAAACAATCCCTATGCAACCCTGAAGTAAAGACACTTGTGAAGCTGAACAAATTTAACAGGTAAAATATGAGTGAGTGAGTGAGTGAATAACTTACAGCTGAAGATTCACAGCCAAAGACCCAGAGCAAGTCATCCAAGTCCCTCTCAGTCACTGTCTCATCCAGAGAGACACCCAGCTGTTGACAGAGAGAAGAATATTTTTAACCACAGCATGGACCTGATATTAAAGCCTTAAACTGTATGTTTATCTAGAATTGTAGACTGATTGAGGTCAGGTTAAATACCATATAATTCAGTTAAAACATAAGCTTGTTTTTAACAGGAGAAGACTGGGAAAAAGAAGGATGACGGGAAACGCTGACGCATGAATCATGCGATCGATTCATTATTTCATGAGACATTGCGTTACCCTGTGGTGCTGTGCCAAAGAAAATGCATTGCTGACGTATCAAATCATGCTACACCCATAAGGCTGTTGTGCCTGCTTTTGTCTGATTAAAGGTTGCCAAACCACCAATTACATCACTTTGTAAGAACATGAATAGTTCTCACCACTCCCTCGGTGTACACTCTCAGATTTATCTGCCTCTGAGAAGCTCTCTCAAAGATGTCTTTGGCTGCCACACCGCAGCTGATCTTCAGAGTGTCAAAGAACACCTCACTGTGCAGCCGGTGTCCTGCTCTCTTCAGACCTGAAACAAAGTGAAGTTTAATCAAATTAACTAATTTATTTCTTGTTTTCCTTAGCAGGTCATACACAGTATTTTGGATTGATGGGATATTGAACAAAATCTGAGGGAAGTCTCACACAAAAATTTGATAACATCAATAAAAGCTCGATTTCAAGTCAAATTTACCTTCAGCAAGGATCAGAGTAGCGTTGTGTGTCCTCTCAGCAACGTGTTTGAGTCCCTGAGGACCATGATACAGTGCAAACATAGCAGCCATGTTGGCCAGCAGAGCCTGAGAGTCAGAAGTTAACACCAGGGGGTGAAATTTGGTCAGAAAAAACATGAACGAAACTAATCTTTGTTCCAAATGATTTCACTTCTTACTTCACTTTGTTTATTCATATGTGGAAACGATTAAAACTAAATGTGAGCCTGGTCATACCTGTGCAGTGCAGATGTTGCTAGTTGCTTTGTCTCTGCGAATGTGCTGCTCTCTGGTCTGCAAAGCAAGCCGATACACCTCCTTACCAGCTGCGTCCCTGAAATGTAAATATATCTTATTTTCAAACTGATGCTAAAGACGAATCAAGAAAATAAAATCTTTTCAGAGTTATTCTGAGCGGTGAGTGTTGTGTATTACCTTGTGACTCCAACCATTCTGCCGGGCATCATCCGGACCAGGTTGTCTTTAACAGCAAAGAAGGCAGCGTGGGGGCCACCGTAGCAGAGAGGAACCCCAAACCTTTGGGAGCTGCCCAGTGCGATGTCAACACCAAACTCCCCAGGGGGACGCAGCACACAGAGGGCCAACAGATCTGTGGCACAGCAAGCCAAGGCCTGGACAGGGAAAGGACCAGTGTATAATCTAGTCAGTGGTCATAAAAAGTAATCCGACTAATCTAAAGCAGAGATATCTGAGATGAGCACTTCCTGTAAAACAATGGTCCAACCCCAGATATAGACACACACACTACTAACTGTAGCTGCAAACCTTAAATCTTTTTGATATGAAGTCATCACAAACCACCCAGTTTAATAAGCAAACATAAGGTTTCCTGTCTATTATTATCATCACACTACATTGTTTCTGTGCATTTAAGATTAAACTCATTTAAATAGTTACTTCTGCATTTTCAGACATAAACTTGCACAGTGGCCTGAAAGCACATCCGCTGTGCTTTTACTTGTTCCCTTACCCCTCCCTTGTGTGCTCGGTCCACAAGAGCTGTGAAGTCTTCCACCCTGCCATCAGTGTCTGGATACTGGAAGAGCACTCCACTCACATCCTTCCCACTGAAGTCCATCTCATGAGGCAGCTTCAGCACAGTTTTCACCCCGATGTAGCTGCAACATAACAGTGAAAACTGATACATGTTTGGAAAAAAAGCTGTCTATAGTTACTTTCTGTTTTTATACCATGAAAAAAAAAAAACACCTTTCTGTTTTGACAGACCGTTACATTGGTTAGGTGCTTATAATTTACATACTTGGCTCTGGTCTGCACCACAGCAATGGTCTGGGGATGGCAGCGTGGGTCAATGTAGAAAGTTCTTCTTTTGTTCTGTCTGTGAGGAATAAACACAAACAACTGATCAGAATGACAAATCACATCATGAACTGAAGTCTCCCCTTTGCTCCAGCTTCTTTTCATAGCACTTTCTTATTCCTTTTAGCATAACAGGAGCGCTTTGTTACATCTACTGTAAAGTAACATAAAGGCCTGAATGTTACTGTTAACTTGTAAAATCAACCACTTCTCCAAAAGTTGCTCCACCCAACATATGTTTATGTATTCATTAAAATGTATGCATTTGTTAAGTTTGTTCTTGTGGCTAAGATGTGACTTATTTCCAAGTAAAACAGTTACAATTATCCTTTTAACTATGGTTAGGTCAGATTTAACAACACAATCAGTATAGTAAAGACAGTTCTCCACGTCACTGCAGTAGGTCTGCTTGTAAATAACAAATAACCTGTGGCAGAGCTGCATGGCCTCAGCAGCAGCAGTTCCTTCATCAAGCAATGAGGCGTTTGCCACAGGCATGCCTGTGATGTCACAGATCATAGTCTGGTAGTTGAGGAGCGACTCCAAGCGACCCTGAGAGACCTCTGGCTGGTAAGGGGTGTACTGAGTCACCCTGTGAATAAGATGGACACAATGGATCAACAGAGCGAGTCTGAACATGAGGACAATAGCACAAAGTTGGTGGTATTCAAGGAACTGAGACAGGACAGTGGAATGCATTGTATGACTACCCCCGACCCCTGGATTTTGGAGAAAACGTAGGCAAGAATGGTCGATTTGGATTTGGGTGAAAGAAAATCTTGTTCAGCAGAAAGCATCACCAGATCTCACATGAGTGAAGTTTTGATAACAAGCCACACGGCTTCCTATTAAGGGCACGTTACTCTAGTCTACAGCTACATTAGTTATGTGTGATGGTCAGAGAGGAAAGAAGGTCACTGCACTTTCATGTTTACATGAGGTTTGTTTTAAGTAAGGGTCACATGAGGGCACTCACCAGCCTGAATTCTCCAGGAGATTGCGCTGGATGGGCGGCGGTACTGAGCAGTTGTAGTAGCCCATGCCGATGTAGGACCTCCATACTTTGTTCTTCTCTGCAATCTTCTGTAGAGACTCCAGAATCTCATTCTCACCTGTAACATATTTAATTCGGGATTATGATTTTGGTCTTTTAAGTCTTAAGCTTTATTGGGAATGACATATTGGACAAATGGGAATTCACAAGATTTTTGACTCAGTGTAATTAAGTAACTTGATTCTTTTCCATGTATTCCAGGGGTATTTCTTCAATTCACTGGATTGAGTAAACAAAAACATTTGTTCTGTTCTCATCTGCCTGCTTGTTTTTTTGTTTCTATGTCACATTATAAAGTGTATGTCAATATAAATGAATATCTGCAGTGATCACACCGGATCCGGGCCAATACTGACCTTATAGAGCGGATTGGGTGTAGGCCAGACATGACCAAACCCCAATTAAATACAGTTTCTTCATCAACGTGTTATCAGTTACATTCATTTAGTCACAACGGGCTGCAGATACAACTGTTGCCAATTTCACGTTGTCGTCCTTTAAAATGATCACGGGTGCAGCGAGGTATACAGATTTTTAGGTTAGTCAGTATCAGACCAGGAAGAGAGAATAAGTCATATCAGTGCCCACTAACTCACTAACCCCTGGTTTCTTTTAAAGTTTGCAGTCCTGCCTGACATAGAACAACAAAATTACAAACAATAATGTCAAACAAGAGACACGAAAAGATCTGATGAAGAGCATCGTGCCTCTCATGTGAGGAACTGGTTGTATAACTAATGAGATAAAAAAAAAAATAAAAATAAAAAAATCAATGCGGCATGTGATTAGTTAAAGCAGCCAAACGTTCCTCATAAAGTATTTAAAATCTTCCTCTACTCGCAATTAAAGTTAGGATGAGAAAACAATTCACATAAGTTAAGATATGGCTGTTCATCTCACAAGCTGACAGCAAACCTCGAGAGAAGAACTACAGCCATGGTTTCTTTCCTGATGGCCAGTTATTTAGCTTCATTCCCCAGTGCTGTAAGGAAGCTCTGCCAATGCACAACCAGCCTCTGAGATTCCTCTGGCCTTCCTGGCTGCCTAGCAACTCCAAGGAATGGACAATACCGCCCGTCTGAACCAACAGCTCTAACTAGTCCTGTTTTCGGAAAAGAAAGACACCTTTAAGTCTTTGGTGGTGACAGGGATTGTAGCCAGTATACAAGTGGATATTTACAGCCTCATCCAAAGGCTAAACGGTACATACTCTACTTTGCAAAAGTGTATTGAGGTGGTGAATCAGCCAAATTCAGCACAGGAAAAATTAAGATTAAGGATTATCAACAGGTTCAGGGTGAGGTGTTAGTGTGTATTTTGTGTGTGTGTGTGTGTGTGTGTGTGTGTGTGTGTGTGTGTGTGTGTGAGAGAGAGAGAGAGAGTTTGTTTCAGTAGGGAGGACTGCTTTCCCATGGTCCCAGAGTTCTACAGGGCAGCAAAAAAGCCTGATTCAGAACCATCCAGGAGGTCTATTGTTGTTGCAAACTGAAGCCCTGCAAAGCTGAACAAGCAGAAAACCAACATGGCCTCCAGTTTGTTCCTTCAGCATGGCTTGTTGCATTATGAAATCTGACAAGAGTCATAGGAGGGGCTGACACAAGGGCGGATCAGGATGACGTAATAAGTAAAAAGCCACAGTACCTGAGGATTTGTAACTTTTGTACTTTACAAAGTCTCCTGAATGTTGGTTTTTCCAATGGCTCTTTGGTGTTAAAGTGGTTTCAGACAAATGATTTCTACTGTCAAATCAATGATCCAGTTTGAGGTTGCAGAGTCATACAGTAGGGATGTGTCTGCATTTATTTATCGTGCACAGTCACACACGGTGTACACCTTAAATTAGACAGAATATGTAAGAATGTCTTTGGTTGGAATACAGATCAGTATCATAGTTTATGGACTTTCAGTGGTGATAGTGATAACTGAGTTATTCAGTGATAACTGATTAATCATTTATCAGTCATTTCTTGTAGGTGAAAAGGGCCAAACATTTCTTAGTTTCAGCTTTCAAATGTGATCTCTCATATTTCAGATATCACGAGACGTGTTGATACTAGAAAAGATGTTCTTCTTATAACTATACTGCCGATGTTTGCGATGATTTCAACTATACTCCACAGCCCTGCTGTATTCTTTGCATTGTGCACATCTGCACACTCAAAATAGTGACAGCCGTAGTTCAACAGACTAACATAAATCTCACATGAAGCAGAAATCTATTTGCATTAGGAAACACAAAGTATTCATATGGCCAGTCCTCATTTATTGAGCTTTAAACAGGGCTTCACAGAAAGGTTACATCTGCTACTGGAGCTTAATTTACTTAATCATCTGCCTTATCTCTTCCTGTTGTTGGAAATCCACTCAGATCAAACCGCTTCCTTACTCAACTGTATTTCTTTTTCTTAGAAATAAATTACAACAAACTCGCCTAACTGGAAAAACTGTGAATCGCAGTTGATGAAATATTGCCTATTGCGTTAGTTAATAGAATAAAATAACACACCCAGGCAAATCACATGCAAAACACACCGAAGTCACCTTATTAGGAACCCCCTCGGCTGTGATGTAATGTGAACGCTGTAACCAGATTGAACTGGACTTGGGACCGGAGCTCAAGGCTAAACTTTACACTCCAGTTGCCATCCTATGAGCATCGGCTTCCCAATAGGAGATTGGTGCCGCTCGCCGAGTTTCGCAAAAACAACTCCAAATATGTTCAAAGGAAGACTTAACAGGGGAGAGCGCTTCCACGGCACACAATAGAAGTGCAACCTACATTTCAGCTCACTCACTCTGGCTTCATTTAACACCCGTTTCATGTGGGGAAAACCTTATCATGCAAAAAAAAATAGCATTAGACGAGAGGGATAAATGCAATGTTTATACATGGATTTTGAAGATGTATGTGGCATTTTAGATCGGGTTTGGCACTATTGCATCGAGGTTGATCATGCAGCCTTTCAGCACTGCGGATGTGAAAGTCACATAATATCTATATATATGAAAAACATAAAAAACAAATGAAGGTAAACTTACAAACTGGATCATCCATTTTCATACTCCGCTGTATGCGGATGGAGCTTGGAACAGTGTTTTCGATCAACTGGTCGATCGACTGTGAACAATAAAAGCATTTTATTCATAAAAGCGCGCAAATCACGGGTATGGATGTCAAATAATATCAATACACTGCTCAGGGGTGATTTGTGCATGCTAAAACTAAGGTTTAATAATGAAAATATTTGGGGGATGAGTATTTGGGGGATGAGTAGTAGTAAATCTTACCTCGAGTCCAAGAGCATCCAGCATTTCTCTCTTCTCCCTCTCACCTGGACCGATGTGCCTCTCTGCAAAATCATCATGTCTGAGTAATATTCTCTCTATCTGCCTGGAGGAGACGGCTGCAGACGTACTCAGAGCCCGGGTTGCTGTTGTTAGGGATGCCCTGCTGTTTCGGATCCTGCACTGAAGTTTCCAAACCACGCGGCTCTTGTCACTCAGATGCCTGCACGGTGCGCTGGGATTCACCGACTTGGCCAAGAAGATCCCCCAGGACTTGGCGCAGCTCTGCATCGCTAAATCACTTTGCAAGACAAGTCTGCAAAAAAAAAAAAAAACAAAAAAAAAAAAAGAAGAAGAAGAAGAAGAAGAAGAAGAAAGCGACGCCGTTATCCTCCCCTCGCTCGGCAGAGTTTCCCCCACGGAGACTGATGCGATCCCTGCAGGAGACTCGCCAACTCCTTCAAACTGCAGAGTTTATACAACTGCACAGTTGCACAAGAGTGGACCAATCAGAGCGCAGATACTGCGTGACGCCGTGAGGAGCCACGGTCAAACAGCTGCTAAACTTTCTCACGTGCCCATCGTCCACTGACCAAAGAGGCGAGAAATCACACACAAGTATCACTCCAGAGATATTTCAGGAGCGAGGCTTAAAGTCAGCTTTAAGCTGGACACCGTCCTGGTGTCAAGGTGTGCTCAGTGATAGTGGGTCAGCACAAGCGGCTGAAATAAAGCAGAGACACACTGCAGGTGGTAGTTCACATTTTAAAAACAAAACAATCACTGTGCAGAACTACACAGAATAATTACTGGTAATTCATTTACCTTACCAATCTTTATGAATCCCAGTTAATTGTTTCATGCTGCTTTCAAAGGAGACCAGCCCTGACAAAACATTTTCATTATGAATCATCTGACTGTGATTGCACAGATGCTGGCTCTTTACTTACAAAAGAAAAAAAAAAATTGTTGGTCCTGTTCAAATTTAGATTTTCAAATAAATCACGCTCACGCTGGATGCATTTTAGGTGGACACATTAAGATCCAGTCACTCACTTACACAGTCAGATTGTCCAAACACTAAGAGGCTAAAGAGGGAAAGTAAATGCACTAACAGCAGCACTGGAGGATGGTGCCAACATTGTTGATTTGATTAAATCAAACTCACCTAAGTCTGTATTCTGTACTGAGGTAAAGGAGCCACTGAAATGGTTTCTCTAGCAGATGTGCACAAGTAAAGAGCTGTTTTGCTTCTGTTTAGGTTGTTAATTTTTTTCCAATATCTTGGGACCAGTACATGGATGGAAAAATACTCTAGAAGCTAACCACTTGGCTTGAGAAGCCAGATAAAGATTGTATTCCTCTGTAGCTATATGTAACTGTCAGTGTTACATTCAGTCACATCTTTCCCTTAAATTAAATAGGTTTGTTTCATTTTATATAAGAAACAATTGTTATTATGATACACTGACTGTGACAAAAGGCATAGTTAATACATAATATCCAGTACTCCAATACTGTTGCATGTGTAAGATTTAGGGGGCTCTATTTACAGAATATGGCAGAAATTGAATATAATATATATTTACATATATTAAATATATATTTATAATTCACTTTTATGTCTACAGATGCCACAGATCCTCTTCCACAGAGTCTGCAATGTTAAACCACCGTGTTTCTACAGTAGCCCAGAACAGACAAACTAAATACTGGCTCTGGACAGGGCCTTGCGTATCTTTCAAGCATTTCACGTCCACTGTAGTTTCTCTTTCATGTTAGGAAGGAGAGGGAGAAACAAGAGGGTTGCAATCCAGAACTTCACTTCTAGATGCCACTAAATCCTACACACTGATAGCTGCTTTGTGCTACCTCACAACCCTGTGTCCCTTCTGCTATAGCTGATGGTACACACAATGGGCTCCTGTTGATTTAAGACTGTATTATATGTTAATCAGGTCTCACCAATATCTAAATAATCAAGGATCAAACTGATAAACCATCAACTACCTCATCTAACTTATTGGAATATCTAGGAGCAAAGCTTGACATGCATCCTGAAAAAAGCAAATGATTATAGATATGTATTGTTTTAGTGCCCTAAATGTTCTGTCCATTAGAGAGCCCAGAGTTTTTAGCAGTGCCGGGTTTTCACTGTATTCTCAACACTACAATACAAAAGTTATTATGATACTCTCCCTCCCAGAATTACTTCTGCTATGTGCATTTCCTCTGCGGGTGTTTGTTCTGGCTGTTTCCAGTCATGACTAGTATTATTATGTTGCAGCTGCCTTCTAACGAGTCAGACATGAGTACTCTCAGACAGGAATTAAAGATATTTACACTTTTAAACATCAGTTTTATTGGGATTTGAAATATCTTCAATTAAAACTCAAGTTGTTTATGTTAAATCACTTTCCTAAAATATATGTAACTGTTACAAAACACACTAGTAATTTTAAATTAGAGGTAAAGTATTCATGTGTTGTGCTGTTGTGTTTTTTTTAATAATAACTGATTAATTAATAACTGATAACATGGGTGAACATTGGCACAAACATTGCTGAACTGGTCAGACCTGCTTACTTGAGACATTTTCTTTTTAACAAGGGTAGCTCAAAACTGTACTGCACTGTACTGCACCCATTATATGTCATTCAGTTATGATTCATCCCTGTAAGATTCGGGTGTGATTATTCAGGTTGAGACACCATCCAAATTGTCAGAAAGGTTAGCATGAAAGTGCCTCCTAAAACACTTTAAAAATGCTCTACCTTTTTTAAGATTGATTCAAAATGACGGCCAGGAGCTACAGACAGTTTGATACTAAATACTTGGCCAACAGAAATTTAGGGACAAATTAACAACCAGCAACTACTTCGAACTAGGACACAAGCCAAAGCTTGAAAATGTCACAAGTGATGTGAACTTTGTAAATTGGAACATAAAGGTATAATTTGATTTAAATTGTACATCTGTTCTTGTGTTTTATTGTTCTTCTCTCATGCAAACATTGTTGGATCATGGAGGTAAGACCAGGGTGCTGTGCTCTGACACTATTTGAATAGATTTATCATAAATTTGGTTGCCTTTCTGCCAGTATAAAGCCAGCAGTGACTAACTAGTTTGTATGCAAATGCAAATATAACCTTTGGTGAGCAGGTTAAAGCAACATTAAGTGACTTTTCTACCTCAAAATGACAGTTCCAGTATCATTTTTTTATTGCCTCTATCATTCCCGCTCTGCCTACACCTATTTTTGCACAAGAACTATGAGCTCCGGTTCACAGAAACAGAAAGATTTACTTGCTCCTGTTGCTAATAACTCCTAAGCTAGTTAGCTCAGTCCGTGCTGTATGGACTGAGAGCTCAAAGCACTGGGACAGTATTGGTGTTGACGCTGGTAGCAAAGGAGCTTTGGACCACAGAGAGAAGGAGGTTTTCAAGCCCGGGGCAAGGGGTAGCCAGTTGGGAATGCTAACAGGGAGTGGAGCCAGTGTCATGCTAGAACTGGAGCCAGAGGAGCGAGCAATGTAACTGGACTCAGCAGCTTCTGAGGACATGGCATAGGCAACGCATAGGAGACCCAAGCAGACATTGTCAGAGGAAGAAGCAAAAAGGAAAGAGTGACCGAACAAGAAACTACCAGAGAAGAGTAGAACTGGGACTGACTTTTTGTAAGCGCTTCTTGAAATGAAAGCCTGAAAGACAGATGCCAAGCTGAGCTTCTTGCTGATGAGAAACAAATATTAGCTGGCTGCTATTTCTTGGTTGTGTTAGTAAAGTTTTTGACTCTATAGTTTTTTATCATAATAATCATAACAAATGCACATGTACAGCTGAGCACCAAAAAAATAACCTCTTACATAATGTTGTGGTGAAATTTTGAGTGAAAGCTCACCCACATTTATATCACTTCTCATTTTGACTATGTTATATTTTCAGTATCAACTACTACTACTCATTGTTACGGTACAATATGTCACTGACCAAGTTGTTGGCGCTGTATGTACCTTTTTATCTTTGGCCTTTCTATCTCTTGCTTGGTCTACAATGCTTGTTGTTACATAAATAAACTACTATAGATTAATTATTGATGGCTGCATGTAATAATTTTGGAACCAGTTTCTATTATTTCTCACATACAATGAAACCTTCTTGAGATGTAAAACAGACTTCTTTTAGTTGCTACAGTTGCTCAGATATGGACTAACAAAAAGCTGTTGTATCCCTCACTACTGAAATATTAAACAAAGTTTGATAATAAGAAACAAAAGGAATTACTTTAATGCAAGCCACAGGTGGAATGGCAAATATAGTCAGTCAAGGTAAAGTAAATATTTCACCTCTTTAATAGGACAGTCTGCACCAAACGTCTGCTATCAGTGGCTTTGTCCTTCTGTCTGTGTTATTCATCCAGAAACTCAGAGATGGGTTTGGTGAACTGGCTATGGGAAAATCATCAGTCTTTAATGCACCAGTGTTTTTCACTTCCATTTGCATTTTTGTTTTATTTTCTAGCTAAATGGGGATATCTGTCCTTGACATGCAGGTATGTAATTACAAATCAATTGATTTTATTATATAAACAACATTTTTTAAAAGTAATGTGTCATGTAGTTTCTTAGTGTATTACAGGGCACTATTACTCTCACATTTTTCTAGGAAACCATTTGTATTTAAATTTGAGTAGCAGCAGAATGATTAATAATCAGTCCAACATGGAAGATAAGGTAATAGCACTACCACAATATTACATTTATTCTTGCTTATATATTTATCCATTTGTTTAATTCATATGCATTTGTTAGCATTTTATTTATCTGATTGCATTTTGAACTCCTCTGTAAAGGCAAATTCTGTTTCTGTATTCTTGAAATAAAATGACTGGACAAATCTTACTCAGTTCTGGCCAAGTTGTCAACAGAGGTGCAAGTAACTATTTTCATTTTCAATTAATCTGCAGACCATCCCCCAGATGATTTCGGTCTATAAAATGTCATGTCACGTTTAGAAGGACTGTCATGTCAAAAATAGAGTTCTTATTGACATCAACAATTGTTTTGTTTTGTCTGATGGACAGTCCCAAAAAAGATATTCAGGAGATACTGATATTGGAGTGGCTGCAACTGGACAAAATAAAATATGGGCATTTTTGCTTGGAAAATGGTCTAATCAAAGTAGTTGTTATTTATTTCTGTAGATCCAGTGGTCGCAGCTCTAATTTTCAACATTCAACTTTTCTATCTACAGGTACCTGTTTGTTTCTATTGGAGGGTGTGTCCTGGCAGTTGTCACGATGGGCATTTACAGCACACTTCTGTTTACCTCCGCCTTTGCCTTTATTCTGCTTGTGTGCTCTGTGGACTCCAGCTCTATCCACGCCTGGGTGTTCAGTATCCAGATGCTGTGGCAAACCTTCTGGCACCTGTTTATACAGTACAGGGAATACTACCTACATGAACCTGTCTGCATCAGGTACTAATCTTATATGAGATCATTGGCTTGTAAGCGCACGCCTTCATGCTTTGCCAGAGCATCCACTAAAAAAAATGAGTGTTCAACTCAGCTGTCTGGGTAATAAGGTCTTTAAAGTCTGGTAATGTTCTATATTATTTTTTATTGCTAACAAAATACATGAAAAGACAAAAAAGACACAATTCATCCAGTATCAGAATTTGGTGTTATTTGTCTTCATTTCTAATGAATATGGGCAGTGTAGTTTATATTCATCAACTACATATGTCATCCTGTTGTGGGATTGATAGACATCAATGATAGAGCTAAGAGGCCAGAATGGTCTCATAAGATGGATTCCTGATAAATGATGACTCGTTGAATGCAGAAGTGAAAGTCTGTGGAAGTACCAGAAAGATAGGGCAGACACACACGGCCAGGAAAGGAAAAAAAGGGAAATATCGAATGTTGAGTGTTTGACACAATCATGGGGTGAGTGCCCTGACTTTACTGTGACTGTTAGGTAACAAAGGATGAGCTAATGTAGGATATCCATATAGGGATGGAAGACTAACATCTCCATGAAGGAGAAAAAAAAAAGGACCAACGCTCCAATGGTTACCCCATTATGACAGCACAATGCATGTGGCTTTCACTGTTTGTCAGTTTCAGGAATGACACTGTCCGATAACCACACTTGGTCGCTGGAATCCAAGAAAAGTTGTCCAGACGAGATGGGTCCAAATCTGTCAGGGTTAATACATCTCCTCACTTGGAAGTTGGATAGCCAAGGTAGCTGGTTTATTAGCCTGTCAGGAATTTCTTCATTCCATGCTAGCTTTTCTTGGCATAGTTTTTGCAGAAAGATCTTAAGATCAAGATCAAGAAGCACAGGAAGTCTGTGTCCCCTTCTGGATCTCTCACTTGATGGTACATTTGACATCTGCCATCATTGCAATATACTCCAATATGCATGTACATACTATCGTGTTAGGCACCTTAAGGGGGGAGTTTATCAGGTCTGGGCCCTGTAATAGCTTTTTGATGAGTGAAATCCCCTGAAAGATGGAAGCAAAGTCGAAGATAACAGAGTTTCCTGTTGGCAGTGTGGACTGAACTTGGCCTGAACTTGGCACACAGTTGAGAAACCGCTTGTCTTCTTGCGACATTTCCAGTTTGTCACAGCGATGTTCAGGAAAGTCAGCATCGTATTGCTGTAAGAGAAATTTTAACGCTGTTTCCATTGGTATCTGGTTGACTATGTCTCGGTGCTGACGGTGCTTTGATCCACTGTCTTAACAGTCCAACTAATAACTGTCTTTGCAGTATGCGGGCCATTGTTTTGGCTGTGACTTTGTGTACATTACCTCCCAATCCCAATAAGGAGCCCTATTTCAGCATTAATGCATGAGAGCTTATTTTCAATGTCCTTCTAATGGGGTATGTGCCCCTTTATAACTGGGATGCTTCTTTGACAATCAATGAAGGTATTTTGAGTATTTTATTTTACTTTTGTTACTTCTAGCTGTGTCTTCATTAGTACTTATTAGTACATATTAGTGCTAAAGTGCAGCTGCTTTGGCTTCCAGAGCTGCTTGCTTTCTGCTTTCAGCATTCAGATGATGTACTGCAGCATTCACTGCTAGCCTCTGATCCACTCGATTCTGTTACTGTAGACACACTGTCCGTATGAGTTACCTTATCATCAAATGCTGGAGTCATTTCCTTCAGCATCCAGCTGTTGTGTGGAAGTCTGAAACTACTGTGATGGACTAACACAATGTTGTTTTTTGTCTTTTCATAGGATTTGTTGACAATTATAAAAAATAAAGTCTATTTAGTAGCTGTCATAGAGCTTTACCACATCACACTTTCATCATCAGCAGTGAGTTTGCTCAGTTTCTTTCCCTTGGATGTTGACTTTTTGACAGAAACTGTCAGCTGCAGTTTCCAAGAATCCACTTTGAGATATGGTCAAAAGCTCCAGAACAGCTACTAATGGTGAGATTGCTTTGCCAAGTGCTGTTTCCACCATTAAGGATGAACTTTTCAACCAAGTAGCTGGACACTATTATGCTTTATGTTCTGGAGGGAAAGCATAAAATGCAAACAGATACTGAAACATATGTTCCACTTTCTAACAAAAAGGACTTGTGTAATCAACTTAAAAACTCTCTGCTCTTTCAGATTGTTTTTGGCAGCGTCCTCTTTGATGCTGCTTACTCAGAGGATCACCTCACTGTCCATGGACCTACAGGAGAAACGAGTTCTGCCAACATTTAATGCTTCATCCAAAAGAAAGCAGTGTGTGATGCTCCTCCCTCTTATTAGCTACATCCTCAATTTCACAACAATGCTCGGAGGCCCTTTGTGCTCCTACAGCCGATTTGTGTCCCTAATGGCAGGAATCAGGTTCAACCATCCACCTAATCCACTGGGTGTGGTCCTTCTAAAGTTGACACAGGTGATGCTGCTGGAATGTTTAAGGTATTGTCTTGTCTATTTTCTAAAACATAATGTCTATAATCCCTCCAAATCCATCATTATCTATGGTCTCCTGTGGGTTTGGTGTCTGGCATTGGTTTTGAGGATCCAATATTATTCTCACTGGAGGATCAGTGAATGTCTCAATAATGCAGCTGGGTTTGGCTTTGGGGAAAATGTACCAGGAGTCTCCCCAGACTGGAGCAGACTATCTGATGGAGATTTCTGGATCATCGAGGCGTCAAACCGCATGTCAGAATTCGCCCGTCGATGGAATGCCACCACAGCTTCATGGCTGCGCAGACTGGTTTATATGAGATGCAAACGTTTCCCGTTGTTCATGACTTTCAGTTTTTCACTGTGGTGGCACGGTTTGCATTTAGGTCAAACTGTGGGAATGATGACATGGGCAGCAACAGTGAAAGCAGATTATCAAATACACAAGCGTTTATGGCCTGAACCTTCATCAACATGGAGGAAAATATACACTTGTCTAAGCTGGATAAACACTCAAATGATTGTTTCATGTATTGTTATAGCAGTAGAAATAAGAAATATGTCTAGTTTGAGACTATTGTCTACGACATACATTGGCCTATTTCCACTTTTTAATATAATTCTGCTCTTTATCTTGCCGAAGCTGAAGTCACGTGAACACACTTCCATACCTTCAACTCCAGGATGTGCCTGGGACATAAACTTAACTTAAGCTCAGACTCACAGAGTGTATGCTGTAAACCAGTGACCCATGAAAACCCAGATACTTTTCTCAATTGTTGGTGGACAAAAATGAAACTAGGAGACCTGTAAATACTTTGTAATGTAGATCCTATCTGCTCCCTAGTGGTAATAATTGCTAAATGCAGCTTTGAGAAGTAATTAGGAACAATAACAACAACTCAAATTACAGTTTCTGCAAATATGTGTCTTCATTATTATTACTAAATGTTGCTGATTTGTGTGTGTATGTGTGCAGCCAATAGAGGCCCACTTAGCAGCACTTGAACATAGGAGTGAATTATGTTTGTATGTTTTGTCTGTAAATGAAGTTTCATGAGCAAAAGAAATGTATAAAATAACTTTATTGTGTGGGTCAAAATCTCACAGCTTCTAATTACATCTTTTGTAGATTTGAGTGAAAATCCCAGAAGATACTGTGGCAGTTTGTAGTATGTGATATGTGGAAATGTAATATTTATACTGATTATCTCACTTCTTCCTCATTTTGCAGCAAAGTCTCTCGTCTTTCTTTCCACAAATTGCCAGCAACAATGCCTAAAAATAACAACAACCCAAGGTTTCTGTTTGAGGCAAATTTCTTCCAGCAGTCATCTGGATTGTTAATGTCCAATGTGTAAATCTAAAAGAGAGGAGAGCAAATATCACATTTTAATGCAAAACCCATGTTTGAGACCTATGTTTGGTTAGGATGATAAATTATGGTATTTATCAGTTACACATTTGCTACTGAATAATCCTCACCTGATGCGTTAGGTGAATGGCCACTGTGGACAGTACAGCATAGTAAGGGAGAGTCTGCTCAGCGTTGACCCCAACTGCAATAAGTCCTGACATCATGGCCACGGTGAAGCCACTCAGCCAAGTTTTGGTCTGCTCCTGGAACCTCAGTGCAGTCGATTTGACTCCTACCTTGACGTCATCCTCCTTATCCTAGTTATCAGAGAAAGAACAGAGGTCTCAATCAGTGTTATCCTGCTTTAAAATGTGAGGCATTCTACTTCAGTGAGTGACTCAAAGTGAGAGCAACAAAAACAGTAATCTCATCTTTAGTCAGTTGTATGACACTGAAGGATTAGTTTGCCTTTTGAATACTATACTTCATTTAGTATATACTCATGTTTCAGTTTTCACTGTTGCAATAATTTTCTTCATAGATTTAGCTGTATAACAGAATCTGATGGAGTTTTTCAGGAGAAATCACATAAAGTTGTCAGGTTTAAAGACTAAAATAAGCATCACGAAATATGAATAAATTTATGTGTATATAATTTGAGATAGGATATAGTATCCAATCCAGAATTTTGAATTAGGCTGATAACAGTTTGTTTGCATCTGGATCATAGATGTGTGTGTATGTTTTTTATACAAACACAGCATATTCTCAATTGCTTACCATCACAACTTGACCCAATATGTAATCATACTATTACTGAGTCTAACAATACATATATGTAAGTGTACTACTGCTTCACTGTATACAAAATCCAATGAATTTGTGGATATTGACTTATATTTACTTACTGTAATGTTTTCACTGTTAATTTGGTGCTTTCTCTCTCTTTGTCCTCTTGGCATCTATTTGCTGTATATCCAAATCAATACATTCTAGTTTGCCATAATAAAAGAATTACTTCATATAAATAATATATATATATATTGGTATTATTTATTATTTAATAATAAATAATAAAATAACTCAGACTAATGTTGCATTTGTCTGAAAGTGATTTTTTAACACTGAGAAGTGTTAAAAAGTGAAGTGCTTAAAAGGGAAACATAAATAAGTTTTGTGAAAATCTATGTAGTCCCCCCACTTTACCTGATGTGCATATATTGTGTCATATATCAACGTCCACATCACTCCTGAGAAATACAGTGGGAGGCACACAGACCAGTCACAGGAGCCCTTGACAGCGGCCCAGCCGAGCAGAGCGCCCCAGTTGAAAGTGAGGCCTAAACAGAAGGAACATGAGACCAACTTTAGCTGTGCTAATGCAAAGAAATATTATCTTTAGATGTAGAACACCACAGGATAATCTTACAGTTACATACCCAAAACAAACTGTGGCCAGTAAGTGATTCTCTTCATCAGTGGGTAGGTTACGACAAGAGATAATGAAGCAGCACCTAAGGCTATGCTGTGAAGATCATTATGAAAACTGTGAGCCAAACAGTGTCAACCATGAAAAAATATAAACAACTTTGCATTCAGTATTTATATTATAACATAGATTCTTTGGTCTTATACATTAGGGCTGTATAAGGACTAATCTGTCAGACAAATCAAGTGAGTATCTTCCAGAGTTACAGTAATTCTAGTGGGAAAAAAAATACTGCTGAGCAGCAGTGGGAGAATTTTGCACTAAAAAGACGAACTAACAACAAAAGAGTAGAAACTTTGGAAGATATCCACTTGGTTTGTCTAAGTTAGACTGCTGGAGCTTTATATTAGCTTCAGATAACCATGGAGTTGGTGTCACATCACTTACATTAAAAGCACATTAAAAAGACTGACCTACACTCTTGGTTATTTGTTACATTTTCTCTCTTGTTCTTTTTAAACAGATCTAATAAAAAAAATCATGAGGATCAGTGGGTACCTGTAATAGTTGAGACATAAGAGAACCCCAAGTGCCAGAGAGAGCTGCCCGCCTAGAAAGACTAGTGCCTGCATCCGAGAGATCTCTCCTGCTGCAATCGGTCGAGTGGCTGTCCTGGAAACCTGCAAGAAAAAAATCATGTTCTCTTTTGTGATCAAAAAACATGTTATGTATTGATAACTAGTAACAACACCCCCACCCCCCGATAGATAGATATGAAAAATAATAAGAAAAAAATATATATAATATAAATATATAAATGAATAAAAGGAAGAAAAGGGAAAAGTCACATGTGGAGGAGTGGTTATGATATAATCAAGTTTAGGGCAGCAGCTATTAGTCACTTAATCAACTAGTTTTAACTATTCTGACAACTGACCGGTGAAAAATGTCCAAATTCTCTGACGTCATTTTCTCAAATGTGAGCACTTTCTGTTTTTTCTACCATGACAGCAGAGTGAACATTCTTGGGCAGAAGACAAGATACTTGAAAATGTCACCTCGGAGCCTGGAAAACAGCGATCAACATTCCCTGACATTACATGCACCAAACAACCAGACGATCAAGCAAGCAAATTATAGTCAGATTGTGTGACACGTTACAAGAGTCAACTGTAAATAATTGTTAATAAGTTTCTTCATAAGGTTTCTCTGTCTTTATAATAAGACGTTTCAATGACAAGTTTTTGTTGATAACGTGTTAAGATAAGGGTCAGATTCCTCATTATGGAAAAACTTCTGAATGATAACTGAACAAGGGCAAGAACTGTATAAATGTGTAGTTTCTTTCTCTCTTTCATCATGTGTGTAAGGGGCCTCTGACCTTTCAGTTAAAATACGTGTGACTTGGTATTCTCTGAGTGTTATTTTTTATAATAATGTTCTTGCATATTACAGTTGTATGCTCATATTGTCTTTAACCTCGTCTAATTCTTACTCTGTTGAATAAATCAAAGACAATATTGGAGTGACTTTGTTCATTTGTTAGTCTCTCACTGGAATTTCTTCCACAAATACAATCGTTAGTTGCAGCCCTATGAAAGTTACATAACACTTGGATTTTACTTAAAGGATCAGTGTGTTGCATTTAGTGGCAACTATCAGTGTAGTTGCGGTTTGCAACCCCATTCACACGTCCTCCCATTCCAAGAGTGAAGGCGAAACTATGGTGGCCGTGAAATGTGTGAAAAAAGGCCCTGTTTAGAGCCAGAGCCAGAGCCAGATGGAGATGACAGGGCAAAGCAAAAAATAAGAGCTAAGCTGTTTGTCAGTCATCATGATTAGTCTGACCTGTTACTCTTAGATAATGAATTCTTATATATTAGTTTCATATACCTTTTTGTCAAAGTCTCTATCCCACATGTCATTGATGGTGCAGCCAGCTCCTCTCATCAGCAGAGCTCCTGTACCAAAGAGGGTGAGCATGCCCAGGTGAGGGAGATTTCCAGGATCAGAGGCCAGAGCAATACTCCATGTGCACGGGATGTACAGCAGCCATGTCCCTACAATACAGAGACACATGATAAATCACAGAGATTAGAGAAGACATGGAGGGGTAAGCTGATAGAGACAGTGATTAATTTACAGTTTAAACTATAACCTTGTGAGGAAAGTCACAGCAGGATGATTTAACTAATACAGAGGAGCCATTTTCTCTCAGCAACTTGCACAGGCCTCACAAAACAGACAGTGTTAGGCCAATGTGTGTGGCTGTGTGAGTGTGAAGCAACTCGCTTTCTGATGGGAGGATATGAGGTCACCTGCCTTTGAGTGCAAGCTTTTATTAATAATAACAGTGTTACTCTACTCCCATTATACCTTGAAGCAAAGATTTAGTTACCTTTATTTGCACAGCAATGCACAGAACATCACCCTGTAAGTTTAGATTAAATTATAAAAGCAGGGATGCATTAACATTGTCTTCTGGAGGTGATACAAATATCTTAAAGATAAATTCCGCCTCCAACATTCACTCTTGGAAAAGTCCTGAGAGTTGATCATTCAAATCTGTTTTAAGCTCATTTAGTGTTTTTGAACGCACTTTTATATTCTTATCCGGTTGGTTATTCCACAACTCTGCAACACAAACACTGACTATATATTATGTCTCTATGCAGTACAAATTTTTCAATAAAAATATTTCATAAACATAAAAAGAACTTGCTTTGCATAACAAATGAATGTACAAACCAATAGGTTTGTCCAGCCTCATCAATCGGAGGTATGGCTGGACAGCCGCTGGTGCTGAATTCACAATTGTAGCAGCCGACAGACTGAATGATCTTCTCCCATAGTGCTGTGTTTCATGCAGTCTGAGGCATGGGCGGATTGCACCGTGGCTGTAAAACACTCTGGACACACTGGAGTCTGAGTGGGGACCATCTCTAGTCCTTCCTTCTTTTGTGTGAAGGAGGCAGTTTGACAGGGAGTAAACACAGGAGTAATGAGTCCCATGGTGAATCCTCCTCAGGACGTTCAGAGTTAACCGGCTGGTCAGCTTCGCTGCAAGCATGGTGCTTCTCTGAGGTCAGACTGACATTATCTCTTTCGTTCCTCAGAGAACGTCACCCCTGAACATAGACACACACACACACACACAGTGTTTTGTCAATGGCTTTTTCATAGAGACTTGCTGCAACAGGCATTCCTTTTGTGCTGGAGTGAATCAGCTGGACACAGACGTACATGTGTGACAGAGCTGTCTCCATTTTAGTTGCTATTGTGTGTGTAGCTGAAGCATTACCTATTACTATTATCATTATATTACATTGCCGATAGAAGTAAGATTCACTGAGAAAGGCGCACAGTAATAGGTTTGTCATTCATTTGATACTGAAGGTGTAATGAAAGTCAGCCACAAAACAACCCTGCTGCTAACTCTATCTTAAGTTTGAGTATTTGTATGAACGTCACCTTGTCTTAAACATAATATTGTAATTGAAACAAACTTACACAGTATGTTACTGTAGATAAAATATAAATTTCAAAAGAGACTAGCAGCCACACTTGTCAATGCTTCCTGTTATTGTACGTCTAATATATTGCCCCGGAGTACGCGGCGGAACCAATGGCATGCAGAGGAAGTTAAAAGTATTTTTTTTCCGATCATGTATTTATTTTATTTTTTATGTCCTCCATGTGGTTTTACGTTTTTTGCACCCACGTCCTCCAAAGAGCTCCGTACTATTATGCTCGGGAGAGACGGTTGAAGAAGGTGTTATAGAAAATCTGTCCGTACCTAAGTACTTCCGGTCTTCTTCTCCAATTTCATAATAAAAGCACGAGTGTGTTTTATTGTTTGTTTTGTTTTGTTTTTTCAAGATGAATCAACGATGAAATAATACATTTAGCATGATAATAAAGGTAATTGTATAATTTTATATTATATTATTATTATTATTATATTAATTGTATATTTGTTTGTATGAAAAGTGCTATACAAATAAAGTCTACTTAGACTTAGAGAGACTTAGACAGACTTTATTGTCGAAATTTCGTTGCAAGGCTCAGAATAAAAACAGAAGACAAGGTAATAACAGTATAAATATAAAGTATATGAAATATAAAATAGAATAAAATATAAAAAGAAACAGAATAAAATTGTGACTTATTTACAGAAATGTAGCAACTAAAATAAATTATATGTAGCAGCAGGATGTATTGTACAGTGAAATAGACAATATGAATAGTGCAAATAGAGTAACAGTTATCTGATTGGTTAATAAATTCTTTTGTATTTAATCAATATACAAATGATCCCTGTTTTGTTTAATCTTTTCTATAATCTATGTGTCAAATAATTAATAAATGATACATGACATCCTTTAATTTGAAAGCACAGACGCAGGAGTGCAGCGCAGGAAATGTCAGGAATAGCGCCATCTAGTGGCCTTTTGGGCTATGACATCGGTAAGCTTGAATGTAATTAACTTAATGTTTTATTCATTTTACAGTCCCCTCTAGTGCCTTAAGTGAAAATGTGTGAACATTTCTGTGCAGCAGTGTGAGCGCCTCTAATCCATTTTATTTTATACGTTTTATTCTGAAGGTTAGGTGTCGGCGGAAGTCAGGTTGTAGCTAAAGTCGATTGATGTCTTGTCCACGGTGGAAACGGAAGCACAACCCAGACATTGTACTCGCGGGAAAAATGGCGGAAATGTGTGTTTTCTTCACGTTATCAACATCAGCATTTCAAAACATTGCCTCATAAGCCTCCATCCTGCGTTTGTCGGCATGTGTGAGTACACATTTGTACGGAGTGTTTCAGTAAGTTGTAACAACATCTGTCCACTCTTTCTTCTGGTCGTGTTGTTGAGAGACTTCGTGTCAGTTTAGTTAATAATACGGCTCCTTCCTGTTGAACGTACCCCACTCACTGTAAAAGACAGAAGTTGTTTCTAACTTACTGCCATTGTTGTAAGTTTTTCGGATAGACCTCGAGAAGACCGGTGCATCTGTTGTTAGTGTTTCATTTCTTACATGTCCGTAAAAAAAAAACAGTATTCCACTTAACTTCAACAGTGACGACGATACCATGGCGTTTAGCCGTGTTTCCACTGCATGGCTGGGCTCTGCTTACTCGTAGTAGTGCTGCGTTTTATTGCGAGTCGGAAGTCGCTAGTTCAGAGAGGGTTTTGCTCGATCTCTGATACAAAGGCGTCCCCAGTGCATGTGCTTGGGAAAACTTAGACTTCTGCAGAAATGTGTTGCATTCATGGCAAGTCTCTGAACTTAAAGAGGCGAAGGGTGTGAGCTAGTGCCACATGTCCGGAAAGACCCCAGTCAAGCACTGAAAAGTGTGGTGACTAATTCCAGTAGTACTATTCACAACTGTCTACAATAGAAGATCAAACCAGGCAGCCAAGCTGAGCCGTTCCATGCAGTCAAAACCTGGCAAAAGTAGTAACATATGGCATTGGTTTTGCACCTTGTACGATGCATTAATCTATACTTTCAATCCTCTAGGTGAGTCACAGCTGTTTCTTTATGTGTAAGGCGCTGTGTTTACAGAGGAATGCAAAATGCAGAAAGGTATTTTATTGCAGTCAATTTTCCGACAGTGTGACAAGTGTTGTTTTAAAGTGCTGCGTCAAATGAAGTTGTCTGTTATTTGCTCCCTCAGATTCAATGCACATGACATGCAAGCAGGCTGCCACTCAAGAAACCCCAGTCAAGTATTTCCAGTGTGGACACTGTACACTCTTGTTCAAATCAAAGGTCTACCTTTTCGAACACCTCAACAAGGTGCATGGCTTCGATGTAGATGTTGCTCTCAGAGAGGCTGGTTTAAAATCCAGTGCGACCAACAAAGCCAGGAGTGACAATGATAGCAACAGTTCGGGAATGGGATGTGAACAGGATGCTTCAAATGAACAGGAGAAACAATGTGAAAAAAAAGTGATAGAAAATCAAATCAGTTCTGAAAACCCAGAGACCAGTATTCGTTTGACTGACCAGCACAAAAACAACGACCAAGCTGCCGTAGCCAAAGAGATTTCCTCCATTTTTTCAGTTCTGCCTACCTCAAAAACTAAATGCATTATCAGCCCATCAAAGGATCTGAAAACGTACAAGAGGCCATTGCAAGTCATCACTAAGTACTTCACAGTTTCACCTGGATCAAATGGAAAACCTCCAATCAACTTAGCTGACAGCCCAGTGCTTTTTGGTAGCACCAAAGAAACCCTGATACTGCAAGAATCTCCCGCAGACTACAGTCCACACAGTAGTGGTGTGTTCAAAGTCACTGCAAAGCCCACAATAGATCTGTCTGACAGATCTCCTAATAACCGTTTTTTACTACATGACAGCTTTCTAGTTGGTGACCTGAGCTCACAACAGCCCAAGGAAGAATTCAAGAGGACCAATAATGAAAGCTCAAATAGTCCTCCTGCTAAAAAAGCAAAGTCTGACGAAGAAAAGACGAAGGGAAAACGAGATAAAGCAAACACAATTAAACAACCATCAAACTGCACAGAGTTTTCATTTGAATTTAGCGAAGATGAAGAAGAAAAGAAGGGTAATCTTGTTAATGGAGACATGGTGAGCCCACAAGTTTATTTTTGTAAGCACTGTGACTACAGTGACGTGCGCATGAGAAATATATCAGCCCATTATCAGAGCAACCACCCTTATGTGCGATATAACGCTGTCTACATTCGGGATCCAAGTGACCAGAGTGCTACCTTTCGTTGCCTGGAATGTCCAGTTGAGTTTTTAAGTGTAGCTGACCTCCGTAGACACTACACTGAAAACCACCCAGAGGCTCCAAATATATTCATGATGCAATCATGTGAATTCCGTTTGGTTTACAAATGTTTTGTGTGTCCGTTTACCACCAGTGGATTGAAGGCAATGGAAGGACATTACAAGCAAAGTCACCCATCACATAAAGTGGATAGTCCCTTGATGTACTGCAAGTATTCTGCAACCAAATACCAAGAGGCACCATCACAGTTGATAACATGTGAAAAAGCACCCAGCCCAGAAAGACTACAAGATCCTGAGAGTTCCTGTACACCATGTAAGGAAGTCACAAATGAACCCTCACCCAAACCTCCCACCTCCAAAGGAGCTGACGTGGCATTGTATCACTGCAACAAGTGTGAGTTTAGTCATAAGTCAGTTGTTGTCATGCATGTTCACTATCAAAAAAACCACCCAGATGAAGCAGTCACTATAGACAAGATCAAACAGTCAGCTCATGTTAAGTCACATACAACATCACAGATGGTGACTGATAGGTTGTCAAACTCTGTGACAGTAGAAGAACCTACACCTCAGAAGAACACATCAGATTCCTCTGAGAAAGAAACAAGAAACAAAGCTGACACAGTTTCACTGGAAAAGATGTCATTTTCCTTGAGAAATCCTAAGGACAAACCTGAAACTTCTAAGACTCATTCAGAGTCTCCAAAAACTAAGGAAATGAAATTTTCTGAAGACAGAAGTAAAGGAATGAACTTGCCTACTGAACATAGTGGAACATCTACTGGAATGGACAATTTATCCAGCAGTTCACCAAATATGTTGTTTTACTGCAAGATCTGCAGTTATTCAAGTACAAACGTCAGGAGCGTTGTTGGTCATCATAATGCAAAACATACTACTAATGCGCCAACAGATTTTGAAAAGGTTTTGCGTTATAGTGCTAAGGTGCAGAAGAATAAACTTCAAAGTGAAGCTAAACCCTCAGAAAAAGCTAAATTGTCTGATTCTAAACCTAAACAAGTTGATGTATGTAGTGAAAAAGAACTTCAACGTAAAGAGAATGTGGCAGCAGATGCTTCGGTGACGACTACATTTAATCCTTATGCATGTGCAGAAAATTTGTTTTACTGCCAAAAGTGCAACTATGGAAATACATCTGTATTTGGTGTATTGAGCCATCAATCCAAAGTTCACCAAAGCATTAATTCCAGCAGAGGTTCCATTATTGATCACACAGCTTTGATTCGTGATGAAATTGAAAAATCAAAATCTCAAGCAAAGGAGTTAGACATTGCTACTCATCTACCTCTTCCTCTTATGAATGAGGGTGATGAAGATATGTTTTTCTGCCACTTTTGCAACTATAGACAGAATTCCGTCAAGCAGGTACTGCGCCATTACTTGAAAAAACACCGTGGATTTGTTGTTGGTGGCGAGCAAGTCCGTCTGTACACCTCTATGGTTCTCAGACAGACAGGAAATAATAAGAAGAAACTTGACAAAGTTTCAGCATCACCCTCAACGGGGGGCTCACAAACACAGAGGAGCCTTCAGTGCCAGAGATGCACATACAAAACTCAATATGTGTATCTTTTGAAGAGGCATTTACAGAAAATCCACAAGTCAAGTCACTCCGTCACAGAAGTTTTAAGAGTATGTTTTAAACAAGGAACTTTACAGACAGGGTATCACTGCGACTTGTGTGTTTTCTCTCATAAAGTAGCAGCAGCTGTCTACGAACACTACCAGGAACAACACCCAGGACGTAGACCAAGCCTTGAGTATGTGACCACTCGGTTATATGTCGGTCCCAAAACATGCATTTCTAAAAAGAAGAAACCACAAAGAAAGCACACCGATAGTATTAGTGAAGGTGATGACACTGATGGCAGCATACCATCTCAAGATGAAACCAAGACTTATTCGTGCAGAGCGTGTTCATTTAAAAGTAGCTCAGTGTCAGTTATTACACGCCACTATCGTGCTGTTCATCCTTGGGCTGTAAAAGAAGATGGCTCAGTCTTAGATGTCATCAGCGGCAAGAAGCAGAGTGTCATCAGGCAGATGGAAGACCACAGTGAAATTCCTGTGACATTTGAGACCTACCAAGTGCCTCTTGAATTTGACAATGCACAGGATTCATCACATGAAGCAACAGAAAAATTCAAGTGCCATTTCTGCTCTGCTAAGTTTCCTACCCAACGCAGCCTCAACATTCACTGTGGAATGAAACACCAAGAAGCTGTAACTGAAAATTTAGACGAACAGCAAGAAGAGCCAGAGAATATCCAAACACGTTTGCATGTCTTTAAGTGTCCACATTGTACCTACGTGAATACCAGTTATCACGGAGTTCTCACTCACTGCCAGATGAAGCATCCTGCTCTTGAATCCAGAGCAGACAGTCTTTATGTGGATGAAGCACATTCACACAACTGTTCGAAAAGAAATGGTCCTGATTTGAGACTGAGTGGGTACATGTGTGAAACCTGCCCACACATCTATGCAACACTGGAGAAGCTGAACAAGCACTGCGAGAGGGACCATAATGATACCGTGACAAACGCACCCATATCAGCTGAGACTAAGAAAAATCGATACAAGAGCCACAGCGTTCAGGGATCAAAAGTATTGAAAGCTTCCTTTTTAAGTAAGAAATTAAGGTGCCAGCACTGTTCTTATACTTGCAGCACAAAACTTGGGATTGCTCGACATGTGCATTTTCATCACAACAACTCATCCATTTCACAGTCTCGGGATTCTTTATTCAGATGCACCCTGTGTTCCAGGTCCTATTTTAGGAAGAAGCGTCTTGGAAACCATTACGTTAACAAACATGGAAAGGAAAGCTTCTTAAAATACTATGTACCAATATACAAGCAGGGCCATGAGAAGCCAGCGCCAATAGTTCCTGACCACCCTTCAACTCAACAACCAGAAAACCCTTCTGAAGCAAGTCAATCTAACACGACTGCAGAGGAAAACAAAGTATTAGTCTACAAATGTCCAAATTGTCCTTATGTGAATGCCAGCTACCATGGCACTCTCACTCACTGCCAAATGAGGCATCCCGACCTCATAGCCAGGGCAGATGAACTTCAAACAGAAGAAATACTTTCAACCAACATGGTCAGGTGTAAAGTCGGAAAAGCTTCTAATGAAAGAGGATATTTGTGTGCAAAATGTCCACAAATTCATGCGTCATTGAAGAAACTCAAAATCCACTGTGAGAGGGACCACAATCGAGCTCAGGCAACAGCATCTGAGCATTCAGTTGAAACAGAAACTGAACAGCCTGATCAGGACTCAGTATTGGAGGCTGACTCCACAGAAATTGGTCTCAGTCACCAGTCACCAGGCACTCCAGAGACATGTCAAACAAGCACCCCATTAGTAAAGAAGAAGGAAACACTGTACAAGTGCCACATTTGTAACTATATGGGAATGCGCCGAAGATACCTGTATTGTCACTACAAAAAGACACACAAATTTGATGCAATTGCCACATGCAAATTGCTACAGAGGTATAACAAAGATAAACGCAACCAGGCCGTCAATCTGCCTGCATCTGAGGAAAGTGCAGATGTCAAATGTAAGATGTGTCCAAACTTAAAGTTTGACTCATCTCAGCTGCTTATTGACCACTATAGTACTTTTCACAGCTCAGATTGCATATCGGACTTCATTGTGTTATCACAAGCATCAAAGAGGACCACAGGACTTTACAAATGTGCCCACTGCATGAAACAAATGAACGGAATAAAAAAGCTTTGTTACCATCTGGATCGGCACAGAGAAAAAAAGATGGCTGAGGCGGTAAAGACAAAGGCATCACCTGTCATTGCGACATCACCAGAGGCCGAAACCACCGAAGTAAGTTGACTCTTTCCATATAATCCAATATAATCATTTATTCTCTTGATCCTTTGCTACATGTAAGCTTAACACTTGTCAACAATTGCTGTTTTTAATTTTCAGCTCTGTAGGGAAGATGAAATGCCCGTGTTAGAAACTGTGGAAGAACTAACCCAGTGGAACGTGACGCCAGTAGCGACATTAAATTTGCCACCAAGTCCTCTGTCATCGCCTTCAAAACCCACTAATCTGGAGGAACCAGAGCCAAAATCAAGAGAACACACTTGCAAACAGTGTGAGCGGACATTCATGTCGCTGAGGGGTTTGCGTTCGCATGAGCGCAGCCATGCAGCCCTGGCAGCCATCAAGAAACTGAACAATCTGTCTACCTCAGCATTAAAGCACAAGTAAGATTAATTTTGGTGATCTGAAGTTATGAATTAAGATCAAGAATGACAAAATGAGAGTCTGTCAGCATTTAAAAATGTTAAAAGTTAGATCCATCATTTTTTAATACCATCCTTTAAGTTCAGGATACAAATGTGATCATGTAAAAATTGTTTTTGCTACATTTGGGATTACACTTCCATATGAGATCTCTCCAGTTGGACAACTTTGCACATTTAATTAGCTTTGCAATATGTGTTTAGTTATTGATGAGCTAACTGTATGTACATCTGACTATATTTTTATTTGGATTTTTTTTTTTTGCCATTATCTCAACAGCGTTAACAAATACCTCCTCTACAAAGCTGGGACTATTCGGCCTTTCTTATGTAGCGTCTGTTCCTTTCGGACGACTGTCATGGACCTGTGGAAGTGTCATTTTATGAAAAAACACCAAGGTGAGTAACCTGTATATAATGTACCATTTCTTAACATTGAATAAACTGTAAACACTATTATGTTACTATGATGCCTCTGTTTCACCTGACATTCGATCAGAAAACATACTGCATTATCAGCAAATTTGTTGGATATCTTGATCAGTATGTGGCACATTCTAGGCACATGTAAAAAGGTTTTTAAAATAGGTAAAAAATGTGAGTAGTATACACTCAGCCGCCAGTTTATTCAGAAATTATAAACTGGCAGTTTAAGCTAAAATGAACCCACTTTAACAATCAATTAAATTTTATGGTTGTTTTGGAGGCTGGAGTTGCTAAGTTGTGTTGCTTTATGCTAACAAACTGCAAAGAGGTACTCTGAATGTTTTTTTTTCTGAGGGGTGGTTGTGGGTATTACAATCTTCTATTCTAAGTTGTCTTAACTATAAATGAATATTAAGGAATTTACCAGATTGTGTAGCCTGTATGCTAAAAATTGTCTTTACAGCACTTTTATTGTGATCATGTAAGCTTTTCTGTTGTTCATTCCACATTCATACTCCTGCTGAATGCCCAGATGTCATTATGAATCCTGCTGAGACTGACAACATAGATAAGGAGAGCTTTCAACAGACTGATAAGGAGGCCCGAAATTCACCAGAGGAACTGAACAATTTTCCTGAACTTGATGAAGAACCTGAAATTGCTGAAAGCAAGTCATCCCTATTTGTTTTGTAAATAAATAAATACAATCTTAATGTATCTAACTGTTAAATACACATTTTATGCATCAGTGGCTATACAGAAAGCATGTTTTCTTATATTGACAGGATCGCTGTACTTGGAGCCCCCAGACGTGCAGAGGCAGTTGAACCACTACAACTTGATGGCACAGGCTAGTGCTGCATCAAAAGCCAATGTGCAAGCATCAAAGTTACCAGAGAACAATCTGCTTCACTGTGAAGTCTGCAATTTCAACACTGGACACCTGTCAAGTATGCGACGACACTACCTTAATCGTCATGGAAAGAAGATCCTCAGGTGTAAGGACTGCGACTTTTTCACTGGTTTAAGGTAAGCTACAACCAACTTATTACTGTTTTGAATATACAGTACATTCACTTATATTTAGCAGACAGGCACCTCCAGGTATAGTTTATTCCTCTGACATTATTATTAACGCTATAAAAGAGAGAATCATCTCTCACATTTTTAAATCTGTCATTTGTCTTAAAGATCTTAAAGATTTCATTTGTGAGTGCAAAAGTTGTCTCCAAACCATCATATTTTGTAACTGACATGGATTCCTGTCACTTGTTTCTCCTACCTTTATTAGGAAAACTCTGGAATTGCACATTGAGACTGGTCACTCTACCTTCCAGTCAGAACCTACTCATCAGAAAGACCTCTGCTGCCCTTTCTGCCTCTACCAGACCAAAAACAAGAATAACATGATCGATCACATTGTCTTGCATCGCGGTAGGTTAGCTGCTTGACAGGATTCAGTGTTCCCACCCACCGATGCGCTGATCTGCAACGTTTAGACTTTTTGTTTCTTTTGTTTTCAGAGGAACGCGTTGTGCCGATAGAGGTGTGTCGACCGAAGCTGTCCCGTTACCTTCAAGGCATCGTATTCCGCTGTCACAAATGCACTTTCACAAGCGGCACTGCTGAAAACCTGCGCTTGCACATGATGAGGCACAATGACATCAAACCATACAAGTGTCGGCTGTGCTACTTCGACTGCACTCAGCTGAGCGACTTGGAGGCACACCTGAGTGACAAGCATCAGGTGAGGCTTTGTAGCTAAACCGCTCTATGCATCACTGGAGTTAATTATAAATTTCATTAACCAATGCAATGTAATGTTAGTTGAGTACCACATACAGTCTTGAATGCCAGCCTTAAACTTGACTGTCCACCGAAATGTGTCTGTCCAGGTAATGTGATTTCATAAAATGATGTCCCGCTCAGACAATGAGCTCTCACACCTTCCTGCACTCAGATAAATCCTGTCAAGGTTCAGTGCTTAGGGGTTTGGGGAGAACACTGGAACTTTGTTTCACTCTCTAGTGCTAATGCTAACAACATAACATTGTTCATATCCACCTCCAAGGTTTGTGTAAGTGAGCTACGTTGAGCACTGCAAATTTGATCTCAAGAGTTCAGGATTCACTGGAAAGTACTACCTTTAGAGCGAGGAGTAATAAACTGGGAATTATGATCTTGGTTCCTCCAGCTCAAACACAGGCTTCCAAATTAGTTTTTTTTTTTTGCAGTAGAAATGGGTTGAATAGGTTCTTTATAGGTTTTTTGTTTGTTTGTTTTTCTTTTGTGCAGGTTTTGAGGAATCATGAGCTTGTGGGTCACGTCAGCCTCGATCAGCTAGAGGCAAGGGTTTGCAGAATGCCAGAAGAGGAAGAGGAACCTTTGTCTAACTTGGAGCGCCACAACGACAGCGAGGATGCAAAAATAGAGATTGTTTCAGACGGTAATGAAGTTCCTCTTGAGCCTCAAGTTAAGAACCCGGAAGGAAATAACATCAGAAAAAATACTACACTACAGATTGAGGAAGTACATCAGAACCAAGGGCCAGATGGCGCAAATGGAAATGAAGAAAGCTCTTTATTAGACCTTCAGTGTGAGAATACAAAACCAAACACCGCTGTCCAAGAGAAGCATGAGCAGGAACCACAAGAACATACAGACACTGCAAGAGGACAGGGGATAGAAACTATAGCAGAACAAAAAATTGGAGAAGAGAGAAATGCAGCAATCCAACATGAGAAATACAGTTGTCCAGAAAAAGAGAGGCAGACAAATGAGAAGCAAGACCAACCCAAATTCAGCGGTGGTGAGGACAACAGTAAAACTTTCACACAACAAAAAGAGGAGGCAGCAGAACGGACCTCAACATCGTATCATGAAAGAGCTGAACAGACACAGGCCCACAAGCTACATATTAAAGCGCTAACGCAAAGAAAATTGAATATTGACGCTAGAGTAGAAGATGATATACTTCGTCATATCCTACTGCTGGATGAGGATGGCAGCAGGATACACAGGAAGGCAGATCAGGATAGAAGGGTTAAGATAAAGCAGAACATTGAGTCTGAGGTTGTCCAGAATACGGAGGGCATTTCAACATCTGCAAAGACAAATTTTAGGCAGGCAAATAACATCAGGGCTCAAGAGTGTTTTAAGGTTGATAAGCTTTTGCTAACTCATACACCTAGGTGTGGACCACTCAAGATAAGCCATAAGGAGATCTTAGGTGTCACATTTACAAACTGCAAAGAGGAACAAGTGCAAAATCAGAAAAACTGCGAGGAGGTAAGAGACCCTTATGGGGAAATGCCAGTACTTGAGAATGAATATCTCAAAGAGGACATGCAAACTCATAGTTGTTGCAAGGAGGAAGATAAGAGTGATCATCTTGAGCAAAAGGAGGACAAAAAGGATGAGGTGATAGCTGAAGATGATGAGGACCAACGTACAAATCAGAAACATCAGGAGGGTGATGGAATAACGGAAGCTGAGAATCCACATGTGCCCAACGGTAAGACAGCAAATTAAATATTCAGAACATAATTGACAGAACAAAACTTTTGATGCACGATGAAGGGCGACTCTTCAAAACACTCTTTGCAAGTTCCCGTCCCTAGAAGTTGTGATAGACATTTATTACTATTTTCTTATATTTTTTAGACTTGATAATGAGTCCTGTCGCAGCAAAAAACAACAGGTTAATGGTTTCATGTCAATAGTTCTGGGTTGCAGCCCTAGTTATGTCTGAGAAACAGCATGTGACACCAGCCAAAGTTCATTTCTCTTGTTCTTCAGATGCAGCCACTGATGAAGTAACAGCGGAGGAGAAACGGTTTACTTGTGAGTTTTGTGGACGAAACCTCACAAACAGCTCTGAACTGGAGCGTCACGTCATTCGACATAGAATATGAAGTTTTTCTTTGTTATGGACAGTAAAGAGGGCTTCCACTGTTGATTTTATGTGGGAAGCTAGATTTTCTTTTCACGAAATGTCCCATACTTTCTTACTGTTCTGTGTTTTTCAGAACAGCCAGGTTCCAAATACATTTTACATTATGTTTTGTAGTTTTTAAATGTTTTCTAATGAAACGTTTTTATGATACAGCTGTAGGATTTAACTTTACAATTCAATAAATCAAACTTGAGAACCAATGCAGTGATTGTATAAAGTGTGACACATTGTCATCAAGATTTTATTTAGATTTGTTTTGTTTAAATGTATTAATGGATATCTGTGTTTAACGTTTTATTCTTCTAGAAATAATTCATTATTACTGTAAATGTAAAAATCTTAACACTGTGAACTACTGTTACATATAAATTTGTATTGGAACATTTCTGTTAAGTACCAAGACCATTTTGGACCAACCTTAAAATCAATGATTGTGGAAAAGCTTGTGCTGCTTTCAGGTACGTGAACATGAGTTGTTGTGTACCTTGCCAGTGAGCAAATAAATGCGTTCACTTATTTCTATAATGGCTTTTCTTTATGTTGATAATAAACTTATGTTTACTTTCTGACCTTTTTGTTGCATGATATCATTTACTTTTGTTGTAAATAAACTGAAAGTGTTATTGCCACACTTTGTATCTTTCCTGTGTCATTATGCTGTAGAGATATATATTCTATCTGTACAGATCATATCAAAAATAAATTATAAAAAACAAGCCATGTTGGCAGCATGTGGGAGCAAAGAAGCTAATCATGCACATATCTTATGGGTGTGCCATAAGTTGCACTCCTTCTAGGATGGTGTCGGTGCTATAATTAAAGATGTTTTGGGATATTAAATACCAAATAAATGCAAAACTATGTACCTTGAAAATGTAACTGAATGTGTAACTGGAAATGATGGATATATAGTCAAGATACTACTAATTGCAACTAAGACGGCAATAACAAGGAACAACTACAAGACTGAATCTCCAACCATAGACAATGGCTTGATCTATTGTATGGAAAAAATGACCTGCCAACTTCCACTGAAGGAGAATGTCTGTTGTATGACATAATGAAAAACATGTATGCGCTGAATACTGTATAAACCAAAGGAACCTGATTCGACCGTACAGACTATGGATACCTGCAGCCATGACTGTTTTTATTTATATTTTCTGATCTTTCTCCGTTGTCTCTTTTCTCATTGTATGTATGATCAAAAATTTAATAAACATTACAGTTTTAAAAATATATATATAAAAAAACAAACAGCTTCTATTTTGTTCAATGATTCTGTAAATAGTTGGGTTACTATTGTGTTTTTAAGCTCAAATCTGTGGCTGTTCTGTTAATAGTTTTCTGATAGATATATATATATATATATATAACTTCTGATCAATCGGTCCATCCTTATTCTGTAATCACTTATCCTCACTAGGGTTGTGGAGGGCTGGAGCCTATTAGGCTTGAGGCGGGGTCCGCCTGCTGATACATTTTAAATCTTAAAGGAATAACTTCCTGTTAGTCCGGTTTAAGCCCTACCCATTACTGTACAAATACAGATAATGTAGTTGATTTAACAGATATAGGTAATGATGTACTCGCGCATCTCTAGTCCCTAGTCTGTTTTAGTCTAACCTCACTGGCTATAAACCCTGATTTGCATTAACACAGGAGGATGGAAACGTTGGATTAACACATTAGATCCAAGGGAAATATTTAATTATCAGATCAGAACATACATTTAAAGATATGAGCAGTTGCTGGTTAAAAAAAATTAAAAAATAATAATGTTTATAGTCCCATAAGTAATCATGAAGCAACTTGGTCACTGATGCCTAGGCAGCGCGGAAATACGAGCTTACGAGACGCACTTGAAGGCAGCATTTTCGCCCGTATGCGTGGGTTACGACACATTCTTGTCATCCAAGTGTAAGAGGACACCGCTTCCTGGTGTGGAGTAAATAATAATGGGCTGATGAGAGAGTGGAAAGGTAGTCGGTAGTAGTCCACGGTGTGTCCTGCTCTGGTTTTACGAGTCTGCGGATAAAGGGTAAGTACAGAGGCTGTTTGATGGTTTGTTTTTTTCACTTGGTTAACTATAATAGTTGTGCCGGAGAAGATGTGATGCTGATAAAGAGTGGTCAGTCTCACTGGATCGATATCATCCAGTGCGGAAGCAACAACCTGTAGAGGATGTGCTTTTATTTTTGAGCAAGAGTAACAGTTTAAAAAACTGAAATATTTGCATGTCACATGTGCTCACAGAGGAGTTCAAACAGGCTGAGGTCAACTTTGGTCTGAGTATTTTCCAGTTGTATCCTCCTTCCTTGTGGTGCACCCTTCTTCTTCTTCTTCTTCTTCTTTTTTTTTTTTTTTTTTTTTTTTTTTTTTTTTTTTTTTTTTGCCTTTCCAGATGACTTATTGTAAGAAACATTCACTGGAGACTGTGATAAGACCTTTACTGGAATACACCTTGCCGTATCAGTAACTTTCACATTATAAATACACTGACTAACTGAGCCACCCATGGAACTAAACTGAACTATTTACCCTGTCAATGTTTAAGATCTACCCATTAATGTGCAGATTACTAACTTAACCCATTGTATTGATGCTTTATTTTACAACTCACAGGCTTTTCCTGTAGTTTTCTAGACATGTAACTGTGGGTTCATACAAAGTCTCCTGGGCAGCGCTGTATGTGGTGCTAAATATAGAGAAAGTGTTCAGTTCCAGTTAATTAGAAGTTTAATCTACAAACCTACTGAACATGCTTAAATGTAAAAAAAAATAAGAAATAAAAAACAAATGTGTCTTTAATTCAACAAATATGGAAAAATAAAGTTTCTAATGATGATGAATGGAACATTTAGTGAATTTTGTCTTTGTCTTTCCTGGAAACCTTCAAGGAAATTGCAGACCTGTAAAATTAAAATGTTGATGCAATTGTGGCACTTCCTCAATGGGTTACTTGTTCCTGTTCTTTGAGATTATAAGACATGCTTGTTGGCATGTTTATTGCACTGTAAATGTAATGTACTGTCAGGGTCTCTTCTAACAACTGTATGTGTTTTACTTTCAAACTGGAACAGAAGAGACACAGTATTCAGTCGGAGGAATGTCTGCCGTAAACAAATCTGCAGAGGATGGCGACTCCTTCTCGTCAAAGGTCATCTACATTGTGTTTATCATCCTGCTGCTGGACCTGCTGGGATTTACACTGATTCTACCTCTGCTGCCTTCGATTTTGGACCATTATGCACAAACAGGGGTTAGTTTTGTTTAGAGTTTTTCCAAGAAATAACATCCACAGGATGCTTTAAATAGGAAATCGTACAGGTAATAAAAGATATTAGCTGGACCAGAATTAAAATGAGTAAAGTAACAAATATGAAACCTGCATTGCTTTCTCATTTGTTACATTTGATTGTTGCCTCTAAATCAGAGATATAATTATCGTTTGTACACACCACACTCGTTTGGAAAATAATGTGTGCGTCAGACATTCTCTTGGCAAGAGAGTTGTACGTCAGTTTCACCAGTGTTTATGGTTTGCAGTACAGTATAACAGTACGAACTGGTTCTGCTGCAGTACAAAAAAGAATAAGAAAAAAGATGGGGTGACAGTGTGCAGCAGATTTGGATGCACGTTGTCTGTCACATCTATTGAACAAAGAGGGCTTTGTACAAAGAATCTGTTTCATAAAAAACATAACCAACTCTGTGTTGGTGATTAGATTAGTAGTCATGGGCTGTTTCTGTGTGTGAGTCTGCATGCTGACTCATGCTGAATTGACCTCTTTACTTGTTTGTGTTTTCCCAGTGTGATGTTGTATTCCTGGTGTTTTTTTTCTTGCATACAGGATGTTGTATATCAGTCTCTGCAGAGTGTTGTGGACTGGTTCAGGGAGGCGGTGGGGATTCCTTTGGAAAAGAAATACAACACTGTCCTGTTTGGAGGTATTTATCTGAATGATTTCACCTTCTATATAGCTTATGTGGAGCTGAAACCACATTCATTTGTGTGCTCCTCAATTTGTCTTTCAGGTCTGATCGGGTCACTGTTTTCTCTGCTGCAGTTTCTGTCGTCGCCTCTAACAGGGGCTCTGTCAGACCGGCATGGCAGAAGACCCTTGCTCATCCTTACCACAGTGAGTACAACACCAGATTACACCACTTTGATTATGACTTATATAAACGACAGTGTTCTTTCACATTGGAAGTCATACAGAAAAGAGCAGCAGTGTTATAATATCATTATTGTTTGTTAAACATAGAGTCATTCACTTTGCACAGTTTGTACTCCGCTTGTGTAAGAAACCACGCAGCTTTGCCATCAGTGCCGATTCATGCGGGTCTAATTGGGTGCCTTATTTTCCAGTTAGGGCTGATCTCCTCCTATGCAGTCTGGGCCGTTTCCCGGAGCTTCAGCATGTTCCTTTTGTTTCGAGTAATTGGGGGCATTTGTAAGGGCAACGTCAGCCTTTGCACTGCCATCGTGGCCGACTTGCCTTGCCCGAAAGCACGGAACCGAGGAATGGTAGGCACAGACTTTCTTTGGTCATAATGTGATTGAATGCATGATCTTTGTCCATAGATTTTTGTGTGAAATCAGCTTCTGCTAGTTTACTGTTGCCTCTTTTCTTCAGATATTACTGTGACTATCATTACATAATGTTTCTGATTAGCTATTTATTACCCTAAGTCACACCTGATATCTAACTTTAACTTCATCATCATCATCAGGCCATGATTGGCATTGCCTTCTCCTTGGGTTTCACTGTGGGACCTCTGATGGGTGCCTACTTTGCCATCAGCTCAAGAACAACAGGAACTATCTTCTACCAGACTCCAGCTCTGCTCGCCTTGGCCTTTAGTGTTGCTGATCTGGTGTTCATTTGGCTCATGCTGCCAGAGACACTCAAAAAGGATGTCAAGGTAGGCTAAGGAAACATTTACACTCCCAAATGATGAACTGAATCACACACACTTTTAGTCAATGGACAGAAGGCTTTTTTTTTTTTTTTTTTTTTTTTTTTTTGCAACAAACCTGTGAGGGTTTATTTGCGGTTAATAAACATCACACTAAAGTGTGGAGCTTTGCTGGGAACACAGCGCTTCTTCACACAGAAGACATTTTTTTCTGACATTACATTTGACATAATTGTCCTTGTTTCATCCTAGGATCCTTCTTCAGGGTTTGGGGACTCCAGGGACCTTCTGAACCCATTATCTTTGTTCCATTTTACAGCTGTTACCAAGTCAAAAGACCCACCTTCAAAACAAAGTGCGTACTGCACATACTGGATTCTTCTGTGAGGCAGGAGCTGACACACATATGACCCTTTTTATAAAAGCATAATTGAACTTTGGCACGTTGATAAAAAAGTGGGCATGTCTTTACAGGAATGCAGAAACTACATGTGTTGGGCCTGGTTTATTTCTGCTACCTCTTCCTGTTCTCCGGTCTGGAATTCACGCTGAGTTTTCTGACTCACCAACGCTTCCAATTTACAAGGTATGAAGTCAAAGATAAAGTTTTTTTGTGTTTTTTTTGTTGTTGTTTTTTTTTACAAGCATCTTTTTTCTCTCACTAGTATGCAGCAGGGAAAGATGTTCTTCTTCATTGGTGTCATCATGGCTCTGATCCAGGGAGGTTATGCTCGCAGAATCAAACCCGGGCACCACATCAGAGCTGTGCACATGGTATGAGTAACTTGTGTTGACATGAAGGTTGCAATGATTGACCATTTATGCTGCTAAAAACACACAACGCACTTCTGCACACCTGAACCCTGTTGCTTGTTTTTATAGGCAATCATAGCATTAATCCCAGCGTTCATTCTCATCGGGCTCTCATGGAACATAGCGATGCTTTACAGTGGCTTGGCGTTATACTCATTCGGTGAGCTCAAGTTTAAACTGTTAAGTTAAACCTTTTATTGTATCCAGAAATGTGCAAAATTAGTTAAATGCAATGATTCAGTCTTTATGTTTCCTGTCATTCTTTTTCTTTCAGCGGCTGCAATTGTAGTTCCATGCCTGTCGACGCTTGTTTCTGACCATGGTGAACCTCTTTTTCCTGCTTCTTTATTGAAACTCACAGACCATTTTAAAGTTATACTATAATGTGCATACTGTTGCTGATCTCCTACTGTGGATATTCCTTCAGGCTCGGCCAATCAGAAGGGTACGGTGATGGGGATTTTGCGTAGTCTGGGCGCTCTGGCCCGAGCACTGGGACCAGTGGTGTCATCCTCAGGTAATAAGACAGATGACAGTGTGCCACCAAATGCTGCTAAAATCCGAAATGTGTTGACAATTTATGAAGCCTTAGCCAGCACAGTATTTGAATGCCTCATTTGAAGTACCTTATTCTTCCTTATTCTTGTGTTTTCTTCACAGTTTACTGGATCGCTGGAGCTCAGATATGTTTTCTTCTCACATCAGCCTCTTTCATTATACCTCTGGTTCTCCTGAGAACTGCTCAGAGGCTAAAAGAGGAGTGAGAGACACAAAGACTTGGAAGAGACATTTTGATGTTTTATAAGTTCGAAGAATGATAAAATGTTTACGTCTCGCAGCAAAACAAGCACTGACTTATTACTGACATGAGTAAAAATAATAAGAAGATGTTTACTTTCTGCACTGTTCAGCAAGGATTAACACATGAAACAAAATAATGCAATAAGACGATGCACATGCCAAAACAGGGAGATGTTATTGTACAAATGAGAAATGAGTGGACATAAAATTGTGAAATGTATGAGTTTGGTTGGATTACATATAAAATTTATGCTCGTGGAACATATATATCATTTTTATAATTCAGTATTTTATCACTCAGAGTTTGTATTGTACAAAATAGCTTTTTTATTTTAGCGGAGTTTAAAAATGTGGATATTCTATTTTCTTGTAATTATAAAAGAATAAACAAGAAAGTCAACATCTGTCTATGAGGATGAGTTATTTTACTTACTTATAATTATTTTATTTTACTGTATTATAAAAATTAAATGAACTTTATTTCAGAGGTGGAAAGTTATCAAAAGTACAAAGTACATTTACTCACGTACTGTCCTCACGTAAAACCTTGAGGTAGGCTACATGTACTTTAAATGAGTGTTTCCGTTTCTATATACATTTTACTCCACAACATGTATATGACAGATTAATTATTATGTCACTTCAAAACATGAGCATTTCTATAGATGAATCTATTCTTTACAGTATACAAATGGGTAAACATTTGCTCCACAACCAACATCAACAATAAAATACTGTTTTACAAATGTTAATCTATGGATAATCTTACTGTTAGGATTTTTACTTATAACATGTTAACCAATGATGCACAATATAGACTAAAATACAGAGATAAAGGTGTTATAAACACTTTACAAGACGGGGTGACCACATTTATGTAAGAATGTGCATGTAATAATGCATAGTTGATATTGATTGATTGATATTGAGTCTCATCTATCTATCTATCTATCTATCTATCTATCTATCATATAGTTATCATATACAATTAATCTTATTACCAAGATTAGATTAGATTATACTTTATTTATCCCACAACGGGGAAATTCACTCATTACAGCAGCAGAAAAAGTGTAATATACACTAAAGGAGTAAAATAAAAGGGCAAACACAACGAACAGACAGAAGTGTCCTTCAGACTGTACAATAAACAGAAAAACAAACGGGCAAAAACAACATACAATTGTACAGATGTGCAAAAAAAGAGTACTAAAGGTAGAGTGAAATGATATAAATAATATTGCACATGGTAGTAATTGGAATGAGAATACAAATACAGATAAAAAATAAAATAAATATAAAAGCTATGGTGAGTAGTAGTACCAAAAGTGAGGGGATATCAAGTTGGAGTTTTGGCTGTAGGTTTGACTCAAATAAAGAATATTTAAATGGCGACGTAACGTTATTAATAATTAAAAGAAAAGCATTTATGTTGTATTTATTGTCACTGCTGTACCTTTTATAAAGTCAGTTTTTCACGGTGTTAACCAGAAGATGTCGCTGTAAGCTCTCCTCACCGCACACACACTGTAAACATCAGCTGTTTCAATTAGGTTCACTACTAGCTGCTAATGCTATGCTATCAAACAGGTTGCTTAGCCTGGATAACCAGCACACTGTTGTAGTAGTTTATAAATGCAGCAGACAGCAGAGAGACTGACAACACAAGGACGATCGAGTGAGCATGCGGACATGTGACTGCCTGTAGGAAAAACCTGAAAATGGACAAGGTAGATGACAAAAAGTAACGGGTGTGTTTTAGCTCGCTAGCAAAGTAGCCAGCACGGCTAATGTACGCTGATGCACGTAGCTAACTTTTTTTTAGCAAACTTTAGCTAGCTGTTGTAAACGGGGGTGTGCCACCTATAAACTAGCAGCTGTTTTGACCACACCAGCAGGATGTTGGTTAAAAACAGTAAGTTTTGACGGGCTACTCAAAAGTTGTGACTATATAACATTAGCTATGCTAGCTATAAATTTGAGCGAACAGCTCTATAACTTCACTGTTAACTTAAAGTTGAATTTAACACATTTCATCTGGGAAACGTGAGTCTAAAACGTGGATAGTGAACTAACTTAACATGGCTTGACCTGAACTGCAGTCAGTAATGTGCCAAAGGTCGTGTGCCAGCAGACAGACAGTCTTTACTTCCCCACAGGAGAGCAAACTGTCATCTGCTGTCCAGTCTTTGGACCACAGACAACAGAGGAGACAGAGGAAGGAGTCTGCTGAGCCACACACAGCCTCATCACCACCTTTTATCTTACCAAATCCATACGTGTCCGACCAGAGTTTAAGAGGGTAGGAGGATATTTACACACTTTGACACACAGATTTTTGCCTTAATCAGAATAGTAAATCATTTGACCTAATGGCCTGAGGCAGCAGTGTCAAGCTCCTTACTTGTGTTAAATTGCTAACCAACAGGTCAGGTGTGAGCCCAAAGCAGAATCCATCAAATACAAATGGAGTGCCAGCAGGAAAAGGAGGAAATGCATCAAGGAGTCATGGCTACAGCAGCAGTCGACCTGCCAGAGAGACCAGTAATGATTTCCGGTCTGTACGGGATCCGCAAGCAAAGGTTGATTTCTTTTTGAGTACCAGCAACGTTTGATAAAACAAACATGTCATCGCGACATTAATTCAAGTGATTTTCCTTTTTTTCTTTTATCCTTTCCACAGACATTTAAAAGCAACTATGACTCTCCTGCTCAAGGCAGAGTTATGGGAAAGAGCTCGCTGGATGCACAGAGAAAAGGTCGATATATCACACATGGCATTGTTATATTTTCCCTGAATCATCCCTGACACCTCAGCCGTCATTTTCCAGAACAAAACATATCTACATACACCAAATTTATCTCGCTTTTAATCATCTTTAATCAACTTTTGCTTGGAATCGGGCTGCAGGTTTTAGAGGTGCCAGATCTGCCCCGAACTCTGCAGGGAAGTCAAAACCAGCGCAGACGGACTTGACCCCGTTTGAAGTGAAGATGACCGACTTCCCAGAGTTAGCTGGTGTTTCTCTGGGCAAAGCAGGCCCTCCTCTTGTTCAGAGAGAGTGCTGGGGTCCAGCTCCTCCATCCACGAGCCCCCTAACGCAAGCGTCAGCATTTTCCTGGAAGGTGAGCTCAGTGAAACATCAAATGTGATATTGTGCAGTTTGTGGTGAAAGCTTCGCTCACGTTTTATTTCCACTGTTTAGTCTGCCAGAAGAGCATCCCCAACACACCCTGACCCCAAACAAATTGTCACTAACCACAAGCCAGAATCCTCTGCTGCTTCACCAGGTAGGTGAAAGTCCATGTAGTCAGTCTTTCGGAGACTATACAGCAGTGTCAATCATGCTTTAGATATTGATTATCACATTCATTCATTCATTCAACAGATCAGATAGTGGTGACTTCATGGGCTAATGTCGCCTCTCAGCCTCCAAAGAAGCCTGTCCCTAAAGAGAAGGCAATCAGCGGCAACCGCATGCAGGTTAGATTCCCTCCAAAAGAAAACTCGATCATACTGCTGTTTCTTTTTGACTAGCATCAAAGTCTGAAATTCTGTGTGGCTAAAAGTTGTTTTCTGTCCCTTCACTTTGTGTCTTATCAGACAGAGGAAGTTGCTACACAGCAAGAAGATGGAGCGGCAGGAAAGAAGAAACGGAAGAAAAAGAAGAAGAAGGGTAAAGGTACTGGTGAAGATGCAGAAGCTGAGTCAGAAGAGGCAGTAATTTATCAGGAGCCTCCAAAATTTGAGGTAAATAATATATGTAAACAAATAATTGTCTTATTTGTCTCTTTTTAGTTCAGTTCAAAAGCAAAACATTAACATTTACGAGCATTTTCAAAATTGAAGTGATGGATGGAGGGGGATTTTTGTTGTCTCTTTGTTTTGTCAGGATGAAGACGAGTTTCCAGGCTTGACTCTTGCTTTGACTGGGATTGATAGATTGATAACAAGCAGCAGTGCAGCAAAACTATGCAATGAGGTGCATAACATCAGTTATTTCTCATCAGAGATGCTTTCACATAATAAGTAGAAGACAGTGTCTTTAGAACATGCTAAAATGCATACCGCAAGGGAAAATGCTCATGTCAACATGTGGGGTTAGGAGCGTGTCATTAAAGTTAGACGGTATATGATTTGCAAAAACAACGTTGTGTTTCTTGCAGGAAAACCAAAAGGAAAGTGTTCAGCATCAGTCGGCTGACCAAGCCAAGGAAAAATCACCTGCAGCAAAAACTCAGCCCACAGAAACGACTAAAAAAGGACAGGTTTGTATCTTTGAATTACATTTAAATAGATGACGGATGACAGGGCTGAGAAATAGCCCATCATAGAATGTAGACCCACTGTAAAGGCTCCACGAGGAGCCTTTTCCTCTGTAACCCCTTTTGTGTGTTGCACTGTTAAACGCTCCTTCTTGTACAAGAATATTAAATTCAACTTAAACTTTGAAGCTTCGAATCCAGTCATCTTTATTGAAGGGTCACTTGGAAATTCTCATAACAGGTGTCTGGGAAGAAGAGCAAAGTTCCCGTTCAGCTGGACATTGGAAACATGTTGGCAGCCCTAGAAAAGAAGCAACAGTTTCAAAAAGACAAACAGGATACCAAGCCAGTCATTCTCTCAGGTCGGTTATGAGTTATAAGTTCTGCCTCATTTCTCTCCATTTCTTGGGTGAAGATTATTTAAAAGTATATTTTTGGCTCATTACACTTACTTAAAGATCTGTTCAATGAAGAATAAATAAGTCTCTTTTAAAATGATTTCTTTGTAGTTGGTGGAGGACTACCTGTTGTCCAGAAGCAACCATTAGTCCAAAAGAAGCTTCACTGGCAGCAGGCTAAAATTGCTCACAACCCCTTGGACTCTACCAGCCCTTTGGTGAAAAAAGGGAAACAGAGAGAGGTGCCCAAAGCCAAGAAACCCACTCCTCTCAAAAAGGTGAGCCCACTCACTTACTCTGGACCTTACATAGACGCACTGCAATTTGTAGGAATGTATTTCAGCGTTGGTACGGCCGTGATGTTTCTTTCTGATCCTCAGGTCATTTTGAAAGAAAGGGAGGAGAGGAAACAAAGACGTTTGCTGGAGGAGAGAGGACTGCCGCCTGAAAATGAGTGTGAAACTGCCAATGATGCTGCAGAAGAAGAGCAAGAGCAGTGTGACACAAATGCTACAGGTGAGAGGAAACATGTGAAACCTATATAATTCAATACATTTCTACTGCAAGTTATCACAGCTGTAAGTAGATTAAGAAAATCATGTTCATTCTAGCTAATATTTGATCTGTGTTTTGTGCCAAGATGACGCTGGGAGTCTTACAGAGGAACTTGATGATCAGTCAGAGATTAATGGCACGAACCAGATGGTGAAAGAGGTTGACGAAGAAACTGACAAAGACGAGACAGCAGAGCAACAAACCACCTCACCTGTAACCTGCCCAGCCAGTCGACCCAAAATCCACAGCAGAAAGTTCAGAGAGTAAGACTTTAAAAGTAACATGATTCACTGTTGGTTGTCTGTTGTTTTTCTTTCTCAGATTTGTCTTCATTTGAAATGTATGTATGCAGCTATTGCAGCCAGATGCTGAGCAAAGACGTGGATGAGTGTGTGACGTCTCTGCTAAAGGAGCTGGTTCGTTTCCAGGACCGCCTGTACCAGAAGGACCCCATGAAGGCCCGCATGAAGAGACGGATCGTGATGGGGCTCAGAGAGGTCCTGAAGCACCTCAAGCTCAGGAAGGTCAAGTGTGTCATCATCTCACCCAACTGTGAACGCATCCAGTCCAAAGGTACTGTCTCTCTGTGACTTCAGGAGACTTTGAATTTCAGGACAACAAGGTTCAGACCAGTTAAAAACTTAGAGTGCTTAAAACTGTGATCCTGACATTCACAGAAAAACGTTACCTTTCACAGGAGGCCTGGATGAGGCTCTCTACACCATCATCGACACTTGTCGTGAACAGGGGGTGCCATTCGTTTTTGCTCTCTCCAGGAAAGCTTTGGGTCGCTGTGTCAACAAGGCAGTGCCTGTGAGCCTCGTGGGCATCTTCAACTACGATGGTGCACAGGTCAGGTTTACATCAGCAACAGTACATACTAATATGTATAATAAGTATTTTATACAAGCTGAAAATATCTTTGTTACCCACAGGACTACTATCATAAGATGATCGAGTTGTCGTCTGAGGCCAGGACAGCCTATGAGGTGATGGTGTCGAGCCTGGAGCAGACGGGTCAGGCAGAGGCGGAGCAGGTGGTGAACACTGAGGAAGAGTTGCAGATCAGCAGTCTGGCTGAGGAGGCTGAGCCCTGTCCTGACACCACACAGGCGGAGGAACCAGAGTACAGTAGGTTACTGTCCTGACTGTGAAAGCTGTGATTCTGTGACCAATTAAACCCACTAGGGGGGAGATGCAGTTAAATTAGAGGATACGATAAAAAATATTTTGGAATAAAATGTAATAATTATCTTTTTGTAATTATTCTTCTAGTAAAAATTTGGAAGAAAATGTTGGACAAGGAATGCAACCACAAATTTCTGAACTTTGAGGAGCAGCTGAGCCTCATGTGCTTGGAAAGTGACTGTACTGAAAACACTGAAGATGAGAAGAGTTGACAGTGGAAAAGCCTTCTGTGCCTAAAAGAAAAATGAAACCTGCTCGTACTGATCGTCGTCTTAGAAGAAACTAGGATGGACTTAATCCCACATGCAGAGGAGGAGCAATGCAAGGCCCTCTGCTGCTGAGGTTATCAACCTGGGGATTTGTCAGGAAATTAATTGTGTTGCTAATATTTGCAATGAATCAAGAATTTCTTTCTCTGCTTTGTGAAACGCTAAAATCATATTTTTGTGCTTGAGTTGAAGATAATTTTGCAAAGCAGTATATTTTTAAGTGTGTGTGGATTATAAAGAGAGGTTAAACACTCACTAGGACCAAACCAGTCACTTGAAGAGATCCCACAATATGAATATGAAAATGTCTGTGAACATGCTTAGAGGATGTGTAGGGGTTTAAATACTGAATGTGTGTGGAATATCAACCAGTCATATAGTACTGAGAACTTATCAGTGATGTTTTGACATTGTTTTTGACTTGGAGCTATTATGGCGCATTAGTGTTTTTCTCTTCTCAGTTAGGTTCAGTTTAAAATATATTTTTGCCTTGGAACTGCCTAACTGGAACATTAGAGCAATGAAAGGAGACAAAGCACCCCAGCCAAAATCAATTTGCAATTACATGATTAGTGTCTTATATGGGACACTAAGATTGCGAAATAATTGTTTCACAGGTTTTCAAAGGGTGATACACAACCAGAGACTTTTGAATTCTTTCTGAACATAATTTCACAAGCTCAGAATCATCTTGACCTTAATTTGAACCCACAGTCCTAACCCCTGTGCCACCATGACAAACCTAGGTAGACCCTGTGTTGTTATTTGTGTCAGACTACCAAAGTACACTAATGTAGTACTACCTGTGATTAGGTGTAAATGGTAGCATTGGATTTTATTGTAACAGGAAAAAACAGCAAAATAATGTTAGGAAACATTACCAGCTGCTAAAAAGTTGTTTAGTGAGTGTTTAGGGGACATTCTGACATTGAAAGAAGCCATAAATGACAAAATTTGAAATAGGTAAAAGGCAGATTTTGAGGTGGATATTTAGAAGACATAATTGTGACCTATGAGGACTTAAAAAATTAGTTATCATTTTGAAGTTAAAATTGCCAATGAAAACATTGCCGTTGTAGAAATGTGGTGTAATGTCAGATGTGGTAAAAACAAATGTTTCAAGTCTTTGGTTAAGTGCATAAAAAGATTCTCAGTGAGTCTTAATGTTATTGGTAGTTGGTATGGGGTTGGGTTCATGTAAAAGTATAAGCTGCATATTAATCTCTCAGCAAAATATTTTGTTTGGGAAATATGTTTATTTGCTCTCTGGTGGTGAGTTAGATGAGAAATGACACTACTCTCATATTGGTGTTAAATATAAGGCAACAGCTGCTTTCTAGTCTTTTTGCTAAGCCAAACGGCTATTAGCCTTACTTTTACGATGCAGAAATGTGACGGGTATTGATTCTCTCATTTAATTTTCCACCAGAAAGCAAATAAGCGTATTCCCAAGATATTTAACATTAAAGATCCTTTAAAAGCTTCATTAAAAAGCAGTTCAATAAATTCTGTGGTAGGGAGAGAGCAAACTGTGAAACAATAGGAATTAATGTTGTAAAAATCTTATTTTTTTGATTCAACTTTTGTAAATCCTTGAATATAAACTCTATGTAAAATGGAGTATAGAGGTTGACAGTTTCGCATGGTACATAGGAAATTAAATTCAGAGGAAATGTTTGGAGTTGATTTTTTTTTTTTCTTCTAGCAATGTATCATTGTAAATTGTTGTTTGTACAAATATGACAAATGTGATCTTTAAGTAAATGTGGGTCATTAATAAACGAGGGGAAGAGTAGTCAACAAAGTACACTTCCCTGAGGCATCCCAAAATCATTGACGGAGAGGCTCTTCAGAACCACAAATCTAAGATCTAACCAATTGAGATTTGTTTAGACAAATGTAAATTAAAAAATAACAAGATTTAGATATTTGTAATTTTAAATTGTTAACATTTGTCATTACATATTCTAGTAAATAACTGACCTGTAATCAGAAAAAAAAATCTTCCAAAATATTGTAGGGATATCTGAAACCTTAAATTCACTCAGGCACTTCTTACATCCAACTTTTAAAACCATATTTCACAAAAACAATCATTACTCTTCGTTAATTTTCAAGCATTTGTCCTTAAGCTGAACAAAAAACTAAATCATGAGATGTCACACATGTTAACACTTTTAAATTGGCTTCTACCCTTGTTGAATACATATAAAAAGACAATCCCTTTTTAAATCCCTTGTATAATGCGATATATACAGTCACCTTTGTAGACTCTACATGAAAAATGTCTCATGCCAAAATAAAGTCCTGTCTCCAAGTAACACTACAATAATTTTAATTTGTAATTTTAAATAAAACAATGAAAACTTGATAAAAAGTTATATCCTGTGTAACATTTTGAAATGAAAGTCACTATGTCAAATTAATATGTCAAAAGGAACAATCATTCTCTTAAAATCAGTTGCATTTGTAAGTATACAGTATCTTACAAAATAAAACTGTTTAGTTGATTGGACTACTAACATGTTTATGTGCAGCTTTTTTATATTTAGTTTTACTGGATCAAATGAAAGCACAACCTTATAACCAAGTATAACCAGATTTGTTTCTTACTCACATGAGAATATGTAACCTCTTTTAAACTTTGTCTGCATATTCTTTTGTAGTGTGTGATGACGTATGGCAGAGCATTCTCTTTCTTGTTTACACATTGTTTTTATTTACTTTAACCTGAGGCAGAACTGCAAAACTCAACTCTTTAAATGAAGAGTCTGCTGATATTTTTTTTTGTCAACAAAACCCACAAAAAGACAAAAACAAATAGATAAAATGACCCGACTTTCTGTGTAGTCAAAGCCTGATATAGCATATTCCTCTGTGCCAGAGATGTTGATGTTTATAGAGGTATGATGAGGTATGATGTTTACTATGTTCATCTAAGTTCAGCCTGTTACAATGCAAACATTTGCACGAGTACTTTAGCCAAAGTACAGCTGAGGCTGATGAGAATCAGTTTTGCAGGTATTTGTTAAGTAATGGACAAATTGAAACTTTGGCATGGCGTTGCTAAATGGAAAGTCAAGTCAAGATCACAAGTATATTCTGTAGAGATCTTAAATGTAGCAAATTTCGCAACAATACATGTAGTAGTTTTCAAGACATTTCACTCTGAACTAAAAATGTCGACCTCATGCTGGTGCAGGAGGAAAAGTCAGTTCCTCTTCTAGACCATGAATATCTGTATCAAATGTCATCATTATCCATGTCATATTTGTTGAGACATTTCACTTGGAACCATAACGGTCAGCCTGCACGTTGTGCTAAAAGAAAAGTGAGTAAGCAGGTAGGATACATCACCTAGGAACCATGAATGTTAGGACAAAACTGTGTGCCAGTCCATCAGGGACATGTTAAGAAATTTTAACACACAAGTAGTGCCATCATTGTCTGTCATTATAATTTATCTGTTGCAAATTTCACGACAGCAATCCAACAGATGTCAAGATATTTCAATAAAAACGTCAACCTCATGGTCGTGCCGGAGTAAAGTTCAAGGGATCACAAAAGTCTGTATGATTCATCCTCTGGTGACCATGCATGTCTATACCCAAAGTAATCACAAAATAATGACAAATGTAAGAAAAAAATATATTAGATAGTAGATATTTAACCTTTTTCTTTAAGCAGTAAATCACTGGGAACTTTTAGATTTGGACATTGCATATAAAACAAACAAACAAAAACTATATTAAAGGTGGTGCAGGGATAGTATCTACATATTCACTATTGATGACTTCTGTGCACACTTCCACTTTACAAGGATTTATTGGCTTTTGAAGGGCAAAATTTGTGTAATGGATACCCTTCTCTCTACAGGAAGTGTCAACGGACACTCCTTCTTTCTGCAGGAAGACCATATTGTCACTGTCCACCGCTTTCACCTTGCTGTAGTCCTCTGATACGTTCTCCTCTGGTCTCTGAACATCCATGCAGCCAGAGCTGTTGAGTGGGAGGATAAGAATATTGTCACCATTCACCTCTTTCACTCTGCGGTAGTCCACCTGTTTCACATCCACCTCCTGGATGTTTTCCACATGTCTCTGAATATCCACGTAACAGCTGTTTGCGAAGGGTTGGATGGTGTTATCATAATTTGACGGTCGCTGTCCTGTTGCTTCTGTGTTTACAAAGTTCATACTTAGCCACTGCTGTTCCTGAGCAGGCAGCTGAGATGGTTTCATGTTAGATAAAGACTTGTTGCTCTTTACACAATTAGCTATTTCTTGGCTTGTTTCCCCAGACTTCTCACAGTCGTTTAGGATGGGTGTTGACCCCTTACACTGGATTTCTGAGTCTAAGCAGAAACCAGGAATAATCAAGCTTTTTTTCCTTTTTTGAGAATTGGAGGGATCTGGCAAAAGCCCATTTTCATTTTCAGTCACAATTAAGTACTCCTCCATCTGGTCCTTACAGCCCATCGTAAGAGGAAAGTTCTGGTTGATGATCAAGGCATTGATGACGTCCTCAGATCGCCCACTCTGGAAGGATGAGTTGAAGTTAATTTAGTACATTAGTACCTCATCATCCTTATCACATCCAAAGAAACGTTTTGGATATATTGAAAATATAACGCAGATGCAGTATTACCTTGAGAAGTTGAAAATCAACTCCTCTAATCTTTGGACCAGGAACTGGGGGGAGAACATACTGCTTCACACTGGGGAACAAAAGAAAGTGAATCATGAGTTGAATGATGCTTATTATCCTGACTTTACAATATATATATATTATTTTATTTTATTTTTTTTAAAGAAGATACATACTATTTCCTCTTCATGACCAAGACGCACACAGCTGCTATAAATGGAATTGTAGAAAGGGTGGAAACCAATATCCAAAATGGTCTCTCATTTTGAAGATCTAAATTAAAAAGAAAAATATTCAATGATTGCTTTCAATGATTGTAAGTGCTTGTAAAAGTTGCCCCACATAGTAAAGCCAAAGATGAAGCAATGAGCTTCTGAGACTTACAGTTAGGGACCTTCACATGTGTAGTGTTGGTCCACTCACTCCAAAAGCCGTGGTCTAGCCTACAGCGCACCTGAACCATATACATCACACCAGGACTGATGCTGTACAGGCTGAAATGGCTTTGTGTACCTGACACGTACTCCTAGAGAAACAGAAAGAAATCAGTGGTCAAGAAAGCTCCCCAGCAGCTCTATTTCCTGAGAGGACTGAGGAAGTTTGGCATGAACGCAGCATTTTCATGAACTTCTACAGGTGCACCATTAAGGCACGGTATGGTACGGGAACTGATCTGCCCACAGCTGCAAATTATTGCAGCGTAGTGGAAGCCGCACAGCATATCACTAGCAACAGACATGTAGCCACTCAGGATATCTGTCATCAGCGGTGCCTGCATAAGGCACACAGCATCACCGCACCAGGTGTCTCATCTCATTTATCTAATAGGACTGCTGTCTGCTACAATCAGTCATGATTACTCCTATCGTACTAGCACTGATACATACCCAGTGTGAAATACATCTGTATACACTTGTCACTTCATCTTCTTATCTTCATATTCATACGTTTAGATTTATTCGTATAGTAGTAGTTCATAGACACAAATCCCCATTTTTTTGTGTTATCTTGTTGTTTTGTCTTTTCTTTTTTTCTTTTTTTATCTTTATGACTGGTGCTGTTACTGTTAAGATTACCTATTTTTCTCACCCACCACATTTTATTGTATCATTGACCGTGTGTTAACCTACATAGCTGTGTATCACGTACTGTGTATTGTTAGTGTGAAGTATGGAAGCCGTTGGCTCTTGAAAGGCCTGGAGGCAGCTGCTTTATTGCCCTCTATTGGCTGTTACATGACTAGTTGAACAGTCTGCCATCAAGGTAGTTTAATAGCTTCCTGTTTGGGCGTCTCACAGCTGCAGATGCACTTAAAACAGGATTTATCGCCCATATTTTAGCCATAATAACTCGCTACTTTCTGAACTTTTAACAAAATAATTATTTTGTTTGTGTTGCTGAATCAAGTGACTCAATCGATCACTTGATGATTGTTTCAGCTCTAAAACAAACCTGTAACAGAATCAGAAAACAACAACATAACATAGATTTAATGATTGTCTAGGGTCTAGGGTTTTACATTTTGACAGTGAGGCAGCCATTTTATTTGTCTACAGATCACAGATTGTAACCTTCAGAGGAATTCAATGTGTGTCAGTCAGCCAATGAGAAGAAAACCTTTGTTTTGGGAACCAAAAAGGGTAAAAACAAAACTGTAATACCAGTCGACCTCACTGTGGAAGATACTGTGCACATTATTTCATTGTTTTCAGGAATTTTTAACATTTTTTAGCATTTAAAACTCACCTTCCACTGGTTGCTGTTTTCTTGTTTGACTCTCAGTTCATATTTAATGGTAACCCAGCCAGACTTGGTGTCTGTGTTATAGGGGCGCTCCCAACTGATATGAAGATATGGACTGTCCTCTCTCCCCTCCAACAGCAGCGTTACATTTTCAGGAGCATTGGGCTTCACTGTCAAGCACAGACAGAACAAGACTCAGACCCACACTAGTGCTTCTATGAGGTTGTTCTTTCCAGTAAATACTACTGTTATCACGCAAACACTTGCAAATTAGCATTTAAAGCAGTAGTATTAACATAGTAGTAAAGTATTGCTGATACTCAAAGAAAAGTCATTAATTGTACAGGTATCTGGTCATGAACCAGTATTGGACAGATGACTTGATGATGCCTGATGATCACCAAAGTTGCTACCAATTCCTTGTGAGAGGGACCCAAATGTCCTAAATTTCAGAGCAATACATCCAATATGTGCGTGACATATTTCAGTGGACAAGTGAAAACCTGTGGTGCTAGAGAAAAGGGCAGGGGTCACTAGGTTATTAGGATTCATATCTAGGGGGGTCATTAATGACAAAATTGAATGTCAATCCATTCAATAGTTGCTGAGATAGTTAAGTTTGGACTAAAGTGGTGGACAGATGACCTATATCCCTAGAGCTGAAAAAGAGGATTCACAGTAACTGACATTTGTGAGTCTCACACATGGCTTGTGAAGTGAGCCCTTAGAAAAAAACATAGAAAAGTTATTATATAAGAGTTATTATTTTCTTTCACGTGATTTTCTTTCACGTGATATGAAAGTATTTGAAGTACAGCATGTGGAGATCACATACACAACTGTACACATAAGCAAACAAAAGATTTGAAATATGATCTGAGACTGTGCACGTTTTAGACTGGCATAAACCAGTTCCGCCTCATTCCATTCAGGTTTTCGTTTCGTGCACTGTGTTTGTCACTCAGTACTTTTCCATTCCTTACAAAGCCCAAGAACATTACACAACCAAAAGATAATTGGTTGCTGTGGTAACTTCTCCACTAATGTATACACAGATCTAGTAGTTGTCAATAGTTCAAAGTGTATCACTGTTAGTCTGACACAAACAGCTAAGCTGAGCTAAGCATACTGAGCTATTCTTGATTATAAATATCAATCATTTGATGTGATTTGCTTTCACTTTTAATTGAACAGTTATTTAAAGTCACATTTCAGATCAGTTGAAAGATACTCATTATAGCCACTGTGGTTCAGTGTTGTAAAACAATAATCCTTCAAAAAAGTTCAAGGGTAGTTACTAGTTTTTATAGACAATGAACAATAAGTATGTCAGTGCAAAGTCTAACCCACAGGAATTATATTGTAGATATTTGTCATAACCCAGAAAAAAAATAAAGCTTTAAGCTCCATTATGTGACTTTTCTACCTTGAAAAAACAGTTTCAAAATTATTTTGCTAAACCGACTTATAATAGGGTGAATGGTGCTTCCTGTACGCCCACTGGCACAAACTTTTGGTTGTGGGTCACCACGAGTGCATATTGCTTTATGGCACTAAGTCACGCACCACCAACACATAGTTTTGGTGAGACTTCTCCAGAGGTTTTCCCTCTGATGTCCTCTAGCTGCTCTGTCTCTAGTTCTGATGATTTACAGGGTTTCTTGATGGACAGTAAAATAAACCGCTACTAAATGTAGCTGCTGTTAGCTCGGTTAGCTGTGCTGCCTGGAGAGTGAGCTCAGAGCGCCTGGGGAGAGTTTGTGTTTAAGACAGCGTTCGAAGCGGGGTTTCACTCATTCTGAGTGAAGCTGCTCAAAAGAGCTTCAAGCTAAAAAGCTTGACACCTAGCATAACGAAGAAACAATGGTGGCTGCATGAAAAATGCTAGAGCCAGTGTTTAGTTTGTCCATTCTGGGCTAATGTAGGAACATAGCAGACTCTGTGGAAGAGGACCTGCTATTCCTGAAGATATAAAAGGCTCATTCTAAGATAACAAAAAATATTCTAATTTTCATGAAAATACAGTTATATACTAATTGTGTTGATGTTTCTATCTTTATTTTTACTTTGATTTTAGAGTTTCTGGTGTTAATATCTTTCTCCTGAGTCATTCATCTTTCTTTGAGAGTAACAACTTACCAATTTCCATCACATCCATCTTTAAGGGGTCTGAAGTGGCATTCCCAAGGGCATTAGAGGCCACCACTGTCAGGTAGTAATCGACCCAAATGGAGGTATGGTTCTTGTCAAAGAAACAGGAGTTCCTTCCTGCTGACAGATAGTCTGGACACTCGAACACTCCCTCTAATCTGCAAATAGACAAAACTAGACCTTTACTGACAGCATTCTATTTACACACATTTAGCTAGTTGACAATACAATATGACTCAGGTGTGATGCATTGTTCCTCACTGAACAACAAGTTTTATGGACCTACAATATGTTAGGTCCATAAAAAATGAGAAACTTCTAATCATTCAAATTGAATTAAAAAAGTAAATGTCACAAAACTTGACATTTAATATTATTAATTATTAAAATAATAATTGTTATTAAATTGTTATATTAATAATTATTATTAGGATTTATCCTCTGGGCACCTTGACAAACTTTTATGGAAATCTATCTGTAGTATATTTCAGTCTGGACCAAAGTAGTGGACAAACTGACATTTTTGTCTTAAACTATCAAGTTTGGCATTTTGCCCTCAAGCCAGGGCAAGTGAGGGTCACACACGTTTGAAGTCTGTAGGTTTACTTGCACAGCAACAAAAATTTGTGCTCAGGTGGCTGAGCACAAGTATGTGAACAAGGGGGCTGGTAGTTTTCCACTCGCCTGTCTACAACCATACACTGACAACAACAACAGCTTCACTTTCACTAGCTCTCAGTGTGGTTGACAAACCTATCTGAACCTTAATGGGCAATCTATTGGACTGGTGGTTAAAACTTAAGTGATTTAAATGCTGCTCTGATTTCTGCTGGGGACCTTTGTTGTTGTCATTCCACTCTCTCCTCAATTTCCTTGTATCTCTGGCTGTGACTTGTTGAATTAAGAAAACTTAATCTAGAAATGAAAATTAAATTTAAAAACAAACAAACAACAAGAACAAAATGTAGTGGCTGGACTGACTTTTCTCTCTCGTAATAGAGGCGGTGCCTAGTTGGCAGTCCTCCGTCAGAGCCCGGCTCCCACCAGCAGGTAAACGTCTCCTTCTCAGGGGACCTGCAGCCAACTAGGACAGGTTTCCCTGGTGGAGACATGCCTGGCAACACGTGACAAACAAGCTTCAGCTCCCAATATCCAATTTAACATTAATGCAATTTAAAATACAAACAAACATTGACGCAGTAAGACTGTTTAATGTTTAGTATCTAGCCATGCAGATGTAGCCATTCTGTTGTAGACTTTATGTTAATATCTAAGTCTGGCCTGGTAAGCGTGATTTAGTCACTTATTCAGACATGGGACCAATATGTAAAGGTATTTGCATTACATTTACATAGAAATGTTTGAAAGGGACAGAAGAAAGATATATTTCTTCCAGAGAAAATAGTTCCAATTAACATTGTTCACAGTGAGGTTTTGGGATTATCCAGTATAATCCAGATTATCGAGCATCTGGAAAGAGATGTTGCTGTTCAATGTTTTATCTCCAAACGTACACAAACCACAGCCTGGAGACAGGAGTGTACTCTTAATTTATTCCCCTTTTTTTTTAAAAGCAGCCCATCCAGCAACAATACATGTCACATGTATTTGAATATTTAGCTCATCCAAAAATATACCAGTAATATTTGCATATTGTCACTTAACTTCTGTTGCTTGACTTCAGGGACTAAGAATCGTTATGAAACTAATATTAGCCACAGAAGAGGTGCATATTTTGCAATAAACACCGACCCACAGACAGATGAGACAAGTACATAATTATGCATTTTGCTTGATGTATTACTTGATCCACTCCTGAAATTTGGATAACTATGTCATGCTTTTGCCATCCTAAAAATCAGCTGGCAGAACATTACTGAATGATACACATCAGAGGGGATTTAGAGGTGGTTATATACCCAATGCTGACTGAAACATAAGTAGGTATACCTGCATATAACATCCACTACTCGGATGGTTATGTGCCAAAGATAATGCATTTCAAGCCTTTCAACTTACTGTTGGACTCTACACCCGCAGACAACAGCAAGAGCAGTACCAACCCAAGATCTCTCCTCATCCTGGCAAGTCCCCTGAAAAAGGAAGTGACGTCACAAGTTTAATGAGGTGATGTAGTCCCGTGGTTTGGCTTTGTGTCTTGTATTTACTCAAAACAAGGAGACATGAAGGGAAAACAACGTGCACGACCAATAATTGTTTGTCTATGTTGTAGCCAACACATACAGGCCATCTGCGGTCTTCACATGCTGATAAAACATGATATACTATTAGAGATGAGAGAATTAATATACAAGTTATGATGTGATTTATAGCAACGTGTGACCCTTTCATCAGTTTTCATCAGCGATACTCAGGAATTATGTGGGTGATCATAAATGAGGGTGAAGAATAGTACTGGAGTTGCTGGTTTAAAAAAGTCTTTAAACCAGCTGTGAAGAGGAACATGCTTCACCTGGTGGTGCTGTATTTAGTTCAGGCACTGAGTTATAAATACTGATGCCTTTATTGCATGTTGTTTTCAACTCATTTGACACGTGAATGTTGCTCTGTCAAACAACCCAAATGGACTTTATACTTGTTATATACTTACTTATTCCATTCCACAACACAGGCATACATTTGAAAACTAAATGCATAAAAATGCATTGCCAGAGTAACAACACACTCAGCGAGATGTTTCTTATTTTGTTGACCTCACACTTCAGACTCATTTGACATTCAGGAGGATGATTGATTGGCTCAAACTGAGTACTTGGAAAATTTATGTTCCAGAATAGATTTTTCTTTTCTCTGCTATGTAAGAACAGTGAAATGTATTATGCAGTAAATCACCCAAAGAGCTGTGCGAAAGGCTGCCAGATGGTAATTTACAGAATGCCACTAAGGGGTCACACCTTTTCACCTTCTGATTTTGTACAGTAACCACAGTGACAAGCTCAGTTTCATGCTGCCAAACCAGCTCCGACATGTTTTAACAGGAACACTTGAGCAAGATGGAATCTAGCTTATTTCTCAACAAGACATCAAAAATAATACCTGTTGCTGAATGCTAAACATTCAGCTTTACCCTCAGTGTGTCTAGAATAATACTTTTTTAAATATGTACTATCATATTATTTAACTTTTTATTTGCAGATGATTTTTTTTATTTATCGTAATATGTGTACTTTTATATATATATATATATATATATATATATATATATATATATATATATATATATATATATATATATATTCTATGTTCTATATATATATTCTATGTTGTACCTTTTAATACGTTACTGGAATATATCTTTGGTGAGCACAGAACATATCTTAGAGATATACACTTTCTAAGCTGTCATTCTTGGTATAAATCATTCACTCTTAATTAATTGATCACCATAAAAGCAACTGATCTCATGGATCTCTCCATGCATGATTTAAGTCATTTAAAAAAGAAAAAAATCTGACTTCAGTTTAATTTTTAACGTGTTTCTATTTTTTTTTTTTTTTTTTTTTTTTTTTTTTTGCTGTTATGTTAAACAATAATTCAAAAACATTACATTAAAGGCACACCCCCATGCAAAATTAGGTTACAGTACGGCTTTGCACCTCTTTTAACAGAAGCTGTTATTATAAGTTAATCAAAGGTAGTATCACTCACCTCACTCATCAACTGGGTGTCGAGTTACTCTGTAGACGAACTACATTTAACTGCTGATCATAACGCCAGACGGGAAAGTAGCCTTCTTCACTTATGACATTAGTGCGGACGTCCTTCTCACACCTGGCAACTGGCGCGTCTGTCACGTCAGGTGCGATGTATGAGGAACAGAGGCGTTTGCGTCACGAAGGGGAGGGGTTTGTTATCCACACAACCTGCCCACCGCGGTATAATCAGAGAGTGCAGCCTCAGTGAGATGTCACGCCTCAATCTGAGTTTACTTCGAAACTGCCACGAAGGTAGGTACAGGTAGGCTATGCGACTGTTTATTCAGTGACAAGACCCTGCTTTCATGTTTTTTTATATGGACATTAAATGGTTTAAGTGTTTTTATGTCATGTTTGTCTTTACTTTTAAAAAATGAACAAATATAAAATTAATATTAAATCATTAGTATACCCCTATTTAGGTTACTGTGATAAATGATGATAAGATAAAATAAGAATTATTGTGTTTTGTTGTGTTTTTCTGAGAATGAGCCTTTTATGTTTACAGCCACAGCGGGTCCTCTTTCACAGAGCCATGTTGAAGGACACACTAAACACTGGCTTTAGGTAGTGTTTTTTGCTCGTTTTGTGGATACCATCGCTTCTCCCCCAGGTTAGAAAGGAGAGGGTGAGTGCAACCAGCAACTATACCACTAGATGCCACTAAATCCTACCCACTGGACCTGAAACACACTTGACTTACAGTTTCTTACATTCCTGTGTCTTTCATTGAAAAGATAATAGACCTATTAGTTACAACAGAGTAGCACCATGCACATATAATATGGAGTCCTCAAAAAAAGAAATTGTTCTCCTAAAAATAGGCTATACAAGAGAATATAATGCTTCACATTCAAAAATAGAGTCAAGTACAAACACAATTAAAATGAAGCCTGTATAGACAAAATATTGTATCAACAAAACTGTGCAAAAATTCAGATCTCTCGCAGAAATGTATGATAGTGAAATGCTACAAAAGCTGCCTATTGCAACACAGCCCAAGATACAAACTCAACCATTATGGACATTTAAAATAGTTTAAATCACCTGCTTTTATACTGACTTGCAAACAATTTTTAATAGATATAGATAAAATTCTGATTTAATCCTGATTTATACTTGTGTTGAATCTATAGTGTAGGTTCGGCCTGGCACTGTTTGAACAGTTTGTTCAAAGGATAATGGGGTGGCCAACCAGGTTTCAGGAGTAAACGAACTGTGCACGAAAGTTTCAGCATGCCCCACAACTTTATTTTATGATAAAGGAGATGCACTATAGGTGAATAGGGTAAACATTTGAAGCCATGCCTGACTCATGCAGGCCCAGCAGGATGAGGGGTTATTGTTATGATGGAGGTTTTTTGGCCTCCTCCCTTCATAGTATTTCCTGAAATGGAGGCAGTGGAACACGAACCTGTTCCACAAGGGGCCGGTGTGGCTGCAGGTTTTTGTTCCAACCAACCAAGAGCACACACTTTGACCAATCAACTCTCTGAAGACTGAGATCAGTTGATTAAATGAGTCAAGTCTGGTGTGCTGCTGCTTGGTTGGAAAGAAAACCTGCAGCCACACCGGCCCTTTGTGGAACAGGTTCCCCACCCCTAGTAGAATATGATACCAGTGGACGATTAAATCCTGAAGGAGGCGGTAATGCGAACCTACAGTTCATTATCTTGATGCATACACAATCTTTGACAAAGGCAGCCCACAGCTGCGTGTGTGTGTGGGGGGAAAACCAAGACGGTGCAGTAGGTGTGTCTTCTCTATCACTTTTACCGTTTCTTCCAGGAAGTAGACTGTGTGGTCTTGAAGTCAGTTGGTGCCAAGTGTAATAACACCAGTGTCTGCAACCTGATAGAAACACGTTGATGGTAAACTTTTCTTCCTGGCTGCCATGTCGGATACTTTGGACCGGTCCACGAAGATCAACTTGATCAAAGAGCCGGTCGTGAGGAGGCTCTGTGAGGTGTTGGACAAATCCAGCAGTAAAGGATGGCGAAAACTTGGAGAGATAGTCGGCAGTGACCGACGGTTTAAAGTCAGGTAGGCTGAAAGCGATTCACACTGCGGACTGTTTTATGTTATGTTATGTTATGTTATGTTATGTTGTGGTTAGTTTTGTAGTTCCTAGTAATTACATAATAATTAGATATTCACAGGACTATGAAGAATATATTGTTATGATGATAATACTACTTTACACTATGTATGTGCAACTACTGTACGTCTAAATATATGGATGTTTAGAGCGTAAGGTAAATTAGTGATAGATATTATGAATATAACAAATAAGTGAGTCAGATGAGACATAAAGCTGTACTTTGACTTTATGCATCACAGGTTTATTATCACATACTGTATATAACTGACAAATTGAGAGAAAGTTCATATACACTTAATAACACAAAGATTTATGTACAGATTTTCTCACAGATACAAACTATTATAGATTTGGTCATTTTCTGGTATTACTCATTGTTTTTAGAAATCTGCAGTTGCCAGTACAGTTTAGGAGTTAATGTCCTACAGTTTACATTTAGATCACGAGTGTACCTTCAATTGAAATTACAAGATCTAAAAAATAGTGCTTAGCTCAAATAAATCCTCTTATTTTTTCATCAAAGCCACTGTTATGCAGCTTTGACTATATCATACTATCACCTGGATACTGTGTTAATGCTGTCCAACTTCTGCCTGCATATAGTAACTTATTTTGTGCATTTGTATATCTACTTTTGTATCTTCCTGTAAATCAATAACCCTGAAATATGATGTGTCGTCAATCTCCTGCATCGTTCTCCAGCTCAGACGACATGGAGATGTGCTCTCTGAAGGTGTTGGAGCTGGAGGGCAGCCCGAGCCGCATGCTGCTGAGGCTGATGGGAGAACGAGGATGCACCATGGGTCATCTGACTGACTACCTTCAAACTCTCGGCAACTCGGAGGCCCTTCAGTGCGTGAAACCATCAGGTACAATAAAAAATGCCCCAGGCCTGTTGATGTGTTGTCAAGTATCCAAACTACGTTAATCTGTGTTCTTGGTGTTGTATTTTTAGTTTAAAGGGGAATTTATGACTCACTTAAAGGTGTTTAGCTACCGCTTACAGTACATTGCCAGGCCAGTTTAGAAGGGTTAAATCAGCTTTGGGTTTTTGAAAGAGGAAACATATGATATATCTCACACTTGGGGGAAGTAAAATGCCTCTTTTGATATGTAGCACATCTTTACTCTGAAACTGTCTTTTTCTGGGTATGTCACATGTCTGTATACATATCTGTCTGTATATTAGTGACATACAGTGATACAAAATGTGAATTCACAGTGAAAGTCTTTTTGCAGCCTTGCAGATCCTCATTCAGCCCCAGTCTGTAGCTCTTATATCTGGCCACAATCTGCGCCTCACCTGCCATGCTGTGGGCAAATCTCCAGTACAGTACCAGTGGTTCAAGACCAAGGAGGAGGTGAGCTATGAACCCCACTCCCCCATTAACATACAGACACACTGCATTCTTTCTGACTTTAAAGTAAGTTGTTTGTGAGATGTTTTAACACTTTACGTCAATCTGATTGAAATTTATTCACTATCATTCAAACAGTTTTGTCTCAGGACTTAAAGGAAATTTACAGGTAAAACATTAAATCTTAAACTGCAGTTTAAGTGCATGGCATGGGTTTGAAATCTTCTCCGCCAGTATTTCTTTTGTTCACACAAAAATAATGCCTACTCACGACTCCATGATGCAACTTTATGGCCCTGTCTTTTTTGTGTCTGCTGACTGAACAACAAACGTATAAATCACCAGGTGAGCCACTCTGACGGCAGGGCTGCATTCCAGTGTATAATGGTGACATATATAGCATAGGTTTTGCATTGATACAACCATTGGAAACATTTCCTTTCCTTGTCAGCAAGGAACCTAAACACAATAAAAGATCATTATAAAGACTTTCAGCCTTCCAGGATGTATACCTGATTTTAACTGTAGTCTAAAATGTAGATATAATTTCACAAAACGTTTCTGACTCTCTTCACAATGTTCTTCACCTCTAAAGCTGTATTTTGGTAACCATGCTGCAACACTTAAACTCTGCATCTCATGTATGAGGCACACTGGAATATACATACTTGGACAAAGTAACTTTTTAAAGAGCTAGTAGAGTTAGCACTTAGTGAAGCTGGTTCTCTTTTGGACTGGGGTGATGTTACACCTTGCATATTGGTGATTTACATTTTCACAACCACAGGTGCCAAATGGCAACTCTCCAGACCTGGTGATCAGTCCAGTCCATCTGAAGGATGCTGGCTTTTACATCTGCAGGGTCAACTGTGGAGAAACTTCTGAATTCAGCCAGTGGGCTCAGGTGGACGTCCTGAATGTTGCCATGTCTTACGGTAAGATATTACAGGTGTTTTAGTCGGGACTGCTGTTTCCCCACTTTGTGTGCTGTGTCATTCTGTTTTTATATTTGAGATGTCTATATTAGTCGCAGGACAAGACATGCTTACGTCTTTAGAATAGGTAAGTTGTTTGAGAGTTGCTTCAAACCTGACTACTTTTCCCAACGAGGCAGGAATCTTTTAACTGAATGTAGTGCATAATGTTGTGTCCTGTCCTGTCCACCACCAGGGCAGAGTTATCATTCCTTAGAAGGTCGGCTGAAGTTGGTAATCCAGCCTCAGTCGCAGCGGCTGCATGTTGGTGACAACCTGCAGCTGGATTGTGGTGCAGTGGGTCGGCCGATCCCTCGATATCAGTGGCATAGAAATGGAGTCCCGATCCCCAACGCCACAAAAAGGAAACTCACGGTGAGGGACAGGTGTTAGACATGATGATACAAAAGTTTACCTTTGTAGTTCACTAAATTATTGATAGCTATTGTTAATCAGTTACTTTTTTTTATGGAGGAAGGCTTAATAAAAAGTGTCTGTGGATTTCAGGTTCCTCATGCGATGCAGGATCAGCACGGCAGGTATCGCTGTGAGATCAGCAGCAGCTCTGAGAGAATGTGGACCAATGAAGTTGATGTTGTGATAGGTATGTCACATTTCAGTACTTTTTTTTTTTTTTTGATCTTGTAAATACAGTAAAACCAACTCTTGTTATTATCACACCCGATTGATTATTTGCTCTGTTCTTGACTAAAAGCACCAAGGATATCAGTCCAGTTTTCAGGGGCAATGGAGTGCTCTGAAGGTAGAGTTCAAAGGGCTGGTGTATGGTGTATCAGATGGCAAGAGGGTAACAATAGCTGCATGAAAATGAATGATCTTAACCCCTGTAACTGCATGTGGGAATATTGTCACATAAATACTAACCATCCTCCAACCGACCTCCTGGGTTTTAATCTCGAGATTTCATGTGCATGATTTTTTGATTTGACTAATGTCATTTCTGTAATCTGAGTTGCTCCTTTAACCTAATCCTGTACTATTGTCTGTGTCACAAAGCCTAGATATATCTTATTCCTCTGTGTCATAGACGTCCATTGTTGTCCGACAGACACTATGTCACTTTGTTGCAATGAACACAGTGACTGTAGTTTATTTTGAATTAGTCCCATTAACACCAGTCCCCAACAATGCACTAATTGCTCCTGTTTGACACTTAACACTTGCTACAGACGACAGTGCCCAGCTTACTGAGCTTTTTCTGAAAATAAAATCCTTATAATAGTGCCTCAAAGATTAGTGATGCATTCAGGAGGAAACAGAATACTTGAGGCTTACACAGACAAGAAGGTATAAGAAGGAAAAACAGAATTACCACCATTAAATTTTAATGATGATTAGTTAATTTGTTTGCATGAATGTTAAGAGATCGTCTCCACCGTTAATGCAAGGCTTTGACTAATTTCCTGAAACAAAATGTTGTTCTAACACCAACATAAAAATGTTCATATATGATGGTAATGTATTTGTATTTTTGATTCCTAGATGATGTTTACGCCATTGGAGGAGGTAAGAGTCATCATACTAATTCAAATTCATATTTCCTCCCTTACACAATAACCTGCTTCATGATCCATTGTTGTGTGTTTACTGTGACTTTGTGATTTTAGGCTCCAGTGAATTTTTCCTCAATAGTATTCCAGATCAACTTTATGGTAAGTGTTAGTGTATTATTAAAATATGATTATCATTTTCTCTACTGTATGTCTGTAGTCATGCTAGTGATTTATAAGGCTGATGCATAGTTCCTCTCTATGTCTCGTGCTCCTGATCTACCATCAGTTTCCTTGTTAACATGAACACTAAAATAAAGCTGTGAAACTTGTAGCTTTAATGTAACATATAATGCTAGCAGCCACACAGATGGACAAAATAACACTAATGAAGTACAACATGGGGGGATAATACCTCAAAAGATAGTATCAAACAGCTGTTATTGTGTCTGATGCCCAGTATAATAAGCTTCCTTCCTGTCTGTGTGTCTTTAAAATTGTGATGCAAGAGATGCAAGATGCATTAATCTGACCATAAATAAGTATATTGAAAATAAATCATTTTTTGTGTTTTTTGGACCATAAAATGGAGGTGCATCATGACAAAAACTTGGCAATTTAAGGGTTAAAAAAAAAAAATCATTAATATTTGATTTGTATGATTAGGACTGATGCTGGTTTAAATAATAATAATAATCATAATAATAATAATAATTTATAAGATTTTTATAGCTAACCCTAACTCTAACCCTAACATACTTCTGAGAGCACACACAACAAACAAACGAGCCTCAACAGATGTTCTGATTAACAGTATGGTTTTTCTCCTGTGTCCCGTTGCAGCGACTGACAAAGTGGCCCTGCTGATCGGCAATCTGTCTTACCAGAACCACCCGCAGCTCAAGGCTCCCATGGTGGATGTGTACGACCTCACCAACCTCCTACGACAGCTAAACTTTCAAGTGGTGTCACTGCTGGACCTCACAGAGTCCGAGATGAGAAATGCTGTCGATGAGTTCCTGCTGCTGCTTCACAAGGGAGTCTATGGTATGTTGGGATTTTACAAACTTGTAGACACACACATCCTCAAACATGCATTACATGAATTATGTTTAAGGTGATTATTTTAGAGTGAATGTAAGCTCTGACTGACGGTAAGGTGAAGGAAGAACTGAAATACACACTTCTCTTTTTAGGTCTGTTGTACTACGCCGGTCATGGATATGAGAACTACGGCAACAGTTTCATGGTACCAGTAGATGCACCAAACCCGTACCGCTCGGCCAACTGTTTGTGTGTGCAGAGCATCCTTAAACTGATGCAGGAGAAGGAGACAGGGCTCAATGTGTTTCTGCTGGACATGTGCAGAAAGAGGTGAGTATTACTTTGCATAGTTTTCTGTTTGTAATTCCACAACAAGACCCAGAAATAATTTTTTCTTCAGCGTAGAGCCGTCTGGGATTTTCACAGATATATTAATTTTTCAGGAATATTCATGATGACAGCACTCCAAACATTGTCCTGAGGGTTACAGCCAACATTGTCTTTGGATACGCTACGTAAGTTTGCAACATCAAGTATTCAAAACTAAATTCATACACATATTGGTTTGCCAGATTATGAAATGCTTTATTCTTGGTTTGGCTGTTCAGGTGCCAAGATGCTGAGGCCTTTGAGCTGAGCTCCAGTGGCTTCACCAACGGTGTGTTTGTCAAGTTTTTGAAGAAGCGACTGCTAGATGATGAGAAAATCACTGTGGTGCTGGACAGAGTCGCTGAGGGTGAGAGAGTTTACTTTTAAATACACTGTTAATAAAGAAAAATTTTGCTGTAATATGCTCTTCATATTATAATTAATATCAAACTACATATAGGATGTGTGAATTAATTGTAGAATAAAATCTCCCCAGAGTATTACAAATGCTTTTGGTTGGACCCTGTTTCAGCTCTTGTAACGGGTGTTTTGCTGACATGTGGTTTCTAATTTCATGTATCCAGACATGGGTCAGTTTGATGCCACGAAGGGGAAGCAGGCTCTGGAGATCCGCAGTAGTCTGTCAGAGAGGAGAGCTCTAACTGATCCTATTCTGCCCAGCGACAGTGCTGATCTCACTCACACTCACAGTCGCCAGTGGGCAAAGGCTCACGGTGAGTTTAAAACTCTCTACTTTATTTTTAAATGTTTGTTCACCTGTTATCACCGCAGTGGAAAACCTCTATTTGATTCCTGCAGCTCAGAACTGCACACATAGTGACTTTGCAGCAGATTTGAAAGTGAGAAACTCTCGGTTATCACCTGTTCCTCTACTATCAGTGAATAAATATTTGCTCATGGAAAACAGAAACAAATAACACATCTGGTAGTTTCGTTGAGATTATTCTGACCTGGTAGAAATGTCTTGAAATGGTTTTTTTTATGTTATTCCAGAGCTTCCTGAGAGTATGTGTCTCAATTTTGACTGCGGGGCTCAGATCAAGTTGGGCTTCGCTGCAGAGTTCTCCAATGTGCTCGTCATTTACACTCACATCATAAAGAAACCAGAGGACATGTCCTTTTGTCAGGCTCACGTCACTGACTTCTCACAGGTCAATATGTTGCCATAATCACACATTATTAAGAAGGAGCAGTGCATTTCTCATCTTTGTCACAAATCTAACAGGAACCTGATTTGTTTATGATAAAACTGTCGGCTCTGTAGCAAAACCACAAAATGTATGTACTGTAAATGCATCTAAAATAATTTTGACAGTGGGTATGTGCATATTGTACACTGCCATCTGCTTCTCTCCCCTACTGCAGGATCTTGATGTGGATCCTAAAGAGATGAACAGAGAGACTCCAGAGGAGACCGGGATCTACTTTCTGTCCAGCAGCCTGCCGCAGCACTGTCTGTACACCAGAGTCAGCTCGCTGCAGAAGCTCAGGGTAAAAACTCAGCATTCCTTCTCACAAGACATTTTGGCGTATACTGTAGTACTGTGTGAAAGCCTAACCTCTTCAAAAGAGAACAACAGCTATGTTTTTTTATGCGCCTAATGAAGGAAGCTTGTTGTCCTGTAATTAGATAAGCGCACAAGTCTACAGCCACACTAGCTGCAGCAGTGTTTGATGAAGAGCTTAATACTAACATCGGCATGCTAACATCCTCACAACGCCAATGCTAATACGTTGATGCTTAGCATGTTAACCATGTTCACCACCTTAGTTTAGCATGTTAGCATGCACTAATGTATAAAAGAAAACATTGACCTGCTGGTGGCACTAGAGGAAAAATCAGGGGATCATCAACATCATGAGGATTTATCCTCTGACCACCATGAAATGTACAAAATATCATTGTGTTTCTTAATAGTATTCTTTGTCCTCTAACCCCACATGCAACAGGAGGAGCTGGTCTTCACCGTGTGCCTTCAGGGTACCTTCACTGCCATGGATGACGGTCCAGTCCACTGGACCAAAAGCATCAACATTGGCAAGCCGTTGATCGCCCGACTGGACCTGCACCGGGCCATGCGGCGAAATAGCTGCCTGCAGACGTGCATGATGCCCCACAGCCCGTCCCACAGCCCCTGTCACAGCCCTGGGCCTGAACACCGCCTCCACCTCCATCACGGGTTGCACCAAACCCAGGATTACAGCCGCCTGTCGCCACAACACCACTACCTCGACGTCTACGAGCATCTTCAGGGAGCAGTGGGTGGCTGTGGGGATCCCTACTATGACAACCTCAGCCAGTCTTGCTATGAACCTGTATATGGCTCTCCTGGTGGGCTTTCAAGCTCGCCGGGCAGGCACAGCATCCCTATAGAGGCTTCTGACGACATCACTGAACTGCAGACTGTGTTCATCAACAGTCTGCAGCTTCAGCAGCAGTGAAACGGCTTTAAATGTCTTTCGTTGTATCTGAAATACTGCTGCTCTTTCTGTTACATAATGTGACGTAAGCTTTTTTAGAGTATTATATTCTTCAAATTATAAGCATTATTTGCCTCAACAATCTTTACACTGACTTTTGTACTTGAATTTTAAAAAGTTTTGTAAATAAACTTTTAGAAGAATGAAAAAGTGCATTTCTAAACTGCTAGAGGAGCATAGATCATAGATGCTGCATGGTAAATGACATGACATGAAACAATCTTTTTGTATTTTTAGGAAAACTGTTTGAGTATGTATATTGAGAAGTATGAGTAAAATGCGCACAAATTAAATAGGCATTAAGATTAAGAACATAAGGTATACATCAATCAGCACAAAAGGCCATGTCTGCCTTTGTTGCAAAAACAGCATTTTATTAAGTAGTCTGTGTTTACAGGAGCTCCCTCTGCTGTGCAGTACAGGAACAAATATCTGCAGCTGTAAACAGACATTTGTGTAATGTGATTAACTAAGGAGAGAAAGAGCTGGTTTAAAACTCTGACCACAGTCAATCAATCATATTTAAACCTCAACCCAACTGTGAGCTGTTTTTCTGTGTTTCTAGCAGTCCTCCTCAGGATGGCAGTAGAAGGCCTCTATTAAGACTTTCTCTGGTCCTAACTTGACCTGCCAGCAGCACCCAATTTCAGCAGCTCCTCTTATATCCTGGGTGAGCAGTCGACTTCAATAGTGTGTCACAGACCGACATAGTCTACTGCACACTTTATTGACATTATTCCCATAGTATGAGGTCCATATATGAATGTAAAATAAAGGTATAATAAGTCAGACTTTTATTCACTGTAATTTGTGTAACGTGGTCACTTTAAGAACTCCACAGGCCAGTAAGCACAGACATAATGTGCTGCTCCACAGTCTTATTGTATATTAATTTCTCCATGTGACAGTGTGGCACATGCAGAATTAATCTCCTTACATAAGAAAGCCCTGTGCCAGGATGTCTCTAGCAGTGACAGAGGCAGCCAAGAGAGAATAAGTTAAAACAGTTTTTGTTTTTATGCAGTATTTATTCAAATTATTAGTGAGAGGAACAATGTATGAAGAAACACTGGAGGAAAGAGACCAAACAGAAATGGACAAATAACTGTAAAGACAGAATTTAGTAACAAAATGTACTGATGTTGAAAGAATGAAGAACGATTGAGAAATATGAGCACACCTAATCTGGTGAAGAAACTGATACAAATAAGGTGAATCCAAGAAGTGTGTGAAATGTAGTTAGACGTGTGTGTTCCTGTGAATATCAACGGTGCCTTTAACACTTTTTAGCCTGTTCAACCATTATGGAATACATAAGGTTGTTTAACACTAAATATTGTTCATGGGGGTTGTGTCTAGGGGTGGAAAGAGAGCTTTTACTCAAGCAGAAGTACTGTAAAATGAGTTACTCAGGTAGGTGAGAGATTACTTCCTCAAGTGACAGTTTAAAAGTGTCTCTTTTGACATGTACAGTATTTTGTCTTAAACTCTAATTAAAACAGAATTTATGGTTTTATCTATGAATCTACAAAAAAATAAATTGTATGAATAAGTGAATCAATTACAGTAATAATAGTAATTAGTTTCTACTCGTGGCTGTTTTAATGAATGCTGGCAGGTCGTGTGACCTTCAACTGCCAGGTCCTCTCACATAACAGACACTATGCAGAAAGCTGCACAGTAGCAACATAATAGCACTCAGGTCAGGACAGGTTTAATATATTTTTTTTATCAAAGGGCACACATTTTACTTCCAAGAATAGTGTTTATTTTGGCATGTTCTGTCCATACACAACCCTGGAGGACATAAAACTGCAACATTGAGATGTTAAACCCTGTCTGATTAAATAATGGATGGAGTCAGCCACCCACAGGCTGCAGGGTGATATCATAGCTGCGTCACTTGCGCAGCTGAGGGAGGAGGGGGAGGTGTTTTTAGACGATGCAGCAGGCAGAGAGAGGACAAGTGAGAAACCTGCCTACAGAGAAGACAGAGGGATAATAATCATGTTAGCCTCCTGGAAGCAGCTCATTTTTCAGATCCTTCTGCTTCTCGTCTCCTGCAGACACATCAATACAAGTAAATGACTATTTGGGTTTCATTTTGACTGTTTACGGTTATGTTAAAACCTTGTTCTGCCTTCTATTTTCTCCACTAAATTATCAGCAACCTTGAAAAAATGTCATAGGATTTCCACACCATCACTGTATCTACCATAATGATTTGAAGTTGCAGGTAGTCAGTGTTTATTGCCTTTTTGACGTCCCCCAAAAGTATTCTTGTCAGGGTGGAAAATCCTCTAACACAGTATTAACATTATCATGGGACACTGAAACTCTATATTTAAAACAAGAGCAATTACTTATTTAATGATTTAATAATAAATATTGACTGTGTATGGAAAACCTGGCTGTGCCCAGTTACCTTTTATGTAATATCTCAAGAATAGTTTTTGTCGTTTTGTGGAGTATTAAAAAATGAGAGCCTCAGGAAATTAACACATTATTTTTATCATAATACCACTGCAATCTGGAACAGGAGTAAGACTTTTTGAGAGCTTATTTTGTCTTATTTGATTGCCCTGGAGATATTTATGTATGCAATTATTTTAAGTTTTTGTTTGTCTCAGCTTGTATTATATTATTTTGACTCAGCGATGACTTTGAGAAGCCTCTTTTTGTATGTAAAAATGCTATATGAATATTATCAATACATATCAACCACCCTGAACATCCACCTAAGAACCACCTCATAACTCCATGGCAATACCCAAGTTACCACTGTGAATACCATGGAAAATATCAAGCAGCGCTTTAGTAACCACCCAGGACAAATAGGCAGACAACATAGGCAACACCCTAGCTATCACAGAATAACCATATAGCAACCACTTCACAACACACAAACAAACAAATGTAGCAACACCATGAAGACGCCTGAACACCTCTTCAAAAGTTCTTCAACTTAGCACTTGTAAATATAGCCTAGATTTCTCTATAAAACCCTACAACAACAATTACAACAATTACAACACCTGGCCGACCAGATGAACAATGTGGAGAAAAAACACTCAGACTCTCTGCTCTTTGTTACAGGGAACTTTAACAGACCAAACTCAGCCACGAGCTGACAAGATACAAACAGCACATTAAGTGTCCCACCAAGGACGCAAACATTCTGGACCACTGCTACACAGCTTTAAAGAACGCCTATGGCTCTGTCCCCCGTGCAGCCTTGAGACTCTCTGATCACTGCATGGTTCATCCTGTCCCGACCTACAGGCAGAAGTTAAAATCTGCTAAGCCTGTGGTCAAGATGGTGAGAAGATGGACCAACAAGGTCAAAGTGGAGGTACAAGCCTGCTTTGACTGCACTGATTGGAGTGTTTTTGAGCTGAACTGACACCATGACATCTTACATCAGCTTTTATGAAGACGTGTGCCCACCAAGGTCTTTCTCCACATACAATAACCACAAACCGTGGTTTACAACAAAACTCAGGCAACTTCGTTAGGCCAAGGAGGAGGCCTACAGAAGTAGGGACAGAATCCTGTATAACCAGGCCAGGAACACACTGACGACAGAGGTCAAAGCAGCTGAGAGGTGCTACGCTGAAAAGATTTTTTTTTTAAAAACAGCTTTTTAACAACCCGGTGTCAGTGTGGAGAAGCCTGCAGGACACCACCAGCTACAGAAGACCATCCCTCAACAGGAGGAATTTGACTTTGCTCTAGATGTACAGTACATCTAGAGCAAAGTCAAATTCCTCGTGTGTGTAGCACACCTGATTCATAAAGTGATTCTGATTTTGATTCTAATAACTCCTTAGTCACCATGATCACTGTAGCAATAAACTTTTTCTTTGTACACGTTTTTTTTTGGTAGCCTGTTCTGGCCTTACATGAACCAACAGTGTTACACCTATTCATGTGTGTTTATGTAATTATGGTTTTCTTTCCAGCGTCACCCGACCCAACGCCCCCACCACTGGTTCCCATCGATTCACTGCCAACAGATGTAAGGCGTGCTGCTTTTAAAGGTAACTTTTTTAAATAATATCAGTCCATTAAAGTATGTTACATTTGTTTTTTCACCGTTTGTCATCCATAAGTGTGATTTTCCACGGTGTTTGTGTTTGAACAACTCTCCACACAGGTGAAAGTCACACTGAGAAAGTTGAGCTGTTGAACCCTGTAAATCTGGAACTGGTGTGTACCTGGACTGGTCATCAGAACAAAGCATCAAACATAACTGGGTTCTGGAGAAAAGATGGGCTTGAAATTGAGAACAGCCGCCTCACAGTGCAGTTGGAGAATGAGCAGTATCAACTCCAACAAGTGTAAGTACTTATACAATAGTACAAATACAAATTAAATGTATATTTTTTATATATAGTAGCCTGAGAACTTGAGTTGGAAGTCTCAAAACTGGCTTTTATCAGTCTGCATGGTCAATTTTGGATTCATTTATTCAAATAAAAAAAGGCTTTATTGAAGTTGCTACCACTACTATTTTTGTTAAATTATAAGTCATCTTAACACATTTTATCGCAGAATAGTCATGCTTTATAGATGTGAAATCTATGTTATTATGGTGTATAATCTATTTCCTCTTTACAGGTTCAAAATTGTCAGTGAAGAGAACCTTGGAAATTACTCATGTGTGTTTGAAAGTGAAGTTAAAATAGACTTTGTTTTGGCAGGTATGTATATATATCACATTTACATTTCCCTGCCAGCATTTATGTTATTATCAGCTCAGTCCTTGCTGCTTATTCATGATGAATTTTAGCACTGAGTTAGTGTGTAGTGAAGTGCCATTTTCTCATTATTATTGTGCTCTGTTTCTTTGTTGTCCACCAGTTCCACAGATTGGTGAGATACGAGATAAGCCGATAGTTACCTATATAGGGGACTCTGGGGTGATCACATGTAAAATGGAAGAAAGCAAACCAATGCCGAACACCTGGAAGTGGTATAAAGCAAATAACACAGACAAGGTGTGTGAGCTGCTCAGAGACGTCTTTTGTGAGATTTTAAGTGAGATGATGTTTGCATTGACACTTTTTCAACATGAGTTTTACCGTAAACACACTGATGTTTTTACTTATTTGCCTGATTAGACCTCTTCTTTGCCATGAAAGATGAACTTATTCCTTCATCGTTTCTAGTAATACATGTTTGCTGAATTTAATCCCAGAATAGTTCCACAGCTGAGCGGATGTTCAAATATCTGAAAACACATATGCAGGTGCGCAGGGACTTTAAATACGGTACTGGATAAGACTTAAGTTATAACTGAACATCATAGAGTACTTGTCAAATTTATATTTGACAATTGTCATATTTACATCATATATATAATTTATATGAAGTTATAATTTATATAATTTCAAGTACTTTCAATTCATTTTGAAGTTCTTAAATGAGACTTTGGAAAGTTCAGAGATTGCAGTTATGTAAATCTAACAAGAATCTTTAAAACGGGTTTGATTATCTTTAAAGCAATATCTCATCAACTATTCTGTGAATATCATCTATTATAATCAAAATATTTTCACCAAAGAAAGTGCAATCATCACCACTTAATAACCACAAGTAGCTTCTTTTATGTGATAATGTCTCTATTTTACTGGAAGACGATGATGTTTGTTTAATCAACAGTGGTGTCATGATGCATGAACGAGAAAAGTGTATTTAGTCTTGAACAGCTGACTTCTCACATCACTATCTGTGATCTGTATCTGTCACCTCTGTTAGAAGGGAAGTGCATTTTTTTTTCTTAGCAACATAAACCTCAACTCCTCGTTACTTTCGTTATTTGTGCATTATGGTTTGTGAGCAGTTCCCTACAGTCATTCATACTATGCTTGCAAATAGCTCCCCCTTGCAGTAACAAGTACTTTGAAATCATTCTCATAAAATCTCATATGTTGGTTTTTGTTTTTTATTGTGAAACAACCCTCCCAAAAAATGTATTTTCATAATCATAAAGGGTTGAGAATCAAATAGAAACAGCCACCATCTGATGCACAACATGTAAACATGTTTATGAGCTCTGACCTGTTGGACTGATATTTGTCATAGGAGGAGATTTTTGCTGCTGCAGAGCCTCAGCGGTATGAAATCAAAAACAATGAGAGGAAGACCAAACTGCTGGTGCACAACCTGACAAAGGCAGACTCTGGTTTGTATTACTGCGGTGCAGTGTATGCCCTCAACACCTCGATGGGCCACGTGGAGCTGAAGGTCAGTAAGAAAAGGAACTAAGCTGAAGTATTATTTCTAATGTATGTTCATTCATTCTAGAGGAAAGATTGTACTTTTTACTCTGTTACATTTATGTAACAGATTTTATCCCCAAACACACAATAAGCTTATAAAATACAATACTTCGTCAAAGATCAAACCAATGCTTCCCAACCTTTTTGGTTTGTCAAAAAAAATGCAGTGTCTGCTTTGGGCCACTTTCAGTTGTCTATGAAATGTTAGCAGTTCCACCAAAAACACATTTCTAAACTTCTAAACTTCTCAAGAGACTAGTGTTATGAGACTAATTAAACTCATAACATGTAACCAAAGACACAAAACTCTAATATTTCACAAAAAAGCAAAGATTAGAGAACAATCTAAGAGATTAAGGATTTAATTCTTTATTCTGTTTGTTGTACTGTTAGTGTCACTCTCGCGAAAAAAAAAAAAAAAAAAATCTGATCGCTTCTTCCCACACTGCTGAAGGTCATCACCTTCCATGAGCCTCTGAAGCCCTTCATAGCCATCGTGGTCGAAGTGATCATCCTGGTCACCGCCATCCTGATCTATGAGAGAAGTCGCTCCAAGAAAAACGACACAGCAGGTAGTCAGGCAGCAGCAGATGCTCTTGTTTATGTCAGTGTTTATTGTGTTGTGTAGAATTTTGTATTTTAACTAATCTATCTTATTCTCAGGAGATGTGACGAATGACCAAACTAACACACTGTGAGTACTGTGGGAATGGTTCTAAAGATGTTTTTTGATGTATATATTTGCTGTTTTCATGATGTACAATTTCATTTTTATGCCCTTATCAGGTCACAGGGAGAAAATAATGGATCAGAGGAAAGTTCTTCAATGAGACAGCGGAAAACTTAAAGACTGCAAATGCCTGAATCCAACAGACACGAGCTTCTTTAAAACTGTTGACATACTTTGATTATTTTCAAAAGTGAACACAAAGATTAAAAGCAATATCTCGTAAATTATTTTAAGAACATTTTGGTAACATGGAAAGAGTTTATGAATACTCATGACTTTATGCATGAATTCATTTATGTAGTACTTCATGAATTGTTAGCAATGTAAAAGTGATTAATGCAATGAGTTATTAATCAGGTCAGGTTTTTGCAGTGCTCCTGTAACTGCAGACTTACCTATGGAGGAGACATGAACACCATCATCAAACATAAACAAGTGTTACCAATATTTTCACCAAACAACTTTTTACAACCACCACTTAATAGTCATTCCTCTGGTTTGTACATAAGCACCTCTTTTATCGTTCATTTCATTCATTTCTCACTCTATTTCACTGGAAGGTTATGTTCTTATTCAACAGTGGTGTCATGATGGCTAAAAGAGCAAAGCATTAACCCATTTTAATCATGAACTCTGTATAGCCTCACTTCCTGTGGAAAAATTGGCACGCTCCACCTTTCTGTCAAACAGGAAGTGCATTTTTTTTCTTTTTGGTAACACCTTAAACCGCAAATACTCTCAAATTCGTTCTATTAGTTCCACATTATGGTTTGTGAGCAGTGCCTTACACTTTTAAAAATTATTTAACTAACAATGCATACTGTGCTTGCAATGATTTTTTTGTCACTTTTTAAAGTTTGTCCTTGCAGTAATGTGCCTAACGCGCTGTATACTACCTTAAATATCAATATATCAACATATATGCAAATGCTTATTTATCTTTTTCATGTCAATGTATCAGAAGATGGTCGTACTGACCTTCATGTGTGTCTCTCGCTGTCAACCTGCACAACAAAAGTATACCACTGTATGTGTAAACAAGCAAATTAAATCTACAGAAGTCATTGCGTTTGTTTCAACTGCCTGTAATAATTAACTATATACTTTGTGATAACTGATTTGAATGCTTATTTAAAGGGGTACTCCACCGATTTTACAGTTGTCCGGTGTTACTTCTGCTCACTGCGAAAAAGTTCTATGGTGGTTTTGGAGGGCGCTGCAGAAAACCTGATGCCTAAAGTGATGTCACTTGAATGTTTTGTTGGTTGCGTCTGAAGAAGATTGAAACTGAAAAGAAAAAAAACTTCTACCACTACTAGCAACACACCCAAATCTCCAACTGAACTGTTGACAAGGGAGAAGAATGTAAGAAAGAATAAGAGGACATTGTTTCATCAAGAAAAGAAAAAGGATGTCTCATAAATGTTAATATTTTGGTAGCAAGCACTGGCATACACAAGAGCGTCAATTTGAAAAGCATGGTTTTATTGTTGCTTAAATACAATCTGCACAATAATAATAATCAGGGATGTGGGTGCAGTATTTTTTCAGTACTACAGTTTAACACCGTTTTTTCACTTCCTTTTTGAACATTACATTTTATACAATCTGAAAAAGCTTCCTCATGCCTTTCATGTTAGGCTCTAGCTCTCTCTCTTGATTCCCAGCATCTGTCAATGCCTCGGAGAACATAGACTAAATGGAATCTCCATTTATTCAAAGAGGCAAAGACAGAAACCTGAAGAAATCTATGGCTGGTTCATGAGGAACTGAACCAGAAGCTTGATGACGCCGTCATTTAGACCCACCACCTCTCCGTCCTGCACACTCTCGTACAGTCGCAGGCTCTCTGTGCCCCACAGGAGGTTTTTTCTGGGGTTGTTGGCGTCTGTCTGCACAGAGAGGGCCACGGTGTTGAGCTGGTAGCAGAAGAAGGAGAAGAACTGGCCGTCTGTGATCACAGCCTGGGACACGAAAGGCCTGGAGACATCCTCGTGGTTCCAGAAACCTACAGAAATGAGAGAAAATTATAAGCACCAGATATTTCTTCTCTTTTAAATAAAAGTCCACTTTAAAATATTTCCCCATATAAACATTAATTTGCCAAATATGGACACCTGGTATTTATTAGCTGTTGTTCTTTTACATCTTTACCTGCTACTGACAATGAATTTTCTGTGTTGATAACTCACCCTGGTACATGGCCTGAGCTCCCGTCCAGGCAAAGAGGCTGGCAAGTCCATTGGCTCTGAGGAAGACCTCCACCTGATCAGACTGCTGCTGCCGAGCCATCCGGTCTCTGTGGTATCGGTCAGGCACCATGTGGAACTGGGTGTGACCATAGCATGCGGGGTCTGGTAGCTTGGCACCTGTTAATGAGACCAGGAGGGTGGGTTTCATGTAAACTGAGCACAGGTGAAAACATCATGCTTCTAAATTTTTTTCCCAGGACAATAAGTTTAGAACTGACAACTTTTCTATAAATATTCTCCAATTGATACTAAATCAAAACTTTTCTATGTGACCAACTAGGATGGACCGTCTTTGCTAGAAAAGGTGAAAGCTGTAACACTTAGTCGATTCAAAGAAAATAAATGAGCGATCATATTCAAGAAAGAATTACAAATATTTTATGGTTTCAGCTTCTCATGTTACAATTTGCAGCTTTTTCTTGTCTTATATACACAGATATCATGATTATGTTATTTGATCCCATAGACACAGGCCAAGAGAGCCTAATACGTATATCTGCTGTGCATAACTTCTGACTACACCAAACACATACAAAAGGCCTAAGGCATTTATAAGTTTCTGACTGAGAAAGATTATTTTTTCCGCTTTTAAGACTAATTTGAGAGTGGCAGAGAAGTGGGGGGGGGGGGAGAGGGGGGATGACACGCAGCAAAAAGCCACAGGTTGAAATCGAACCCGGGCCGCTGTGGTAAGGACTGAACCTTTGTACTGTACATGGGGTGCACACTCTACCAGGTGAGTTTCCAGGATTACTTTCTTTTAAACCAGATCACACACATTTGGGCTCTTCTATGTGATCTTATTTTGATAACATAATTATTTTTCACTTCCCTGAAACTGTTTGGAGCCCAGCTGGTACTTTGAAAACCTCTGCACTGCAGTAAATTAGTATTGGCATATTGGTCAAACTGAGCATTACCAGTTTGGTACGATCAAAATTGTTATATTTGATATGAATATACTTTGATTTTGGGAAAATGTGATGGGCATGTCTGCTATATTATTGACTGAGTAATCAATAAATTTATCAATCATGAAAATCGCTGTTAGTTACAGTTTTAGAAACCATTTTATGCTGCTGCATGTCAAGGATTGTGTTATTACTGATGGGACAGCACTTAACTTGAAGCCTACAGACAGCTACAGTTATTTCTGTTACTGTACTGTATTATTGTTTGTATCGATTCTTTTTGCATATGACTGAACAGCTGTGTGTTGGTGCCCCCTAGTGACCTTAAAAGATAAAGCTGACTAATTTAACTCAACCAGCATACAACATACTAAATTTAGATTCTTTTGGCAGCTAAAATATTGTAATCAGGATGAAGTAAGACAGAGTGGATGTGCCTGGTCTTTTGTCAGGTTTGTTACCTGTAAAGATATTGTTGTCATACTGTCTTCTGAACAGAGGCATCACGTTGGGAGTTAATGTGATTTCTGGAACTTCAGCTGAATAGGAGGCCTCCAGCGGGGTAAACTAAGAGAAATTAAAATGGCAGAAGGTGGTTAGACCAAAAAAGAAAGAAAAAAAAAAAAAAAATCACACATATGTCTGAAATTAAACAGAAACCATTGTAAATACTTTAATCTCTGCTGTGAAATGCATCTCACAAGTGTGTCGAGTTCAGGTTTTGTAACATTTTTCAGTGTCTGTTCAGTGGTGTGTTATGATCTGCTTTGAGATACTTCTGCTCTGGTTTAGCAGATTTTTCGTGTACGATTTGTACCTGTGGCAGTTGTTGAGTTATCCTGATCTGGCAGTTCGGGTGGTCATCAATCTGGAACCTGGTTGGCTCTAGCCGGCCTTTCCGGTGCCCCTTTGGGATGATTCTCTCTCCTCTCCTCCAATAAAAGTTCACCTGGGGATTAATATCTGATAGAGAAACACAACCATGTGAACCAAATATCAATGTACAGTACAGATATTGGTTGATGTATTATTGCGATATGTCTGAGTATCAAACCTCAATATTTTTCTGTTGGTTGTTTCTGAAATATCAAAAACTATTAAGTGCTATAGCTGGTCGGATTTGAAGTTGCAGTAACATATTCTTAAGTTAGATAGTTCTTTAATTAAATAATACATTTGCCACCTTTAGACTGCTTTTAATTTATGCAAAGTTCTCGGCTGCTTTTGCTTAAACATGTTTTCAAATATGAGAGGTTTGCCTTATTTTGTTGAATGGAAAAAAGCCAAACCAACAACAATCACTGATGTAGAGATGTTGAGTCTAAACAGTATAAGAAACCTGCTGCACTTTACTGTTACTAAACTAAAAATAAGATTATCTTGAGTGGTAAATCTTGGTTTCAAAGTGCCAAAGTGGATGGCAAGGGAGCTAAATTTGCCACAGTTTGACTGGTGCCAAATCGATCATCCATACCTATACTGGAGTGGAGGAAGAGAGGATTGTATTTGGCCAGGCCGTGGGTGAGTCCAGTCACCAGGTTTCTCAGTAAAGGTGCAACCATCTGCTCCTGTTTTCTGTACAGGAAAGGTTTGCGTTTCTTCATGTGCCAGTACTCCTGTAAAATCACACGAGTGACCAAGGAGCGGATGTCCGCGAACGCATCATTGTCAATGCCCTCTACTGTGGTCTGAGCTGCGGCTGCCGGCGAGCTCTCCTCCCCCCCAGTCCGCTCCAGACCCTGGGTGAATTTCTCGGGCAGGCCCGGGATATATGCGGTCTTGGTAAAGTGCTGGTACCATCTGTCTGCGTTCCGTGCGAAGGTCTGAGGGTAAACCACAAATTTCTTCCGCTGGATACGAGTGATGAGAGAGAGCTTCTCCTCCACAGGAGAGGCACGTATCTTCTCTACATGTTCCTTAACCTGGCGCTGCCGGGCAGATTTGCTTTTAGCCGTGAGAGAGGGGGTGACGGGGGGATACGCGGGCTCCTTGACAGCTGCCTCGGTTTGGACAAGCCTTTGGTTTCTAAACGGAGGCAGACTTTTAGGGAACAGCAAGGGTAGCCGTGTGCGGGCCGCCATGTTTCTTGTATGACTTCTAATAGTGATGTGTCGGTCGTGAACGAGCCGGTTCAAAGAGCCGGCTCTTTTAAGTGAACGATGGGAGCCGGCTCCGGTACGTGAGCCGTTGAGTGATAGTAGAAAAAGCAGCAGCATTTGGACCCATTTTAAACATTTTGAAAACACAAAGGCAGAATGCAGAATTTTGCAAAGCCAAGCTGTCGTATCGAGCAGGATCCACAAACAGCCTTCACAGACACATGAGAACTGTGCATCCAACAGTCAATAGCTGTCCTTTTTAAAAGTTTTTATAGGTGTTTCTATCTGCTTTGTGTAGCAGAGTGGTTCTACAAGCAAGTTAGTGCATTCATTGGGCGGTTTCAGAGAGAGTTACAAGGGTCTGTAAACGCAATGAAAACAATTGGCTATAGCAATTTATTGATATTAGAAAATGTCATTTTTACTTTTGAATACTTCAGTGCAAAGGATGCATTGAATATATACATGATATATGTGTACACATATAAATCATAAGTCAAAACAGTGCTAAATCTGTCTGAATTATGAAAGGTATAAGTGGTAACATGAAGAGCTGTTTGGGAGCCGAAAGAGCCGACTCTTCTTGGTGAGCTGAGTCAAATGATCTGACTCCCTAATAAGAACCGAACTTCCCATCACTAATTCTACTTCCGTTACATTGACATATGACCTAGCAGCCTCCTACAGCAGCGCCCCCTACTGCACAAAAAGACCTAATAAAAATGTAATTACACCAAATGTGTACATATTACCATGTGTTTCTTTACCCGTATGTAGAAACTGATAAATGTAAGTCGAATTACTCGAGTTGATTTCACTGTGTGGTCATATTATATGTTAATTGTGTACAAACAATGTTAGCATCACAGAACGTCGAGGCTCTTGAAGCTACCCTTGTAGCCGTTAAAAATGCTCCCTTTGGATGCCCTCAAAAAATGTCGTAAGTTTGAATTTAGCACAACATAATCGTGGAAATAATCACATTTAGAGTACCTGAATGTACACTGCCAAGTGTAAACTTTCGAGAGGGTGAGTAATGAAGTCGTGTCTTAGTATTGATTGGGGAAGTATCAGCTTTTTTGGCCAGTAAATTACGTTATACTTGGGTTTCGCACCTCAGACGCATTTTCTACGCTGATCCAAACAGTTTTATTCATATGATCAATTTGTAGAGTAATTTCTGATAAAAACAACAACTTCATACTTCTCTAACAATGTGGCGTTTCTCAGTACTCTATTGTAAACAGAGAAAAGCCATGACAGGACATCGTTGAGGACAGGCAAAGTAAACGTTACAAGGGGTTACGTGAAGGCAACATCCCGCGCAGAGTAAACAGGAGCGGCCGTGCAGCGGTGTGTCAAACTAGCCTGTTAGCTAACGATGTATTTTCGTCAGGTTTTGCGGACACAGTTCGTCTGGACAAGAACAGCTCACCTGAACACTTTACACCGCGTTTGTCGAGCCGAGGTAGCTGTTCAAAAAACAAACCTACTTGTTCTCGTCCTTATAGATATGTTACTTTCGTTAGCTGCAGCAGAGCATTTTGACGGCCCTGGTGGTGACTGTGGGAAACCTGCAGAGCTCCACCACCGTGAGGTTTGGTTTATAATGCCCCATGAAAGTTGTTTTGGCATGCTTTGTGTGTGTAACAGCAGCACGTATCAGCTCTGAGCTCTTATTTCCCTCTGTGTCGTGTGCCTCATTGACCCTCAGAGACCGCTGTGCACCAAAAGTGACGAGGTGCGGCTGGCAGAGGAGGCCAGCAAGAAGTATGGCTCCCCGGCTCCAACCATCTTCTCTAAAGTGATTGACAAAAGCATCCCTGCGGATATTATTTATGAAGATGAGAAGGTAAACAACCAACGTCTTCAAAACATGTTGGACTTGCTCTTACCAGGCAACAAATGCATGCTGCTTGGTGTTGCAAAGTTTTGCAATTCAGCACTTCATAAAAGTCTTTTTATGTGTTTATTATTCAGTGTTTGGCATTCAGGGATATCAACCCACAGGCCCCTGTTCATTTCCTGGTTATCCCAAGGGTCCCGATACCCAGGATAAGTGAGGCCAAAGATGATGAAGCAGAGGTATGTTTGTCAATCCATTCTCTAAACCTGCTGACCCTTATTTATTATTATTATTATAATGCTGCTATGACACTATCCAGACTCAGAGATGCAGGGCTTTACTCCTGATAATTTAAGGGATAGTTCAGGTTTATCCACAGTCATCCACTTATCCATAGTCAGTTGACATCAGTCATTGCACCCACAGTTTGGAGAAGCAGACAGAGATCCCAGCACATAAGCAGAGCAATGCACAGCAGCAGAAAAACACATTGTAGCCACATAAAAAAGGCCCACCTTCTTTTTCGTTGGCACTATCTGTAGAATTTCAAATTTATGGTTGGAAATGTATGAAATCAACAGCCACAAAGCACACACAGATGTTCATTTTTTTGAGGTGGGCCCCTTTTATGTGGCTAAAATGTCCACAGCAGTGCATAGCTCTGCTTCTGTGCCAGCATCACTGTCCACTTCTCTAAGATGGGGTTGCACCGACCACTGTCTACTGTAGGTAATGCACTGCTACTTAAAAATACCTGAAGTATCTCTTTTATCTCAAAGGTGTTGGTTGAGAGTTGATGTCATTGGCTCTATGCAGGCCGATCAAGTTCTTACCCCAAACATAGAGAAACATTTCTTCATGGACATTGTTGCCACAAAGTTAGAAGCACAGCATAGTCTAAAAAAAAAAAGGTTTCTGTAATTGAAACGAAGCGGTCTAGCTCACACCCTTCAGAATATAGCCCCAGACCAGAAGTAGACAAATACTCAGTATGAGTGATGTGTACCTGTGACAGTTCTTTTGTTTACCTAACTTAAAAAAAACTACAAACAAACACTGGGAGAACATACAAACTCTACACATAAGGCTCCCAGCTTACCCCCAGGTTCAGTTCAGTTGTTGTGTGCATAATGTCTCTTTACTGTCACTGTCACTGAATGAAACAAAACGAAAAAAAACGAAAGAATTTCCCTTCTATCTATCTATCTATCTATCTATCTATCTATCTATCTTTCTATCTATCAAATGCAACCTTCCAAGCAAAGGAACATCTTTGCGCCACAACTAATAATCATCCAAAATCATTAGTAGTTAGCTGATATTTCTCACTTTTCTGAGTGGATTTGATTGTATAGCAGGGAATATAAATCATTTTCCAAACAGAAATAGTGAATATGTGTCCTGAGGCATATTGTTTTATTAGTTATTACCAGAAAGCAACATACATGACCGTAGCCTCAAATCTAATATTAAAGTGTAGCAACAAACAATGTAGTTTTATTTATGTCGTCCATTTTATTAAAGGTAAATTCAAACAGTTTGAAGCGATAAAGATTAAAAATAATATTTCCGGGATACAGCCGCACCACTTTTGCTTTACCACAACGTTTCTCCATGTCCAGTCACACTTACAATTTTAAGCCATAAATGTTACATCACCAGCTCATTTATCATCTGTTTTTTCAACTTTCAGCTCTTAGGACATTTGCTGATTGTTGCCAAAAATGTGGCAAAACAAGAATCTCTAAATAAAGGATACAGAGTTGGTAAGTTGATTTAGTTGATAACAGTAATGTGCTTCTAGTTGTTTATATGAAAATACAAACTGTTTATTTACTTGCACTTTAAGTTCTGAGTATGTTTCTGTCGTCTGCAGTGATCAATGACGGAAAGCACGGTGCTCAGTCAGTCTACCACCTTCATGTCCACGTCCTGGGAGGAAGACAGATGACGTGGCCACCAGGATAATGGTTTCATGTGTCTGTTAGTCATTTGTGTGTGTCTTTCATGTGATTAATCCCAATCTTGCCATGATGCACTTCATTACACAGAATATGACATGTAAATATGTTGATCTTGACAAATGTAATAATCAGGAAACATAGAGAGATTATGTTTGATAAATAAAGACGCTATTTCTAATATGGAAACTCAGTTCTTTAATCTATTTTGCAGATTCTTGCCAGCAGATAATACAACTACCCATTACAAAATACAATGAGAAGTTTAATCCAGACAGCAGTTTTTATGAGTAGGTTTATTCTCAGAAAAAAAAGTTTTTATGCATGTGTCGTCATAATTTCATCTCAAATTGTTCCAAACGTAAAACCACATCTTCGTACAACATAAAGCAACAGGTTGTAAACAACCAATCAAAAAGGGGGACCAGATCTCACAACACCAAATATCAAACGTATTACACAATTACTAAGTAAAATAAAATGAACAATAAATGTCAAACATATAATAATACTTTAGACATTTAAATACAGACTAAACATATTCAAATTTAGATGTATCTTAAGTAACTCATGTGGGAGCTTTAAAAGTTGATAAAACACACTTATTTTTTCGTAGTAATACTCTTCTGTTATTAAACTACTTTATAAAGTTACACGTTTTTATCCTGATCTACTGAATATTTTGTGAATTATTCAGAAAAAAAAATGTTTTTTTTTTTTTTTTTATGATCTGATGATGATTAAAATTACTTATTTACTTTAGAAACCGGTGGTGGAAGGTAGGTAGGTGGAAGAAAGGAAGAACACGGTTGTGGTTCTCAATGAAAGGTATTTTAACACTGAGAAACCTGTTTGAAGGCACACTACAACATTTATTGCCTGCAGCACATTGAAAAATGTTTCTTTCTTGCAGTTTCCTACTTCCTTTAGCATTGCTGGGACTAACGATTCCACTCACTAATCATTCACAACCTCCACAGATGACATGTGGCCAGGGTCCAAAACTAGGCCAAATGTGGCTGATAGATTTGCTTCGCTTAAAAGCTAAAAAGACAATGGTAATCTATCGAGTAGTAATTGCAATTTGGAAGGTGCACAAAAGTTTTGTACCCTGCATGTGTGCAAATATTACTATTATTAAGGGTTAAAGTCAGGTTTTGGGGAAAGATGTGGTATATATATATATATATATGGCTTTTTTCAAGCTTTATTTTTGATAGAGACAGCTGAAGAGTGACAGGAATGTGGGGAGAGAGAGAGAGAGACGGGGAATGACATGCAGCAAAGGGCCACAGGTCTGATTCGAACCCTGGACCACTGCGGCAAGGCTTCGTACATGGGGCGGATGCTCTAGCTAATCGACACCCCGGAAAGATGTGGTATGATATGATGTCACATAGGTAACTATGTGTCATTTGGGAAGGAGGGTTGACCTTTCCCCTGTATTTACTTAAGGGATTTGTGTGGTTTACACACATGCAGCTGTGAGATATAGTGTAAATATAGTAGTTCAGCAGAAAAGAGGAAGCAAGGTCGGTATTAACGTAACGGAATACAAAGTTAGGTTTTTTGACATTTAACACTTCTTCCATGTTGATGTGTCAATCTGGTAGAAGAAAATCCGAGTTGCACAAGTTTTGTTAAACTGTTGAACAACTTTTTATGGGTCAAAACCTCATATATCCACATAAACCAGAGACAGCTTGTTTAATTTGATTATTTCTCAGACTTTGTCATGCAAATTAACGGTCATTATCAGATAATGACCGTTAATTTGGGATAATAAAAGTCTATGTATATTTATCACATTGCTTTATAGGATCCATCATTCTCTTCTTCTTCTTCTTGGTCCCCTATATTTTTTTTAGAGGGGCAACAGTTGACACTGAGCAAAGGTTGATCTAGGTCCATCCTGCAATTTTACTTGCTTCAGATCCACTGTTTTTAATTGCAGAACAATAAATGAATTTCACGTTGTAATTTCAAGCTTTAACTTGCGGAGTCCTTACATGTTGACAGAAGCAAACTGAATTAAGCAGCCTCCGGGGACGTATGGTAAATATGTTTGAGACAAACACATGACAAATAGATGGATATACCCCTGTTCAATGTAAGCAGGCTCCTCTACTTTTATTGTTTGGTCAACAGGGTCTTTAAACAATCTACTACCCAATGATTCGCTCTAGTTAAAACAAACCGTTGCAAGTGTGAGCTGTTTTCTCCTGGACTCATCTAAATATCTGTAACTTTAGCGGGTTTTCAGTTTTTCCTGTGGGACTGTAAGACTGCTAGAAGATTCAACACAACACAGTTTTTCTTTTTCCTTTCTGGGTAATGTACAAATCCAAATCATTATGGGAGACTGAAATCTACTTTTTGAATTCACTTTGATTGATAATTGCATAATCCAGAGCAAAGACTGTCTGACTCCATATTGCCACACTAGTTTTGTAAGTTGTATGAACTTTGGTCTACAAAAATCTTGACCAAAGGTATCTTAAAAACCTGAGGTCAGATTGAGAGAGCTTTTATTTGATCTCTATGGATATGTTGGATTGATTACTCTTGGCAGTGTAATTATTAGAAGCTATAACTTGTGAAGACAGATATTTGAATCATTTCCACTGTTGCTAAGTACACACTAGATGGCATTATTTGACTGTCTGCAGTACATATACAAGAGATGAGGGAGATATCAAGCCATGTTTTTAACCTTTTTCGTTATTTACATATTAATATCCAAGTTAACTAGCATTGACTGACATGCAGAATATTCTTCTTCTTAAGTGTGATCATTTGCCTCAGTGGTGCTCACAATTTGGGGCAAAGAGTAAAAATGGTGCATGTATGCAGATGTCCCAATACTTTTTGGCACAATATTCAAAGTTTCAACATTATTCCTGCTGCACGTGGTTACTAGTGATGACAGTCCTTGGCTCTGACCGGTTGCAATGACTTTGATGCAATATCAGTTTCATATAAATGAGCTGATTCATAATAGATAAGCTTATCTGCATGGTGGACCGTCGGTGGAAGACATCCTGAGTGTTTTAATGTTAATTTGACTTCACATCCATTTAAGATTTACTGTTATTTCAGCTAATGCAAGATGAGCCTCCACAAAGAATCTACTAAGAGAAATGGTGTTGCAGTTGTGGATCAACTGAATGGAGCTACTAAAAAACTTTTACCAGGTAAGAGTCTGAGCGTAGTGGTAGGAGTAAATATTTAAAAACAAAATGCTTTCAGCATCACACAAGACAAGTTGTAAAAAAGGGTTGTGAATAGATGTTGCTTTAAAAGGCCAAAAGAGCCACTGTATTAGCAGCTGCATTAATGGGTATCATTGTTAATTATTTGTTAAAAAAATTGAGGGGAGGCAGCTGTGAACTTTTTTTTTAGCTTCTGCGGTGACGCATGCCAGAAAAAGTTTGAGAACCACTGTTGTAGTCAATGCTAACAGAGCTAAACAGCCATGAGAAGATGCTGTAAGACTCTCTGCTGGAGCTTTTGACAGAATATTCACAGGTGTTTGTAATTGTCTGATACCTGTATTGTAATGTAAGCTTAGAGCTAATGGGTCAGAGAGGCTAAGTCTCTGGTGTCTGTCGTGGGGTGTCAGTATAGCTACATAGCAGGCCACAGTGTGCAGGGTCAGGAGACTTCTGAAAAAGACATCTGAAAGTTGTTTGAGGGTTTAGTTATATTTTAAATTGGAATGAGAGAATGCCTCCTGTTCTTAGCTGCAGGTCTGGCATTCAGATGGCGCAAAGATCATTATTTTGTACTGTTGGGTCACTGAAATTTAAAGGGAAATATTGTGTGTGTCATGCAAACAACCATGTGCTTCCACTGGTGCTATCAAATTATGCACCAAGATCTAAACTAAAATGTTCTTTGTGCATGAATAGGCAGAAGCAGGTGACCTTTATGAAAACAGCTGCAGACTTTACTTTTAGGTGACGCATTTACAGCCACTGTGTCACTGAGAAGAGGAAAAGCACCTGAGGCCAAAGAGCTGTAACAATAGATGAAATATTTGAGGAATCAAGTGGCCTTTGTGCTTTTTTGCAAACAAGTACAGCATTATTGTGTGTGTTCTTTTGTGTCCTTAATCTAGTAATTCAAGTCTACTTTGTATTAAAGTGTTATTTTACCCTGTCAAACCTGACTGGTTGATAGTCGTGCTGGTCATAATTTTTCATTACCTGTACCCATTGGACCCATTATGAGAGCTAATCACCCCACTGCCCAACCCACAAAAATATGAAATAATTACTCACCTGAATCCAGCCCAGTTCACAAACTGGACTGAGCACATCTGAGAGTACCCAAGAGTGGCCCACACATAAAATGGCAAATTCTATAATTTCAAATAAATATAGTTTTTTATTTATATTTCTGACACCCCAAAATTGAGTGCAATCACTCTGGTTAATCTTTTTGTATCTATTAATGTGGTATTACGTTATGTGATGTTGCTGTGAGGCTTATTAATTATTATGTATTTTGGTTCATTGCACAACCTGCAAATCATGTTACTGTGATACAACAGGTGTAACAACAGCAGGGGTGAACCAGAGATGTCTAATTCTCCTGACTCTTCTGCTAAAGGACAAGCTTGTTTTGTTTTGGCTTGTCTTCTGAATTTGACTTTGGCTCATTAATGATAGGTGAGTATGGCTGCTCCTAATGTTGTTGTTCCAAATACAGAAGGGCTCAAGGCAGTTCCCCTGTCGTCGGCAACTCTGGCAACAACTCTGGCCCCAGCTGAACAGCTATGGAGCACCAGTAGAGACAAGGCAGTGAGGCTGAGGATGGAGAGCTCAGGCCCGGCCTCAAACACTCCAATCACTATCCATCAGATGTTCCTGGAGACGGTGGAAAAGTACCCAGATCATCCAGCGTTGGCTTTCAAAAAAGAGGGCCAGTGGGTGTTTTTGACGTTTAGGCAATACTATGAGCAGTGCCGGGCAGCAGCTAAAAGTTTCCTCAAGGTTTGTCCTGCATATATTCCACAGAAAATATAGTATTACTGCAGATATTTGGGTAGTGACATTGTTTGGTATGTGAAATTAATGTGCTTTTAGCTTTAATTTAAGGGTATTTACATCAATTTTGGGTCAACAATGTAGTTATTGCACTACAAACTGTTTCAGGCAAGGGATCTGGCCAGTGGGGGAACTCTAAAATCTGGTGTAATCATATAAGTCACAGGAGGGAGTTCTCCCACATCAGTTTCCTGCTTCACAAAATGCGAGAATTTACTGCTTTTATTTAATTTATCGAATGTAATATACATAACCGTGCTTTCATTAGTGTATAATCACCTGAAAGTAAGAATTGTTATGTTTTTTTATCTTCAAATGAATCTTTATATCTACAGATGCCACAGGTCCTCTTCCACGAGGCTCGACCATGTTGCACCCTATTTATAGAACAGCCCAGAACAGACAAACCAAACATTTGCTCTAGATAGAGTGTTTCACATTTTTAATGCCGATTGCAGCCATTGAAGTTTGTCCTTTATGTTTGGAAAAGGAGGGTGTGTGAAGGGAGTTGCAATCAGCAACTACACCACTAGATGTCACTAAATTCTACACAATGATTCCTTTAATTTAATGTGGAGCCCAACATAAATGGATAAAAATGTATGAATACATTAATTACACTGTTAGTTAAATATTTAAAATAAAAACGTAAAAAGAAGCTTTTCCTTAAAGTGTCGATCAGTTAGCAAAAATCTTTTAATTTCTTTTCCTTTGCAACCAACCAGTTGATCACACAAATCAAACAAAATTTGTTTTAACTCCACTCTTATCTATTCCCGGCACAACATTTCAATCATTTCACTCTTCATATTTCATCAGCCTTATCAGTGTCTCAGGGAGGCAGTGTCTCTGGGGCCAATGCCAGCTGACACTGGGTGAAAGGTTACCAGTTCATCATGGGCTATATCAATGCGGATATATAACAACCATTCACACTCACGTTCACGTCTATGGGCAATTTAAAGTCTCCAATTAACCTATTTACCTGTATGTCTTTGGACTGTTGGAGGAAGCCGACCCAAAGAAATCAGCAGACAGATGGTGATGCTCTTCCAGACTTTTACTGCAGCCATCTTGACTTCTTGCCTCCTTTAAGGGTTTTTTAATAACTTTTCCTCTTTTAGTTGGGGCTGGAGCGTTACCATGGTGTGGGAATTCTGGGATTCAACTCCCCTGAGTGGTTCATCTCAGACATCGGCTGCATCCTTGCTGGGTAATATCACATCTAAGGATCTTCTACTGTTGTACTTGTAGATTCCTCAGCAATGTTTCACCTGATACTGCTCATTTATCTACAGTATGTCCATGTTTATCTCATAGTTTGTGTCTGTGTCTCTGGCCACACCTGTTTGTGCTGCAGTTCATAGCCTCAGCAAACCTTATGTGGGTGTTAAGCTTGCCATTTCTTCACTGCTTTCTAGAAAACTGGACACAATCAAAAGTAATGACAGTATACCCAGCTGTTAGATAGATGAGTGACATCAAAGACTTAAATTTTCTGTACAAGAATTCATATACAAAAGCAATATAGCTGGCTTTAATCAGGCTTTCCTGATTAAACTTAGAAGAATAATGATTATAAAAACTAAAACACTGACTATAGTCATTTCTGCTTATTCATTTGATTTCATTTACTGAAACAACTGTTGGCAAATGACATGAAATGTATTTGTACCACAGGGGTCTGGCAACTGGAATTTACACTACCAACTCGCCCGAAGCTTGTCAGTATGTGACTGCCAACTCTGAGGCCAATATCATGGTTGTGGAGAACCAGAAACAGCTTGAAAAAATCCTGCAGGTCAGGAGCTTTATTATAGCATCAGCCCTTACTGTGCCTGTGTTAACTATTTGCAAAGACAGACAAGAATCTGTCCTCACATGACTTAGCTCAGTTTGTTGTTCCCCACAGGTAAAAGATCAGCTACCTCATCTGAAAGCCATTGTGCAGTACAAAGGCGAACTGCAGCAGAAAGCACCATTCCTGTATACAGTACGTCCACGAAAACATACCTACAAAGTAGATAAGTCACATCTGATATATGATCCTGTATGTATGTATGTAATGCTACAGCTGCATTGTTGAAAAAAATAAATATATGAAACATTTTTTAACATAACCTCTGTATTTCTGTAGTGGGCAGAGTTCATGAAGCTGGGAGAGGATGTGCCTGAAGAGCAGCTGAATGCCATGATTGACAGCCTCCGAGCCAACGAGTGCTGTACGCTCATCTATACGTCTGGAACCACTGGCAACCCCAAAGGAGTCATGTTGAGCCATGACAATGTGAGTTGTCTAGATACTTTTCTGAAGCTGATGTTGGTATGTGTGGTGTGAGCAGCTTCCTTGTGGATTTATATTGTAAAAATTAAAGAAAGATATTTGGATAAAAGCTCTCAGATGACTCCTCTCCCACTTTTTAATGTGCAGCTGACATGGACGATCCGAACAACAGTTTACATGATGGCCGTTAAACCTGCTGAGGAGGTAGTGGTCAGTTACCTGCCACTCAGCCACGCGGCAGCCCAGATGTTTGACATTTGGATGGGTATTTGTTATGCCATGACCACCTACTTTGCAGAGCCAGATGCTCTCAAGGTAAGAATGCCTACCGTTGTATAAACATGGAATGAATAGTGAAGGTTTCCTATTTTGACTATAATCCCCATTCCTCATTTTTCCAGGGCTCCTTAGGAACCACACTGAAAGAGGCTCGTCCAACTTGTTTCCTGGGGGTTCCTCGTGTGTGGGAGAAGATGCAGGAGAAGATGAAAGCTGTTGGTGCCAAGGGATCTCCATTGAGGAAGAAAGTGGCGGGCTGGGCCAAGTCCATAGGCCTGCAGCATAGCTACAGTGTGATGAACGGGTGAGACAGCAGCAGGGGTCCTTTGTTAGAATTTAGCAAGTAAACGTAAGGTGTTTTTAGGAACAATACTTTTTTTTATATATAAATCTACAAAGTTACAAATACAGTTTTAAAGCAGGGGGTGAGGATTCTTCAGACATTGGCATACTACTCATCCTAATATTATCAATGATCTTATCGACAATTGTGCCATCACTTAATTTTGGATTGAATATTAATAATATAAAGTTTTTATTCCAACATAATATAGGCTACATAATTGATCTGGATAAATGAACAAGACTCACGGTCTGCAGCCATGCTAGTTTATCTGTGAGTCTGTACTTTGACATAGTGGTTCTACATGCTAATGTCAACACATGCTAACTTGTTCACTGTGATAATGTTTAGCATTTTAGCATGTTAAACATTTGACTTTCGTATCTTGAAATTATCGCTTACTGTCTCATAATTATGGGAACAGATTTTAAGATTATGATATATGTATCTCTTGATCATGAAAAAAGTACCTTGTGATTATAAAATCACGCCTGATTCCTGACAAATTCTAACCTCAAAAATATAACCTCTGGCTCTGGTGTAATGTTTACTTTATCTTTTGGGTTACAGTGAGAATGAGGTGCCATGGGGCTTTGTGCTGGCTAATAGTCTGGTCTTTAAGAAGGTGCGTGCTGCACTGGGTTTTGACCGTTGCAAGTTTTGTTTCTCGGGCGCTGCTCCCACGACCAGAGAAACTTTGGAATACTTCATGAGCCTGAACATCCCTGTGTTGGGGATATACGGCATGAGTGAAAGCTCTGGCCCACACACCATCTCCTCTAATGAAGAATACCGCATCACAAGGTCAGCAGCAAAACATTCGAATGAATCAACTGTAATAAAAATGTGTTGTTTACATGGATGGAAGATGCTGTGACAACTTGTTGTTGCTATCCACTGAGATGCTGAAAACCAATAAAACCAATCCATAAACAAACCATACATAAACTTAACCTGCTCGTCACATTTAAATTATAGTATGGCTATTTTGCATAGTTTCTAATACGAAAAGTGACCATGATGCATTACACATGCACACTAGGTCTTGAGTGGATAGGTTTCTTGTAACTCTATGACTTAACATCTCTGTCAGCAAGCTAATTGTAACAGAGCAGACATTTCATATTATGGTGTATTAAAGAGGCACCTAAAACAGCAAAGAAAGGGGTATAATAGCATGTTTTGACAGTTAATGTTACACTACACCTGTAGCTGCTTAGCATGTAGCTGTAGCTAACATGTCTGCATAGATAGCTGATTATATGGCCTTGTATCAGTCAATTAATGAAATGCATAATTGATTCAAAGCCAAGTTTACATTTTAAACTCAACATTAGCTCTGTCTGTTAGCCCTAATTATCTTTTGACCAGCCAGTTACCTAAAAAGATACATTCACATACCTTTCTGGGTTTTGTGATGAAGTGATGAAGTTGGATGTTTTGGTGGTCTTGACACTGTTTTTTCAGTAGTATCAAAGTCTATAGCTCAATTCAAATTTTATTATTTGTGGACTAGTCCCCTCCATTACAGCTGCCTCATATGTTGGTCTCTGTTTGTCTCCTGCATCCTAATAGGATGCCAAGTTAAAATGGTCACAAATAGAAATCCAAATCACATGTTCTTACCTAGAAATGTTATCACAGATTACTTTGTAGTAATTTATGATTTGTACTTATGATTTGTCTGTTCAGCTGTGGAAAGACGATATCAGGCTGCAAGACAAAGCTGGACAATCCAGATAAAGACGGGATTGGAGAAATATGCTTCTGGGGTCGAAACACCTTTATGGGCTACCTGAACTCACCTGAAAAAACAGCAGAGGCTATTGACCAGGATGGTTGGCTGCACTCTGGAGATCTGGGAAGACATGACCAGCACAGTTTCCTGTACATCACAGGAAGGATCAAGGGTAAGCTGTGGTCAAAAAGACTTTTTTGCATGTTCCTAGTTTGGGAAAAATGCACCACATTTTTCATTTTCATTCGTTTTTTTTTTTTCACATTTCCCCTTTTCGAGCATTTTTGGTACGAAACATGGATTTGCACAGATTAACTAATCTTTGTCTGTCTGAGTGGTCTAATTAAAGATGTGGCAAATGGGACTGGCCGACATATACACCAGTACTTTGATCAGCTGAGAAAAAAAGAGCCATGTGTAAATCTGCACTCTTAATTCACAAATCCGGATTTATAATCTGTGTCCACAAATTTGTAAACTGTGCATATGGATTTACACTAGGCTGGTAACCAGTAGCCAAAGACTATACAATAAGAAACAAGCTGCAATCATTGGTTCGTTAGTGCTAATTGTTGTTGTGACGACCGTCGTCAGAGTCGTCACGTGAGCTCCGAAGTGGACGATAGTCGTTGGAGTTGATCTACAACCAAGTCCAGTTGGTTCTCGAAAACACAATGCAATGTTTTATCAGATACTACAGAGGTCATTTTGTGTCTTTTTCCATAGAACTGATCATCACTGCTGGTGGGGAGAACATCCCTCCTGTGCCCATCGAGGATGCACTGAAGGCTGAAGTGCCCATCATCAGCAACGCCATGGTGATCGGAGACAAGCAGAAGTTCCTCTCCATGCTGCTCACTCTCAAAGTAACCTGCCTTCATTCCTGCAGTCAGTCATAGTTACTACATGAATAAATCAAGACAATAATGACCCTTCTCTCTGTTTCCTCAGTGTGTCGTGGACGACAACGGTGAGCCAACAGATGAGCTGACCCCCGAGGCTTTGGACTTTTGCCAGCGGAATGGCAGCAGAGCAACCAAGGTGTCAGAGATAATAGCCAACAAGGAGCCAGCTATCTACACAGCTATTCAGGAGGGTTTGGAGCATGTCAATGCCAGAGCAATGTCCAATGCCCAGAAGGTCCAGAAATGGCTCATACTAGAGCGAGACTTCTCTATAAGTGGAGGAGAACTGGGTGAGTCACTGGAGTTTGTTTTGGTCCCTTTAATGACTCTTCTTTTTGGCATTAAAACTGCAGCAAAGCTACACAGGATACTATTGAGGAACATACTATTTAGTTTAGTCATCTTTAAATTGAGGACATGATGTAATTAGACAAGCCTTGTGACTGTGCCATATGCCAAACAACATTCCAGTACAGTTGGTTTGATAGCTATTACATCTCTCTCTTAGATACTTTTTTAAAGCCAACATAGATCAAATGCTATCATGTAGGTGTCCCTTAATAGAAACTGAATCTTGATGTGAAATCAACATTGAATCAACCTGCTTTTCTTTTTTGTCTGTGCAGGACCCACCATGAAACTGAGGAGGCCCATTGTTGTGAAGATGTACCAGGAGAAAATAAATGAGATGTATGCAGTGGCAAAACAGTAGTGCACAGAGATGAGATAATACTGAAGAGAAGCAGTCATGAAAAACTTGGGGCATGTTTCTGAACATTGTATCGGGCCCAGAGAGTGTGTTGGGAAATGAATGTTAAGAGTGAAAAAACTGAAAATATATTCTGATTGTGTTGTAGTTAAAAGAATAGAGGTTTGTCCTACTTTGTTTAAAAGGTAACATTTTTCTGTGATCAATCAATATTTAAGCTATTAAATGCACATACGGTCTCACAGCAGCCTTGCACATTTTGTAAATAAAGCATCCAAGACAGAGCTAAAATTTTGCCATTTACTGCATGGTATATACAGATGAATTGTACATTATAACTTTGCATCACAGCCACATGCAGCGTAGAAAACACTGGAAACACAGTCATCATTTAATTTTTTACATTTTTACAGTTTTTGAAGCAGATTTTGTTAAACCACAATCCACTGTGACCTGAAAGATGAAACTCTCTTGTCTGATCATCAGCAAATAGATTTTATTTTTGAAGCAGCAGTTTGTATTTGAGTATTTTACAGCATTGATTGCGAGTTTCCAGTCTCATCTAAGATAATCTCCATTACATCTAAAGACTGGAGGTAATATTTAATTGAGTATTTTCATAATATGAAAAGATTATCAATAGCCTGAATTTCTCCAATCACAGTGTGTGCAGATAGTAAAGCATACATTTTAATGTGTTTTTTTCATGTACAGTTTAACTAATATTTAAATGTTCAGTTATTGTCAATAGAAAAGTGAGTGATTTGGACAAATTCATCAAACCAGGTTAAAAATGTCTGTATTTTTTTTTTTTATTCTTTTTTTTTCAAAATTTCGAATCACCAGTTTTTATTGAGTGAATGTGTAAATAAAATCTTGAGTAAAAATGACATGATTCATATTAAACAATGCACCAAGATTTAAACAAAACTAAAGTTGTTTGCACATCATTCTGCATCAATTGACAGAAATGTGTCAAGACTGAACTTTGGAAACTGACTGTTTCCAAAGTTCAAGTGTCACTGAACACAGAAAAAGGTACCTGGTCTCGAAGAGCCGTAACAATAGATCAGATGTTTGAGAACATGCTGACAGCAAGATAAAACAGGCGTTTCAGGCTTTCCCTTTCTGCCGAGGAGCAAACAAAGCAAAAGAAAACAAAAGGACAGAGGAATCAATACCACCCGAGAGCTTTGGTGAGACTCAGAAATAAGAGCAGAAACAGCGGTGGCAGGAGAAGAAAATAACATAATAATAGGTTACAATAAAAAAGAATAAAAAACAAATAGTGGGGGGGAAAATTTCAGCAAGGCTTTAATGCATTTTTGGATAAAACATACAGCATTATTGTTCTTTCATGCTCTCAATATAGTAACTCAGTATACTTTCTAATAAATGCATTACTTCCTCTCACTAAACCTGAATGGCAAGTAGGCAGGTACTACAGGTTTCACAGCTTCCTGCTGTCTCAGGTAACCAGTAAAGCCTTCCCCTTTCCACTGCACAACCTGCACATCATGTTGCTCTGATACAGCCGATGTAATCCAGAGATGTCTGCAGTTGTCTCATGCACTTGACTCTTCGACTAAAGGACAAGCTTGTTTGGTTTTGGCTTGGTGTTGTTGTCATCGGATTTGTTACTAATGGCAGGAAAATACAGCTGCCCTTGTTGTCCCAATACAGAAGAGCCAAAGGCAGTTCCCCTGTCGTCGGCGACTCTGGCAACAACTCTGGCCCCAGCTGAACAGCTATGGAGCACCAGTAGAGACAAGGCAGTGAGGCTGAGGATGGAGAGCTCAGGCCCGGCCTCAAACACTCCAATCACCATCCATCAGATGTTCCTGGAGACGGTGGAAAAATACCCAGATCATCCAGCGTTGGCTTCCAAACAAGAGGGTCGGTGGGTGTTCGTGACGTTTAGGCAGTACTATGAGCAGTGCCGGGCAGCAGCTAAAAGTTTCCTCAAGGTTTGTTCGGATATATTATTATATTTATATATATATTTTATATGTACAGAAAATATAGTATTACTGCAGTGCAAACAGGAAATATTTGTGTAGTAACATGGCTCTCTATTTCAGCACATTGGAATAAAACATTAACTGTGAAATCAAAGTGCTTTTATCCAATTTGTCTCAACTATGCAGGAATTTTAGCCCATTCTCAACAGAAACTGTATTACTGTAGGTAGTTTCATATGATTTACATTTTTAAAAGGAACTTAATTTACATGTTTCCATAAGGTCATCACATATAACAATACAACCCACAGGCATCATCAGACAGTTTGTATTTTTCCCGGTCTTGATCTTGACTTCTAACTTTTGTGCTAAAGACCTCTTCAGCAGGTCTTCAGAAGGTGATGCAAAGCTGCAAGTCAGTAGTTTGAAGTCATAGTCACTGTTTCATTCAAATCTAGTGTGCAGAAGTAGAGCCAAAACAATGGAAAGTATTATAATCACTTTCTGCCTGCACCGTATGTAATATTCTACACTTATAAATTAAACTACTATAGCAGTGAACTTTATTCCAGCAATTACAGGCCACACAAAACCTTCAGTTCTTGGCACCTGTTTTGTAAACAGTACCTCAGAATGTACTCCTTCCCTCTGGTGTGAGAACGCACAACTGAAAATTAACACTTGGCTGTGTGAAATTCACACTTGTGGCACATCTCTTGTTTCATAGACATTTAGTGTCCCATGAGGTGGAGTGGCTTTTGAAACAAGATGTAGGTCAAGAGTATAGGCAGGTTGCCGCTCAGTCATTAAAGATACATGTTTGTTTAAAAAAACACACACAACTTGTCCTCTTTTAGTTGGGGCTGGAGCGTTACCATGGTGTGGGAATTCTGGGATTCAACTCCCCTGAGTGGTTCATCTCAGACATCGGCTGCATCCTTGCTGGGTAATATCACATCTAAGGATCTTCCACTATTGTACTTGAGTTTCATCAGCAATGTTTCACCTGATACTGCCATGCTTATGTTTGTGTCTCTGGCCACACCTGTTTGTGCTGCAGTTTATAGTTTCAGGAAATCTAATGTGGGTGTTTCTTCACTGCTTTCTAGAAAACTATGGACACAATAAAAAGTTTTGTCAGTACACCCAGCTGTTGCGATAGATGACTTAAATTTACTGTAAGATTCATAAACAGAAATGTTGTAACTTTCATATCGACATTCTGATTGTTGATTGCTTGACAGATTGTAGGTTGTTTTAAAATACCATTTGGGATGCTTCTAGGATAATATTATTCATATCATTGTGTAAGAAACTTATATATATATATATATATATATATATATATATATATATATATATATATATATATATATATATATATATATATATATATAATTTAAAGGTCCAGTGTGTAGGATTTAGTGGCACCTAGCAGTGAAGTTGCAGATTGCAACCTGATGAATACTCTCCCGTGTCTCTCCGTCTCTTTCCAAGCATTTAGGAAAAACTCTGCCAGCAAAATTCACATAAAAAGCAAAAGGCCATATTTAGATCAGTGTTTGGTTTGTCTGCTCAGGGCTACTGTACAAAAATGGCCATTCAACATAGCAGACTCCATGGAAGAGGCCCCGCTCTCACTGTAGATATAAAGGGCTCATTTTAAGACAACAAAAACAACAATTCTTATACTCAGGTTATTATACACCAATGAAACATACTAATGAATATTCTTTTCCAGTCCCACAAAGAAATACTCCTAAATCTTACACACTGGTCCTTTAATAATTGCATGTCTGTTTAATTCTGTCTTGTTAAATCTTGTTTTATCATTGCATTATGTTTTTTAGTGAGTACACTCAAGTACACAAGCTCAATGAGGTTTTCCTGATTAATTAGGCAAATGACCAAACATTATTTGTACCACAGGGGTCTGGCAACTGGAATTTACACTACCAACTCGCCCGAAGCTTGTCAGTATGTGGCTGCCAACTCTGAGGCCAATATCATGGTTGTGGAGAACCAGAAACAGCTTGAAAAAATCCTGCAGGTCAGGAGCTTTATTATAGCATCAGCCCTTATTGTGCCTGTGTTAACTATTTGCAAAGACAGACAAGAATCTGTCCTCACATGACTTAGCTCAGTTTGTTGTTCCCCACAGGTAAAAGATCAGCTACCTCATCTGAAAGCCATTGTGCAGTACAAAGGCGAACTGCAGCAGAAAGCACCATTCCTGTATACAGTACGTCCACGAAAACATACCTATAAAATAGATAAGTCACATCTGATATAATATCCTGTATATATAATGCTATAGTTGCACTGTTGAAAAATTAAGTGTATGAAACTGCAGTTTTTTGACATAACCTCTGTATTTCTGTAGTGGGCAGAGTTCATGAAGCTGGGAGAGGATGTGCCTGAAGAGCAGCTGAATGCCATGATTGACAGCCTTCGTGCCAACGAGTGCTGTACTCTCATCTATACGTCTGGAACCACTGGCAACCCCAAAGGAGTCATGTTGAGCCATGACAATGTGAGTTGTCTAGACAAGATACTTTTCTCCACTTTTATCGTTTTGACACAGCTTAACTGGTTTTAAATATGTTTCCTTTTTAACGCTGCAACTAATCTGACAATTATTTTTCTAAACAATAGGTTGGTTTATTAAAAAGTAAAAAAAATAATAATAATAAAAAAAAACTGCCCATGATAACTTACCATAGACCAAAAGCCAAAACCCAAATACATTAAATTTACAATGATATATGAACAAGAAAAGCAGTAAATCCTTGAAAAAACTACTATAACAGTTAATTGACTATCAATCCACAGTTGTGGCCTCCTTTAAATAGCTTGCTTGATGACTGATGCACCACCATCTGATAAACCCTGGCTGGTGAATGTATAGGCATACCTCAAATTCAAATAGCTGAACCATACTATGAGTGGCTTAACCTGAAGGTTGGATAAGATCTGGCAACCTTTTCTACTCTATTCTTAAAATGTAATTATTCCTTTTATATTATGCACGTGTGTGACAGATGTATGCTGATGCTGTGTGTGTGGTGTGAGCAGCTTGCTTGCTGATCTGATTGTGAAAATGAAAGAAAAATAAAAAAAAAAACATATGTAGAAGTAAACTCTCAGATGACTCCTCTCCCACTTATTAATCTGCAGCTGACATGGACAGTCCAAACCGCACTTTCCATGGTAAATCTTAAAGAAGCTCAGGAGGTAGTGGTCAGTTACCTGCCGCTCAGCCACGCAGCAGCCCAGATGTTTGACTTGTGGATGTGCATTAGTTATGCCGCGACTACCTACTTTGCAGACCCAGACGCCCTCAAGGTAAGAATACCAACTATTGTATAAACATGGAATTAATAATCATGGTCTCATATTCTGACTATAATCCCCATTCTTCATTTTTCCAGGGCTCCTTAGGAACCACACTGAAAGAGGCTCGTCCAACTTGTTTCTTGGGGGTTCCTCGCGTGTGGGAGAAGATGCAGGAGAAGATGAAAGCTGTCGGTGTCAAGGCAACCCCAATGAGGAAGAGAGTGGCGGACTGGGCCAAGTCCATAGGCCTGCAGTATAATTACAGTATGATGAATGGGTGAGACAGCAGCAGGGATCCTTTGTTAGAATTTAGCGAGAACACATTAGAGCCCATTTGTTTATAATTTGTTCATTGTTAATTGTTTTGGGTCACAAAATACACCTGGGATTGTTGTAAATGATCTGATCATCTGATCAACATCTGATCTCATAATAGTAATAATAGTGTGTGTGTGTGTGTGTGTGTGTGTGTGTGTGTGTGTGTGTGTGTGTGTGTGTGTGTGTGTGAAATTGCACTAATTATCTCATGTCAATCAGTTCTGTGTTCCCAATTGTAATTAAAGTTTTAGAGATTTTACCTGAGGTGTCAATGACATGAAGTCCTATCGCTTAAATGGTGATATTCTTAGAGGAGACCCTGTTAAGCACACTGTGTGAAATGTGTGTGTGTGTGTAGTGGGGAAAAATGTGAGCACAAGCGTGTGTAAGAAAAGTGGGAAGAGGTTGAGGATGAGTGGGTTTGAAGGATTTGCTAATTCAATATCATTGTAAGAAAGCTGAGTATTGAATATTTGAATAGGATTTGAAAGTTCAATGATACCAAAAATGTATGAAAGATGTGGAACATTTGAAAGTGTGAATGGAGTTTCTATGTGAATGTATGAATGAGCTGATAAGAGTTGAAAATGCATGAAATACTTTGTTCATTCTTTTGAATGAAAGAAATTCCTAGAAAAGCTTGAATATTGTGTAAAAAACACTACTACATTCAGATGTTTGAATGAAGTTTCTACATTGAAACATGTGGAAGTGCTTTAGTGAAAACACAGCAGAAATAATAATTCTGTTCGTAGAAGAACATAAGCATTTACACCCAAATATAAGATACAGCCAGTGTCTGTAAAAAATCTGTTCATCAATTGTTGAGATATTTCCTTCTGGGTCAAAGTGGTGGACCAATAGACAGACTGACATTGCTATCTTGGTGATGTTTCATTGTTCTTCTACACACAAAATTATTTATTATTTCACTAAACATCTTGCACACTTTTCTTCAGAACAGTGTTAGACCCAATACTGAATTCCTAACAAATGTTAACCTCAAAAATATAACCTCTGGCTCTGGTGTAAAGTTTACTTTATCTTTTGTTACAGGGAGAATCAGGTGCCATGGGGCTTCACAATGGCTAATGCTCTGGTCTTTAAGAAGGTGCGTGCTGCACTGGGCTTAGACCGCTGCAAGATCTGCTTCACGGGCGCTGCTCCTATCACCAAAGAAACATTGGAATACTTCATGAGTCTGAACATCCCTGTGATGGAGATATACGGCATGAGTGAAAGCTCCGGCCCACACACCGTCTCCTCTAACGAAGAATACCGCATCACAAGGTCAGCAGCAAAGCATTTGAATGAGTCAGCTGTAATAAAAATGTGTTGTTTACATGGATGGAAGATGCTGTGACAAATACCTCTCTGGTGAAAACTGTACTTGAAGGGGAACTCCATAGATTTGTCACAATTTGAACATATCGGTTTACAAATGATGCTGCTTGAGTCAGCGAAGTTTAATCAAGTTTGAAAATCTGGAATTGTGGAGTTAGAAAGAAGTGAGTTTATCAGAGCTCTGTAAGCTGCTCTTTCTCTTTGCTTGAGGTTAGCAGCTTGAGGCTACATTAGCAGGTACTAGCGCAACACATCCATATCTCTGAATGAACTGCTGAACTGCTATGTTGACAGGGTTCTTCTGCTTAGATTTAGATCCTTTTTTTGTAACTATCCATCAGAGTATGTTAAATCAGTGCTGTACTCTTTTAGAAGTTTTTTTATAGTTCACTGACATTATGTTGCTGAGCATGTTGTTGACTTATGATTTGTCTTTTCAGCTGTGGAAAGGTGATGCTAGGCTGCCAGACGAAACTGGACAATCCAGATGAGGACTGGAATGGGGAAATATGTTTCTGGGGTCGGCACGTCTTTATGGGCTATCTGAACATGCCTGACAAAACAGCAGAAGCTATTGACCAGGAAGGCTGGCTGCACTCTGGTGATCTGGGAAAACACGACCGTCACAACTTCCTGTTCATCACAGGAAGGATCAAGGGTAAACTGTGGTCAAAAAGACTTCTTTGATTTTCACACATCACAAAAAGCATTTGTAGTGTGAGCATTTGGGACCTAATATTATTTGTTAGCAACCATCCTAGCATTACGAGACAGTGAAAGTAACTAAATAATTAGCAACTAATTACATTTGTTTGATATTATTTATTTATTGGATCGCCGTTCATCCTGTACTCGATTTCAATTTGAGACACATACTTTGAGTATAAGGGTATGCCATATGATATAATTTACTGCAATATCTGTATATATGTAATATGATTTAGAAAATCATATTGTGACAATGGCAATATTCAAATTGGCTGACATTTTGTTTTTTCATAGAACTGATCATCACTGCTGGTGGGGAGAACATCCCTCCTGTGCCCATCGAGGATGCACTGAAGGCTGAAGTGCCCATCATCAGCAACGCCATGCTGATCGGAGACAAGCTGAAGTTCCTCTCCATGCTGCTCACTCTCAAAGTAACCTGCCTCCATTCCTGCAGTCAATTCATAGCTACTACGTGAATAAAACAAAGACAATAATGACCCTTCTCTCTGTTTCCTCAGTGTGTCGTGGACGACAACGGTGAGCCAACAGATGAGCTGACCCCCGAGGCTTTGGACTTTTGCCAGCGGAATGGCAGCAGAGCAACCAAGGTGTCAGAGATAATAGCCAACAAGGAGCCAGCTATCTACACAGCTATTCAGGAGGGTTTGGAGCGTGTCAATGCCAGAGCAACGTCCAACGCCCAGAAGGTCCAGAAATGGCTCATACTAGAGCGAGACTTCTCCATAAGTGGAGGAGAACTGGGTGAGTCACTGGAGTTTGTTTTGGTCCCTTTAATGACTCTTCTTTTTGGCATTAAAACTGCAGCAAAGCTACACAGGATACTATTGAGGAACATACTATTTAGTTTAGTCATCTTTAAATTGAGGACATGATGTAATTAGACAAGCCTTGTGACTGTGCCACATGCCAAACAACATTCCAGTACAGTTGGTTTGATAGCGATTACATCTCTCTCTTAGATACTTTTTTAAAGCCAACATAGATCAAATGCTATCATGTAGGTGTCCCTTAATAGAAACTGAATCTTGATGTGAAATCAACATTGAATCAACCTGCTTTTCTTTTTTGTCTGTGCAGGACCCACCATGAAACTGAGGAGGCCCATTGTTGTGAAGATGTACCAGGAGAAAATAAATGAGATGTATGCAGTGGCAAAACAGTAGTGCACAGAGATGAGATAATACTGAAGAGACACTGATTGTGTTATATTTAAAGGAGTAGAGGTTTGTGCTGCTTTGTTTGAAAACGTAAAGTGTCTCTTCGATCGGTCGATATTTAAGCTATTAAATGAACATACAGTTTCACAGCAGCCTTGCACATTTTGTAAATAAAACATCCAAATCAGAGCCAAAATCTTGCCATTTACTGTATGGCATATACAGTACAGTATAACTTTGCACAAGCCACATGCAGGATGGAAACCACTAGAAACACAGTCATCATTTAATTTTTACAGTTTTTAAAGGAAATTTTGAAAACCATAACCCACTGTCTCTCTTTTATAACGTGAAAACAATATACATAGATACCAATATCTCCAATCACAAGCATGTGCAAATTGTAAAGCATATATTTTAATTTGTGCTTCTCCATGTACAGTTTGACTTATATTAGAATATATATATATATATATATATATATATACACACACACACATACACATATACTGTATATATATATATATATATATATATATATATATATATATATATATATATACTGTGTGTGTGTGTGTGTGTGTGTGTGTGTATATATATATATATATATATATATATATATATATATATATATATATATATATATATATATATATATATATATATATATATATATATTAGAAATGTTTATTTTGTGATGTTTCCATGATTGTCAATAAAAAGTGAGTGATTTGGACAAATTGACCAAACTCGGTTAAAAAATGTGTGCATTTTTTTTTTCACGTTTTTTTCATTTTTTAGGAGGAATCTGAACTAGCGCTGTGTCACATTTTGAACAGAGAAACCCAAATGCAGGACACAAAGTCAGATAATTTGATGACTAATACAGGACTTTATTACAGAATTGAGATTTGGAGGATGAAGGATGGTGAGGGGATGATGGCAGGGAGTGGAACTGAGCAGATCAGGAGCTGGGTAAGTGAGATACAGGAAGTATCTGAGATTTGCTTTCCAAGGGGGAACGTTACAAGTATCTAGTACTCCCCTTGGGTCTCTAGAGTGTTTGTGAAATACACGGAGGCAATGAGGAAATGTATAGTAGCCATACATATGTCACACATTGTGCACAGAAGTGTTGCTCTTCCTTGTCAGACCATTTCCTTTTTAGACCTATTTACAGACTCAGTTCAGGCCAGAGTGAGGCTGACTGAAGAAAGGTTACAGGCACTCAGAGACTAAATTTGCTCGGGCTAATGGCCTACATTGTCATGGCTCTGACAGGTTGAGAGTCTTTATGGCTGGGGGGTACGCTCAGAGGGGGAGTAGTGAATGGGACCTGAGAACATGTGCTTTTCTCACATAAATTACCTGTAATTGTTGGGTGTTCACCTATCACTCAAACATTTGCAAAGATAGACAATACCACAGGAGTGGCTTAAACCAACAGGCAGTTGAAATCCCTCCAGTTACACTGAAGCAACAAGCATTTTCTCCCCCTGAGGCCCAGCCATGTGTTGGGAATACTGAACCATGGGGAAAATCTTCTGTCCATGTGATTTTCCGAACGTTAGCCATGGGACACAACGAGGGCCTCCTAGTGACTGTCATAGCTCCTTACTGGCCATCAAGCACTGGCTGGCAGAGATAACTGATGCACTTACAGCCCCACATAGCCACTAGCTTGGCTATATTTCTTCATTTGAAATGATTAATTATCAATATTGTTAAAGATTATTTACTTAAAATTGTTCTGTTTTGTTTTAGCATACCAAAGATCTCATTTATTTTGAAAAGGATCACAACAAGCAAAAAATACAACAGCTGAGAACTCCTTCACTTTCTCATCTTTAGGGATTTAGGGTTAGTAAAGATAATTTTCACTTGTTTTCAAGCAGCAAAACTTGACACATAAAACACATGAAAACTATAAAACATAATGAATTGTGAATGAATTCAGAAAATGCATAGCTGGGACTGTGCGTAATTACAGCATGTGTAAACAACCAACCAGAGCCAAATGGATTGTTGCTCCGGCACTGTAGATCCTGCTGATTTCTTTGGTCTTTACTGGAAATTGTTTCTGTAGTTCTATTTATCTTCTCGAATTGTAAAAGAAAGGTCTAGAAAAATCCCCAAACGCATATCAGATTGCATTCTTGGACGGCCGGTTATGCCGCCTCTCAGTTTAGTGCACTTTTTCCAGATAAAGTTACAATGGCATTTCAGAACTGTCTCAGATCAGCTGGAGGGTGATAATATATCAAAACATCTCATCCTCCAGCATTGTTTGACTATTTAAACTATTCGTACAGGGTTGGGCTAATGGTTGTGCATTCAGTACAGGCTCTTTGACGTGCGTACTGATAATGATATCAGATCTATAAGTAAACACTGAACACTGAACACAAGAAACAGATCTTAACTTTCCCAATGACTGGAAAAGCTTAGCTAGAAAACATAACGTGCCCTTTCTGTTAATAAAGGTACTGTTTGTTATGTTACATGTTCCATAGAGTTACTTGTTAAATGTGTTAATTAGTTTGGTGAGAGGAGAGGCAACACGACTGTAATCACTGATCAATCTGCAGCAGAAATTAGCAAACCCAAGAAACTGTTGGAGCTGTTTAAGGGACAAATGTCTGGGTCGCTGTCTGAATATTCACAGGATCCATCTTTACCTGCCTGCTCTCAAGAATGTAAACCAGAAAGGCAACTGAGTCAACACATTTTTCGTTCTTAACAAACAACTTGTTCTGCAAAAGTCTCTGAAGCAGCTGTCTGCCATGCTGGGTGTGTCTTTCAAATTGGCCAATATGGGTATTAAATGCTGTTTCCCACTTATTTCCTTGTATCCTGGCCAGATGCTAGGCGTTCCTGAGGTCCAGTTAAGAAAACATGGTTCATGGCTCCCCGAAGAGGCTCAAAAGTAGAAGTGATAAGGGGCAGAGTAAACATGTTTTTAATGGTGATGTTGTTCAGTCCTTGAGTGTAGGGCCTTGGCAGCAAAGAAGAAACCAGCACCAACAGGTTTAAGATGAAAACAGGTTGTACGGATCACTAAAGGGTCGTGGAGCTCTGAGAACAGCGATAAAGATGGTGTGGAGGGAGAGAAAGAGCATGATGTTTGCTAAATACTCATCAACCATGATAGACAGAATGAATGGAGGTATAGTGACTGAAGGAAAACAGCAGCTTCAACTGGAGCAAGAGCAGACTGAAGACCAGAGGAATGACATAATGAGCTCTGACTCATCACTTTGCCAGCAGACCAGTTGGGGGATGTGGGGATTGTGTTTCTGTAGGGCTGACCAAGAATGGGAGCATGAGAGGACAGAATAACGTGAAACTGGATGGTTTGACAATGGTTACCAGTGAAAAGAACCTGCAGGGGTTTAAAATGATGAGTGATGCAGGCAAGGAGTTTCCTACTAAAGCATTAGCATCAAGGGGGGTTGGAAGCAGTTTCACTGCAAAACCAGCTTGAAAAAACAGACCCAGGAAGTTCTCAACAGCTCCAAAGATAACCAAAGTAAGAAAAGACTGGTGGTTTCTCTAAACTATTAGATTCATCTCTATCCGCTAACTCATCTTTAACTGAATCTGCTAAAGTCCTGCACTGTGGTGACCCTTGTTTTCTGGTTAATGCGTAAGAAAAGACGCATACTGGCGTTTCTGCCCCTGACAGGAAGATCAAAAACCTTTTTTAATTTCATTTACAAGTTAGCATAAGAAACATTAATGGGAGGTGAGCTGTCCCAAACATGCACATATACTTCCAGAACAAATGGTCCTTTATCAGTTTCATTAATTTATTTTACAGAACTGATAAAGTACACATTTAAATACAGTGCTCATACATGGTGCAACATTATAATCAACAGATTGATTGATAAGCTTTCCATTCATTCTGTAATATCAACTAGTAGTTAAGTTAAAAAACAAATGGGAATGCTGCTCTAAATGCAGTTGACTTTCTCGTCCAGCTATTAGATATGGCACAATACTACCTCCATGTGGTTAAACCAAGTACTACAATCAGTGGAAACATCAACATAACTGAATGGTACACTTATTGATGATAAACAAAAGTAAATAAAAAAAGACAGATTAGGTTATACACAGCTGTTTTTGTCATTATATCAAGTAGTAGACTGTGAAGACAGGAAACTGATAGCACATTTTGTTTAAGGCCAGCTCCTCCAAATTAAATAAAAAGAGATCATTTTCTTCCATAACTCCAGTGGTATCTAGCCATGAAGATAGTTTGAAGATATATTTCTTTTTCTGTAACTTCTGCTTGGATAGAGATGAACTGAACTTTGTTTGTGGTTCTCACAGAACTGAAACATTCAATTTAAAAAGGCAGAAATCTCAGATTTAAAATATCTGCATTGCTAGATACCACTGGAGATTAAATTGCACTTTGGGTGAACTGACCCTTTAATAAAACAAACACTGGCTTCTTCTTTTTCATTTGGTAATGATGGCAACTCCTTTTTTGACCCAGGCATTGTTGTTGAGAAGAGAGAGCATAAAGCGAGCCACGTCTCCTCTTCCCACTGTGCTGCCTACAGGGTAACCACTGTTGTCAGGCACAAAGTATCCCTCATGGGTCAGGAACTCTTGAGCTGTAGAGGAAACAAGGGTGAAAAACTGGGAGTTAGTAGCTTTACAAAAACACCATTTTCATTTGGTCCTTCAGGGAGTGAAAGGCGTGAAACAGTGACCACAAAGACATGCTGAAACCTCAAGGAAAGGAATATCATTAGTGAAAAAATGAGGCCCATTCATTCTCATGAAAGGTCCTCTTAAACACTTTGTGGTGTCACCCTCGCTCTGCCGCCAAACTGGCAGCCTCCTATGCTTGTTATATAGGTTTGCTTCTGCCCCCTGTTACTGGTCTGCTTTTACCTGAGGCAGGCAGGTTCTTGAGACCGGGTGGGCGAACCACAGTCCAGTTGATGTCCTCAGCCTCCTGCAGGAACTGCTCCATCTGATGCATGTTGGTGAGGACACTTCGGATCAACGGCAGCAGGAGGAACCGGATAAGATAAGGCGACTGCGTTCCAGAATTAGCTAACAACAAAAGAGAATAAAAGCTTCAGAGAGACTTTGGAAAATAATCTCTTAAACCTTCTGAAAAAATGTTATTGCACCCCCATCAGGCTGATTGTGGTCACTTTTCCTGGGCACACAAGCAATAGGGAAAATCTCATGTCTCTGCTATTTATTATCTTGTGTTAGTTTGCACAAATATTTTTGAGGAAAAATATTAAACAAACACAAAATTACAGTTAATAAACACCACCCAAACTGAATTTTACAACAACTGGGTGGGGCCCCCTCAGAAGGCCTCATGATGAATACTGCACTTACGTTCAGTGTACCAGGAGGTCATGGTGATGATTCTGTTGACCTGGGCCTCTCGCATGGCGCTGATCATAACTTTCATGGACAGGGTGTAGCCCGTCACCGCAGAGAAGATGGAGGCCGGGAAGCCAAGGCAGGACATGATTACATCCTGTCCTTTGAAATGAGTCTTGAGACTCTCTGCTGAGAAAATATCAGCTTCCACCACCTGAAAGCAACAGACAGGGAAACACATATAATACTGAAATGAATCTTACTTTTATATATTTTAGTCAGGAGCAGTGCATGATTGTTACTTACAAACAAATTCAAAAGTTTGATTTATTTTAACAGAGCAAAGCTTTGGATACTAGATTGAATAAAAAAAGAATAAGCCCAGTGTTATTCTGTATGTTTTATATTTTCTGTATTTTGTAAGTTAGTCTGCTGCATCTGTGGCACAAGATCAAACCGAAACAATATTTAAAAACGTGCCACAAACAGAGTTTAGTAGCTTCATTTTAAAACGAGGCTCACTGTAGTTTATTTCCACTTAAATCCTAACTGACCAGAGATTTCCAAAATAAAATAATAACAGAAAAAACATGCGTTACATTACCTTGAGATTGTCATGATGGATGGCAAGTTTTCCCGGATTCCTGACGATGGCGGTGACTGTGTGACCCTGCTGCAGCGCCTGGTTGACCAGATACTGTCCAGTCTGCCCAGTGGCTCCAAGCACAGCGACCTTCATCCTCAGACTATGACACACAGAGTTCAGTCAAGGCTGGTTAATAGACAACGTGCTGAATGGTCTGTCCTCTCAAATTAACTGCTGGAAAGAGCCCTCCCTGTTTCACAAGTTCAAGTGTAAAAAATGATTATTACGCTGCAATAAAGAGGTCCTCTGTAAGAAATTAAGCTTAGTCATCTGACGAATTTTGTGTTTAAAATGTAGTTAACTACACAGTAGTCACTGATCCAACAGAAATACTAATCTAAAGAGGTGAAATCATGTAGAATGAAAACAATCTGACAGTAAATAATGATTATTTTCATCATCAAATAGTGTACCTATTATTTTCTCTTTGCATTGATTAGTTGCTTCATTTATAAAATGCCAAAAAATAGTGCGCTGACATCTTTAAAAAAGATAGAAAGAAAACTTTCCTTTAAGGAGGCAAACACTACACACTTTGTTGTATGAAAGGATTATATCAGCAGCACTGGAGGATGACGAGCTGGTTGATCAGATGCTCTCTGAGGTTATTAAGCAGATACTGTTGACTGAGTTTCATTAAGAGATTTTTCTGAAAATGTATTTCTTGGCGCAGTCGCTGAATTCTGGTTAACATGGAGCAACGTGCGACTCATACAATACAATATTATGCAATATAAAATGTTAATATCAATGTTACTCTTGTCTTGCCAACCACAATTATAGACAAAAGAATTCTGATGAAATGCAGTTGTAAACGCAAGTTTAGACAATAAAGTTTCATGATAGCTGTAAGGAGTACTACACTGAACCTTGCATGACTTTTAATCTAACCAAGGGTCAAAAGGTCACTCCACACTCGACTACAACCCAAGAGTTTGCTTCTGTCCGAGCACTTAAAGCACAACAGTTCCCAGAAAAAGAGAGGAAAACACATGTTATGTGACCTGCAGTGGGGTCAGGAATGATTCCTATTGTGTGTTTGACTACTGTTTTAATGACTCCCTGAGGTCTTTCCTGTTAAAACCTTCAGATTAATCTGGTGGTTTGCTTTAATGATAACACCAAGCTGCAAGTGACGACTATAACATGGAAGCAGCTGAGTATCATGGAAAAAAAGGTAAAAAGCAAAACAATCAAAGGCAATATTTAGGTTTCAAAACCCTCTGAAAACATGTGAGTTTTCAGAGGGTTTTCAGTGAGTGCCACCACTTTCTCATCCTATCTGCCAATTCTGCTGCAGATTATGAAAGCACAAATAATTTAAAAACAGTCCTAAAAATAAGAAATCAAACATAAGCTGTGAATGAAAAATAACCACACACCAGGTCTTCGTTTCTATGAATATAAGGCTGCTTTCAATTTGGATCTGCATTGACAACAATGCCATACTGTTGAGGACTTAGTTACAGTCATTTAAAGCTCAATCTGTGATCCCAGTAGTGACAGTGTCACTCCAAAAAAATCAATTATTGGAGGATGAAACGACTTTTTTTTTACAGGGACTAACAACTAAATCAACATTGGACGTGTTTACATGCTGTAATATCTTAGTTTACTTTAATGTTCATGAGGAGATGAGAAACTCATAGTTAGCGATATATACACATATGGAGTGTTGCAACATAAAATAAATAATGACAAATAGCCTATCACATCTGTCACATCTGTTCCTGTAGGATCGGTGTTTATGTAAGCTTAGACAGACTTACAAAGACTTACATTCAGACTAAGTTTCAGACAGCTGCATTAGTAAAGTTAAATGTTTTAAGTAGGCTTAGCTAGAATAAACCTATAAACTACCAACTGAGTTATAAAACCACCACATTGTACCACCAGAGTTAATCTGAATAGGACTTGAATACGCCCCTTTCTTAAAAAGGTACATGCTCTCCAGAAAGCGCAGCGACTTACTGTATATTTTGCCAAATTTCTCTGAAATATTAACGCTACAGTTTGGCGTTAAGTAACATCTAGCCTACAGGTTAAGTAACATTATGATAAACGATCATGAGCAAACCCACCTCCCCGTTTCAATTCCGTAATGGGGGCGTTCAAGAGCGGCAGCGTTCAGGTGTTGTTTGTAAATCAACGTTTTTCAAAGGTTATGTGTTCTGTACACTTAGTGTGGATTTAAGATTATGTTTTGGACTGTGTGTTATGTTTGCACTTTAAATAAATGTTGTAGCTACAGAAAAATGACAACCCAAAATGTATTATTTTAATGCGAATTTAGCATTCAGCTAATCTAACACTGCACAGAGACATATTGTGGTTAAACTACTTACTACTACGTTACATAATCTATCCAGACGTCAGAAAATTGATGACAATTAATGCTAATGAGCAACAGTTTGATACTAGTTAAAAATATTTGTTGCTTTTGCTGCCGAAATTTAATGTTTGCTTACTTTTTCTGTTTCCTATCCAGTTCATAGCAACTTCTGTCATTTTGTCAGACAAAATGAAAATATGAAAACAAAACTTTGGACTCTGGTGATTTGTAGACGAATAATTTATATATTTAGCAATAAAGAAATAGTAGGCTATTTTAAAAATACTGATAGGTATCGTATAAGTCTTATAGGACTATAATGACCTGTCAAGGTTATACAGTCACTTGTGTTTCAGATATGATATTAATAAGTCTCTTGAACTTGCACTGAGTTACATCACCCTGGACTCCAAAACAAGCATCTGTAATCAAAACGACCTCCAAAAACAGGCCTAAAAACAGATGCAGGCCTAACTTTTGCAACCTACATTTACCACTGCACTTTGCTGTCTTCCTAAATAAAGACCAGTCTAGTCGCATCAAGTCATTAGTAAAGTAATCCACTTGTGGCTCGGTGCCTTGATTATGCGATCACACCAAGGGACTAAAGACTAAAGCTACAGCACTGACACAGAGGGAGCAGCACAGAGGGACAGCTTCATACATGAGGCCTCTGTGGTGAGTTATTGGATCCTGCTGTCATTCATCTTCCTACAATGAGACAGCTAATTGACATCCTGCAGTTCTTGACCTGATCCTGGAGAACTGGTGGAGGATGAAACAAAGCAAATGGCTGTTTAAATACTCACACAAGCTGAGAACTCACAGTCAAACAACTTGGGAACTGGTGACTGGATAGAGGAGGTGACCACGTAAGTAAACTGCTCATAGTAAAGTTTATTATTTTTATTATTTCTCTAGAGTGAAATAAGCGCTTACAGTCAGAAAATTAGATCAGATTAAATCAGTTTTGGCTGAAACATCATATTTGATTCAAATAATTGTTTCAAATTTGTCTCACAGTATTTTTTAATCCACTTAAAATACCAGATTTGGCTTGTAGTACAGTTCTGTGTAGTGATAAGTAAGATTTTGATCAGAAAACTCTCTCTGATTGGATGGCTGCTAAATATCTTTACAGGTGAGGAAAGCCACCCATCTGTTCATTTAAGTAGGACAAAACCAGCACTGCAAAATAAAATAAAAAAAATATGTGCCAAAGCATTTTGATGAAATCTATCATGCACAGCTCTTATTGTTACTGGTTTTATAAATTGTTAACAGTAATTCATGGATTACGTGTTGACCTAAAATAACAGAAGGACATTTAAAAATGCCATTTCCATTTTTTAATCTTTTCATTTCATCAAAATAACTTCAGCATGTAAAGATATTGCCGTTATTTAGATTATGCATCGCTCAGTATAAGCCTTCGTAGAATTCAGACCAAAACAGATCTCTGCTGCAGGATTAAGGCCAATCACAGAGGTCAACCAGCAGATAACGAGATTAAGAGGGCATAAAGTTGAACGTTCTGCAGCTTCAGCTCTTCTGCTGCTGCCTTTTTCACTCTGTGAATGAAGAGGCCAAGACTGTAGCAGAATTATTTTACAATGTGTGTGGAGAATCTGTATCTCAGCCTGTATGTATACATGTCAGAACTCTAAAAGGTCGCACCTTTAGAGTGCAGTTTGAAATTCATCTTTTAATGCATCAACAATATAGTTAAATACATGCTCATGTGTTGAATCTAGTAGATGAATTATCTAAATGTCCTTGTCACCTTTAGCTGATGTGATGACTGTTGCTTTGAACAGGAACAGTCATGGGATGTGGCGTCACAAAGTCTGACCAGTTCCACAAACAATCCAGAAAAGGTAACCATGATCCTCCACACAGACACTGTTTATCGCTCGTAACCTTTTCATCATTACCACCATCAGCCTGAACAGAAAGGCTTCATGGTTCTCTTGTTGTTCACCTTGTTTTTCTTTGCATCATAAGTGTGATCTTCTTATTATATCTGTTGTGTTTCTTTCCCTCTTTTTGCTCTGCTGCATGCAGCCGTCACAAGTAAGCCATATTTGTCTTACCTTGACTGTTGTTGTTTGCCGACAAAACTGTCAAAATCTGCTTCAGCAAAAGTAAAAAATACTGCCACATACGGGAAAGAGATATTTTTCTTATGCAATTTCTAAAAGGCCTAGAGTGAATAAATCAGTGGTGAAAGAAAGTATGTAAACATCATTTCCAAAATTGCTCAACTCATGATTCTCCAGCTGATGTTTTTATGAGCACACAAGATTTGTACTTTTCTGCCTGTAAAATTGTAGCAGTGTGTACATTCAGCAGAATTATACTTGTGTAAACAGAAACTTTAAATAAACAGATACTAAAAAAAAAAAAAATGATTCTATAAAACCTGCCAGTAAATGGAGAGTAAATATAAGACGTTACCTCCTGCCTTGGTCAGAACATATCTCAGACTGTTCTGTCAGTTATGGTCTATGACAGTTCTCCATGTTTAAACAGAGAATATCACAATATTATGACACATATTACAGATGTTGAAATATTAGCAACACACACATATATACTGTGTTTTTTTAACAGCTCATTTTAGTTAGTTAGTTTTCTTTGAATAATAAACTACAACATTTTGATAAACAGTCGCATGATAATATGATATGATATGATAATACAGTATGATTCCACTGAAAGTCTACAGAAAATTGTGTTAAATTATTACAAAATCTTACTACACTTAAATACTGTGTGTACAGCAGTGGAAGAAGTACTCAGATCTTTTACTTAAGTAAACGAACGATTCTAGAAATATTATGCATCCTTTAGCAAAAGCAAAAAGTAAAAGTATTATTTTATTCAGCATAAAATATAGTATATTGTATTATTGTATTATACTTGTTGATGTGTTAATGTGTTCTCTGTGTTTCAGCTTTAAGAGCTGCCGTGCTGATTCAGAGATGGTACCGTCAATATGTAGCCCGCACAGAGACGAGACGGAGATACACCTGGCACATCTTCCAGTCCATCGAATACTCTGGAGAACAGGCGCAGATAAAGGTGAGAACCATCTAGTGTACTTCTATATGTTTGTTATAAAGGAATAATATAAATAAAAGCTCATCTTTAACATCTCCTCCCTGTGCAGCTTTACAATTTCCTCGGCTACCTCATGGACAATTTCACACCATCAAGCAGCGAACGTAAGATTTCAATTTTTGGATGACAAACTTTATTTTTGTGTCGGTATAACTGAACCTTTGAGTTTGAACTGTTGTCTTGACTTTCCCTCCAGGAAATTTGATCTCGCACATCTTCAGAGAGAATGAGGTTTGTCGGGACGCAGAGTGGGAGAGGTACTTCTGCTACAAGAACATCGAGGTACCAGAGATTTACTCAGGACCTCACCTGACCTTCCCTCTGACGGTGGAGCAGGCAGTCGGGCTGGTGGAGGCCTTCAGGAACAAGAAAGTAGGTGCACACCACTGCTTTACTGTCCAGTCTCTAAAAAAATGTTGCCTGGGTCACAGTTTATGTTCAGATTCAGCGGTCTTAGTTTAGTAGGAAAATGAATTTTAGAGATGTTCCTTTCTGTATTTTGCTCTAACCAGTATTTTACATCCTATACTTACATTTCCTACAATTTCCAACAAAGGCAAACCATTCATTTAAGAAACAACATTTTACTCCTTTCTTTACATATGTATGCGTGTGTCCTCTGTTCTTTGGCTATCACACACTGAACTGTCATCAACCAAACTGACTAAGAATTGAGAATCAAAAGTCAAAATTAACCTTTCAGATAAAAAAAGAAATTTACTCTACAAAGGCATTTCATATTTGCAGTGTGAATGATTGAGGCTGTTCAACATATATCCTTTATCTTAATATGTATGCTCGCTTGTCTGTATTTGAAGGAGCATTACAATCATGTTTATGGACTTAAGAAGGAGTCTGAGTTGTCTGCTCAACAGGGTTTTTTGTGTTTGGCAGAACTTCTAAAAAAACAAATCAACTTAAAGGACCAGTGTGTAGAATTTAGTGGCATCTAGTAGTGAAGCTGCAGATTGAAACCAACTGAGTACTGCTCCCCTTCCAAACATGTAGGTGAAACTATAATGGCCGTGGAACTTGCAAAAAATGCTAAAGGCTCTTTCTAGAGCCAGTGTTTGGTTTGTCTGTTCTGGGCTACTGTAGAAATGGCAGTGCAACATGGTGGACTCAATGTAAGAGGACCTGCTCCCTCTGTATTAAAGGATCATTCTGAGGTAACAACTAATGAAAACATACACTGAACATTATATTCCATTTTTGCCATTAGATCTTACTAAATGTTACACACTAGAACTTTAATCTTGGGCAATATAAAATAATATTAGTTTATTATTTTTCTGTAAGAAACAAGGAGGAAAATCGCGCATGCATTAATCACAAAATCAGAGCAGTGCAGTGTGACCACTTGTTCATGTTTTTGTGCCTAAAAGCTTCTTGCTAACAAGCCTCTCTCCCAGTAGCAGTTGCACTCGCGCTACGTCCTCCAGCTCCTGCTAGAGACGTGGAAACAGCTCCGGATGTTGCCAAATATCAACCGCATCTCCACCTGCCAGAGCAAAGAAATCACTATTTGTGGTGAGCTGAAAAAAAATAGTCGATCAATCAAACAAATTATAAAATTATATAATTAATTGTAAAAATTATTCAGCAATAATTCTGATAACTGATTTATTGTAGCAACAAAATCGTCAACTGTAAACTGTGAAGATTTGCTGGTTTTCTTTAATCTCCTATTATAGAAAACTGAAGCTTTTGGGCTTTTTGCCTGGAAAACAATGTAAAATATCTGATATGTTATAGTCCAAATATTGAGAAATGAAAAAATAATAGGCAGGACTAATCATTAATAAAAATAATTGTTTGGTTTTTTTTTCAGCCCTAATCTTCACCCTTAGTTTTTTAATAATATACAGCAACAAGAGCCTCTCTGCTGTTAATGTTAAACATTTCTTGGCAAATATGCACACAGTTTCTTTCTGTTTATTGTTATTAATAAACTATGTTCATTAATTTATATATATCCTCTTCATTACAGGTGATTTGCACGGGCAACTGGAAGACCTGTTGCTGATTTTCTACAAGGTCTGGATTTCATCTTCTAAATGTTTTCACAAATTCTCAAATAACTCAGACTGAGAGCCAAAACTGGAGATGTTGTTGTTTCTTTGTAGCTTATGAACTGAGGTAATTAATTTTAAAGACTTGTCTACAGGGAGACATTTTCCCTGAAATTGTTAAAATGCTCTAATTATATTATTTTAATTAAAATACTCTGAAAAACAAAATGTTTTGCCACAACGTGCTGTCTTTTCTCTGCAAAGCAGTTAGTGAGTGAAACAGGATCTGCTTTTACTCTCTGTGCTGTGGCTCATCATTTGTTTACATTTAGATTACAGAATGATCCTTTAACACAGTGTTAATTTGCTGCTGTTTACAGAATGGCATGCCGTGCTTGGAGAAACCCTATGTATTTAATGGAGATTTTGTAGACCGAGGCAAAGACTCTATTGAGATCCTCATCATCCTCTTCTCATTCCTGCTCGTCTATCCGAGTGACATCTATCTCAACAGAGGAAACCATGAGGACCATATAGTCAACCTGAGGTCAAACTAAATCTAAAGCCCAAAATCACATGTTCTTGTTGTCAAAACTCATCAGGTATAATCAAAACCTATATTTCTAACTGTCATCTTGTGTTTCTCTCGCTGATGTAGGTATGGTTTCACAAAGGAGGTGTTGACTAAATACAAGGTAGGTTTATATGATGAAATCCTGAAACCTGATTTGTTTTTAACTCATCATCCCTGCTTATCAAACCAGCCAGCACATCTAAAATATGTCCTAATCCAGATGACATTTAGAGCACGAAAGTCACCTGCTCCTACACATTCCCAGTGAAGCTTGATATAGGCCAGTACAACACTGGTCACTCCTCCTCACAGCTAAGAGGATTTGAGGTCATTAAACTAGATGACTGCAGAACATCTGACTCTGATGAGTCAGGGAGGTCGAGATAGTCCAAGTACCCACAAAGTAAACCTCAGATCTCCCAAATGTTTTAAATTTACTTTCCTTTTTTTCTTATTTTGTTTATAAAAAAGTATGTTTGTGCACACTATCACCATTAAAAGGCATCAAACCCACAATCTGAAACAACATCTTTATACTCAAGAAACAAGCTGTATCTTTCAAATAAAGACAGCCACAACATCCAGAACTGATAAAAACATCCATAAAATTAAACCAAAATGGATCCACAGATCCACAGAACATAATAAAAAGATGCAAGATCAAAATTAAATTTTAGAAAATTAAATATTCTATAATAATTTTCCTTGATTTTAGAACTGTAGGACTTAGACTAGTAGTTGTTCTATTTTATTATTATCAATAATTACTTAAAATCCTGGTTGTTGTTTTAGATTGTGAGTTGAAATTGCAGTTTACTTTTTCCCCCCTAACTTTGATTATTGATAAGTGCCATGTCGCACTTGATTTCTTTGAATAGAAAAAAAAGAAAACTAATGATGAAGAAACAAAGCAAAGTACACACAAAATATTAATTTGGTTATCTGTGAGAAAGAAAAGCTGCATTGTTACCATGGCAAATCACATGGTCACACAACATCAACAGAAATCCAGAACATTTGAGAGCTGAGAGTTTTGTATACGATGGCCTGATTCTTATTTAATAGTTGTGACAAATGTTCCCTGTGTAATCTTAAAACTGGCAGGAAATGTTGCATTTTCAATTATGTCAATGGTCACAGTGTGGGAATTCAACCTAAATTAGATTTTGTTTAAATGAAATAATGAATAATTAGAACAAATCCATACCACAAAAAAGTATAAACATAAATAAAAGATACACTGTGTTGACAACAAACTGCCATAAAACTGAAAAAAGACGTTTGTGCTTCTCCTCAGATGCACGGCAAACGGATCCTGAAGCTGCTGCAGAAGATTTTCAGCTGGTTGCCATTAGCAACGGTGATTGACCAGAAAGTGCTGGTGCTCCATGGAGGGATCTCCGACGTCACAGACCTCAGCATCCTCGCCAGACTGGACAGACACAATGTGAGGAGAAATCATGTGCAGCTGTGATAAACTCTTTCATTGATAGTTGATCAAACACAGACACATCAGCATCATTCATCTCTGCTGTTGTCTTTGTTTTTTTTTTCTCAGTATGTTTCAGCGCTAAGGCCTCCAAAGAAGAGACACAAGAGTTCTGCAGGGATGTCCATCGACTCAGACATGGATGAGGACGTCTTATCCGCCAACAAGTTATCCCAGCGTCGGATATCCCTCACATATCCCAGTCCCTTTGGAGAGCGTGAAAGTTTCCATAACCGCTCATTGCAGGACTTCTCTGACCGGATCAAAGGAAACACTGTGGATGAGCTGGAGAGCAGGAAGAGGAAACAGTCCATTTTCAACTCGGGGGCCATATCATCGGAGAAAAACATGACTGCATCTGTGTCCTCTGACTCTATCAACAGTGACAATTCCAAAGACGAGTGGAAACAGGTGATGAATGAGTACTGAATAGTGTTTGCTCAGATATTTTAATACAGACATCCAACTTGCCAACTTGTTTGATGCAAAGCCAACTGATCCCACATTGTCTTTGTTTTGAGTTTGTTTTTCTTAGCCTTGTAAAGTACCTTATTAGTGCTGCCAAAGTAAAGAGTTTGATCCCAACTTCAATACTATATATACTACTATTAATACAGTACTTAATATAAGTACTTTAAAAGGCAGTAAACCAGCAAAAATAAAACACAGCCGAGCTACAAGAATGATAAACAAACAGAAATATAATATTATAATGAAAAGAGGCAATACCAATAGAAAAATACATTAATATATACACACATGCAAAGAGACATACATTAGGCATCTGGTAAAAAAGTGTGCTTATGATGTGTTGTTTAACAAACTTAGCAATGTTTTCGAATCACTGAAATCACACAACTTTTGGCATATTTGCAGATTAATTTCCTGTCGACTGACTAATCAATTAATTAACACATTGTTTAATCTCTAAATAGTGCAATGCCTTAAAGGGACCCTGTGGATTTCTCCTGTAAACAAACAAAACTTAAACTAAATTTAAACTTAAACTTAAACTAAACTAAACTAAACTAAACTAAACTAAACTAAACTAAAATGGTGCTAAGAGAGGACAAAGCTCCACAGGAAACCTTTAATATAACCATAGTAAGTATCTGCAATTTCATTAGAAGAGGTGTTGACATCGCATTTAGGAATGAAGGTCATCATTTGTTATTGTTGTTGCTCTGTGGGTGAGTTTATTTGTTGTTCTCGGGTCCTAAAGAGTTCCATGTGAGATATTTAATTAGAGACTTATGTGGAAAAAAAGATTTGCAAGGTCATGGTCTTTGTGTCGTAGCACTAAATCAGTTCTGAGTCACAGCCTGACAAATGTTCGTCAGTGATCAACGTTCACCTCAGATGAGGTGCTGAGGATTGTTGCCTGTGTAGGCTTTGACATGCTGTAATCCACCACGTCATTAATCCCTCTGCCGTGAGTTCAATCTGCTTGGTCGCCACCTTAAGCACAGGCTGTAGATGTCAGTGGTCTCATTTGGCTCATGTACTTGGTGGTGGTTCAGATCCAAACATGTTCAGTCATTACAAACAGCTCATTAGGTTAACATACTCAGTGAATCACCAGACATGTTAAGTGATGCTTTCAGGTATTTGTATGCAGTAAAACACTGTGAACAGATGTAACAGCAGATACTGAAAAACATCATCATATGACATTATTCTAAACACAATTAAACATTTAAAAGGCTTTAAATGTTGCACTTACAGCTTGAAATCAAAGTTAGATATTCCAGGTCAGTTTCCAGGAACAAATCAAACATTAAACAAACAGATACAGACTCCATTTGTGCCAATATCAAATAAGACAGAGACTACATTCATGCTGTCAGGCTGTGCAGGCACAGCTGTAAATTGAGCTAAATGCTAACATGCTTATAATGAGAATGCTAACATACAGGAGAAGTCATGGGATCATCAAAGTCTGTATGACTCATCCTCTGGGAGCATGAACCAACTGAGAACTTTGGAGTTATTGTCATGAGTTTGAGAATTCATTCTTGATCTTGGCAAGTTGTTTTTCTCCCACTATAATTTCTTTTTCAAAATTCTGTTTTAAGTTTCTCTGTTAGATTCATTAAAGTTAAAATCATTCTTATGTGCCTTCAGATCCTGGACTTGCTGTGGAGTGACCCAATGCCCCAGGATGGCTGCATACCCAACGAGGTGCGAGGCGGTGGTTGCTACTGGGGCCCCGACATTACCGAGGACTTTTTGAACAGACATAACCTGCAGCTTATCATCCGCTCCCACGAGTGTAAACAGGATGGTTATGAGTTCTGCCACAACCGTAAGGTGAGGCCCACAAAGGCTTGAATTAGATTACTGTGACATGAAATGCATTTTATACTTCAGATCAGCAACACGGTTGTTTCTACATGTGTTTAAAAATATTAACCTTTCTTCTCATTTCACTTAGGTCCTCACTCTGTTCTCTGCCTCCAATTACTACGATGTGGGAAGTAACAGGGGGGCCTACGTGAAGCTGGGTCCAGATCTTGTGCCTTATTTGATTCAGTATCAGGCCAGCAGCATGACCAGAGAGCTCACTGTGAGACAAAGGTACAAAAAACTACCAGAAAATATTCATCCCTATAAAATACGATTTATTCTACAGGAGAAGGGCTGCGACTGGTTCATTGATTCATCAGTCAATTGTTCAGTTTGTAAAATGTCAGAAAACAGAGAAAATTGCCTGTTACACTTCCACAAAGCTGAATGTGACACATTTCCTCTTTGTGATCTACAATTATACAGAATAGAGAAAATTAGAGACAACATCTGTCTGTTAGCCACTTAGCTTAGCTTAGCATAAAGCCTGGAAACACAGGGAAACAGCTAGCCTGGCTGTGTACAAAGGCAACAAAATACACCTACCAGTACCTTTAAATCTCATTAATTAACATGTCAATTTTGTTTGTTTACCTGCTTCGTTTATTTCGGATAGAGACAGTTTTTATGCTAAGCTAAGTGCGTCTGCTGGCTGCACAGGCACAAGAGTGATATCAATCTTCTCTAGCAAACAAATACAATTATTTTCTAAAAATGTCAAACTATTAAACTAAAAGATTAATCAGTTAACAAAATTGTTGTCGTATTAGCTTCTTTGAATGTACTAATTGTTTCAGGAACACATTCTGCAAATATCTGTACACAATATATCCACTGTACACTTTATGTTTATTATTTAACAGCAAAGCACTGTTCACAATATATCCGTTGTTATCTTGTCTGCAGTGTTGGGCGAACTGAACGCTCAGCCCTCAAAGTCCTGCGGGAGCAGCTGTTTGCGCACAAATCTGACCTCGTCTGTGCCTTCAAAAAGTTCGACAGCGAGAACACAGGTGTGTAGTGTGAGTTTCATGAACCAATTCAGTCCTCAACGGATCAGGTGTTACTTCATTTGTTATTACAGTCCTCTTGTGTACCTCCCTTCTTTTAGTTCTCAAAGGACAATGTGTGGCTTGGGAGAAATGCGAGCTCACACTTTTGTATTTTTATACCCATTCAGATAAAAACATGTGGACTGATCAAAAGTCCAACCAGCAGTATTTGACAGTTTCACAGAAACTTCAGCTGAAACTGTTGTTCAGTGATTTACTTTAATTCAGCCAATTTTCTTTTTCTTTCTTCTACAACAGATTTATTTACGTTTTTGGTTGCAGGGGAAACACTCCTAAAGTCCTACACAACCTGGACCTTAGAAGTAGTAGTTAAAATATTAAGTTACTTAAAACTTAACCGCTTAACAATGACATTTTTGAAGAGTTTTCAAATGCATCTCACAGTCTTCATCAGCTGATTGATTTTATTGCTTGAATGCCTGTAATGAAGAGAAAGCAGTCTTGAAGCTACAATGAGACATTTCATATTTATTTGATAGGGAAAGCTACAGTATACATAGAGAACTGTATGACAGTTACACGATGTGACGTATCACAGCAAATTCTGCTAATTTTGATTTAGTGTCCCTAGAAGAGCCTTTAAAATAATAAACATAATATGTTAACATTAAAGTTAAACCATATGTTACGTTTTTAACTTATGACACGTTGGTCAAAAGTTTTGATGTTTTGACATTTATTATTATTGTTATTTTTATGTATTTTGATCATGAAAAAGTTCAAATTCAACTTGCTCATCTTCTTACAGAGAGAAAGAGTTGATATATTGCAAAAGACATATATTGGGTTAGGTCCTGACCAATTCTTTAAATGACCTTAACATATTTCTGACATTTCTGTTCTACTGCATATCTTGTTATTTATTAGATAACACTAATATACCAATACTACAGCAAATATTGTCCCATAACATTAGCCTGCTGATTTATTGGCTGGGTGCTTCATTGGATGCTTTAGAGTTAATTTTTGGAGTCATTCATTGACCTGATTGGACTGTGTGAGGAAGCAATGGACTGAAATCTTACTTTATAATAGAAATCAGATAACAGGTTAAGTTTTCACCTTTGTCAGGTCTTGTGTCTGTGAACGACTGGGCCGCTGCGGTGGAGAGTGTGATGTTCCTCGGTCTGCCCTGGAGGATGTTGCGCTGTCAGCTGGTCACCTCCAGGATCATCGACGGCATGATTGACTACAATGAGTGGTTCAATGAGCTCAACATTAAAGGACCCAACACAGATGTGAGGATACATCACTGCATTACTGAGCTGGTGGTCACAGAAATACTAGTGTCACATTTTGGATCAATTTAAGGATATTGTAAAAACTTTTCTGAATCAGACACACTCTTCTGAGTCATATATTTATATTTTATTTATATACAAAAATAAAAGATTTTTCTTCATCATTTATCCTCTCACAGCACATCGACCAGAGTCTACTTGAGACTTTGTATCGCCACCGCTCCACGTTGGAGACCATCTTCAGAATCGTAGACACAGACAACTCAGGTACATTTACATTTGTATACACCGGCAGATTGTAAAACAAATTTCTATTTGTAAGAGTGTATTAAGTTGCATATATATATATATATATATATATATATATATATATAGGAAGGGTAGGATCCAAACATCAGGATAACTTGACTTCTGCTGCTTTAAATTTGACAGTTCTTCTTTTGTGTCAAAGTTCCCCAACTTTATGGCAGTATTCATTTTTATTAAATTACTTAAACTAATTGTAACTGTACTACCTCACAGAGACAATCCAGTGAGAGACAATGTGGTGCAGTGGAGGTGTAAAGTGTGTCAGGGCACTGTATTTGCTATGTCCAGATAGAGATGTCTGTTGGGTTCAGTCCATTAATCCACCTGCAGCTTGCAAAAGAGGCCACAGCATGTTGCTGCCTCCTGAATCCTCCCAGTTAAGACAAGGATTAACCCACTGATCTAATGGTCCACTCTCCACTCCTCTCCTCTGGTCACACACGCTTTTTCATCTATCATATCTGCCTGTTTCCGCCTTTTTTAATCCCTTTTTTTCTATTACTGCATCTGCAATCTTTTCCACTCAGCATCTTTGACCTTTAACCTCCCCAGGCTTTATCACCATTGAGGACTTCCGGCAGACCTGGAAGCTGCTGAGCGTCTACCTAAAGATGGAGATCACAGATGAGGCCATCTCTGACCTGGCTGTCACCATCGACAGCAACCAGGATGGCAGCATCGATATCGATGAGTTCATGGAAGCCTTCCGCCTCACAGATAAGAAGAGCCGGCTGGAGCGAGGACGCAGCATGTTCATGGGCACGGCCAGCGACCTCACCAAGCTGGAGGGAGACCCCAACATTTGAGCAGAGAGAGAAAACAGACTGAAAACAGACTGACCTCAGCTCAGACTCCCTGCCAGGCAGACAGGCAGTGGAGGGGAGGGCTGGGAGATGCAGCCAACACAAGCTGCTTTAATGACGCACACTAAGACGTAGGATGATGCTGAGCAACAGCCACGTAGATCACAGGGGATTAGGATGAGTTTAGAGTTCAGGATATCTGACAGCCTATGTTCATTTCACATTTTGAAGCTGTTTTATCCACTGAGGAACTGTGGGTGAAACACTGTATAGTGAATAGTTTGAATAGTTAAAGTATTACAAATGTACAAATTACAATTCCACAAACACAGAAGCAAAAAGGCATCGTGTTCAGGCTGCATCATTATTCAGATAATAATCAAGTTAACAACACTTTTGACTTAAACATTTAGACTTAAAAGATGTAACACCTGCACACTGACTCCAGATATTTTTAAATGGACAATTTAAAAACCCCAGGTGGATTTTAAAAATAGTTACCACACCTATATTAATAGGATGACAGACTTTATGATGACAACTATCCAAACTGCCCAGGGTGAACAATTCAGGAACTACAAAATTAAAGTACATCAGTCCTAATGGCCGAGAGTACAGAGACAACAATACATCAAATTTATCAAGAAATGTATAAAAAGCAGTTTTATGGAAAATAATCAAAATATTGCATGTGACAAAAAATGTTTAATATTTGATGACAGAATCTTTTTATTATCAAGTAACCTGCCGAATATTTTCTCACTTGATTTATTGTTTGGTCTATATAACATCGGAAAATCTTTTAAAATGCCCAAAACTGTTTCATAGATCCTGAGGTGATGTAATGAAATGCCTGAAAAATATTCAGCTGTTCAGCAAATGTTTACATTGAACAACCTTAAACAAGAGATTGTTTGGATTTTTTACTTAAAAAAGAAAAAAATTAATGTTTATCAAATTAGCTGTCAATTAACCAGCTAATTGTTGCAGCTCTGGTCCATAAAGTGTTGGGAAAGTGAAAAATGGCCTCTTCAAATGATTTGTTCAGTATACACTTGTCTACACGACATTTGGGTTACAGAAAGCATATGAAAGCATAATATTAAAATGTTTGACCATTGTCTTCTTGAAAAAAATGACTAATTGATTAGCAAAATTGCTAATGATTATTTTCTGCCACCTTATAAATGACTATTATATAAATACAATTAAAAAGCAAACCTAAATAAGATCAAAATCTGAAATTACAAGAAATGTTTTATTTCATGTTTTTAGTCTGGGCTCTCTCTGTGTCTTAGAGTTTAAAGTGTATCTATGTAAAAACTCTTACTGAGGTATTTGGCTGGTATTTTGCCTCAAATACAGCTCCTGTATTCAGCTACATTTTAAAGTTCTCTGAGTCAGTGTGCAGGAGTTACTGCTGACTTCCAGTAGCCTTTCATCCACACGTGATGTGCAAATAACTACACTCCGCTTTGTACAACTAATCAAAAATAAAATTATATGATGAAACGATTAATAATTGTGCAGCTCGACGTCAAGCTGCACTAAGTATTTGCAACTAAATGTTGCTGGTGCCTTAGCAGTAGAAGTGTTTAACTTCTGGAAATGAAGTTAAGTCTAGTTTGCACTGATGATGTTTTGTATTAACTGCCTACCCATGCACTGGGGTCTCTCCTCGTCTCAGGTGGGATACAAACTCACCTCGCTCAGAACGGAGAACTCATTCTTTTATTCATTTGATTTTTAAGATGTACTGTATGTACAGAACATTTACTGTATTTTAAGGGCAGTTTGATGTTTTGGGAAATCACTTTCACTTTCTTAGATAAGAAGATCAAACACTTTCATTTAATTCTATTCATTAGGATGCTGCAGTAAGGAGATGGTTAGCTCAGCTTAGCACTAGAAACAGGGGAAACAGCTACCCAGGCTGTTTCCAAATAGACTTCTAAAGCCCACTAATTAACACATAATTTTATCAATTGTCTAATCCGTATTAAAATGGTGGGTTTAGAGAAGCTAGCAGACAGATTTTTTACAGAGCCAAGCTATCTTTTTCTCCCTGTTTCCAGTCTTTATGCTAAGCTAACCGACAGCTTCTAGCTTTATACTTAACACACAGACATGAAGACAGAAAGTGAATAATAACCAAAATGTTTAACTATTCCTTAAATATATGAAGACAAAGGGGTGTTTTACTTTCTTTGTTGAATCTCCTCAGTTTCTGTCATTAGGTAACACTCCCATATTGTGTAATATCGTTTAACTCAACCAAAAGAGACGTGAAGAAATGTGTGTGTAAAACGTTGTTATGTGTAAAATATATGCTGACCATGTAAAATGTTTACTGTAAATATATCTCACAGACAAATTTGGCGCATTCGTTTGTGTCTGTTTGAGGTAAGTGATTTAAAGAGGGCTTGACACTAATACCGTAATATTTATCCAGTATTTTCTATAAATTTCTCCTCTGTTGACAGAAGTAAATAGTAAATAAAAGTTAAAATAACTGAGTAAATCTGATCATTACAGAAAGCTGCATGCATCACACAGGTTTTTGTTGAGGCTGCTTCTTGCATACAGCTATCAACTATCCATCCATTAATTCATTCATTTTTTACTCTTTAAATAATCTAAGTGTACATCTACATCAAACAGAACAACAATTTTATGCAATCATACAGGGTTGCAACTTTTACTTTTGTTATCAATTATTTTTTCAACTAATCAATTAATCATTTTGTTTATAAAATGTTGGGAAATAGTAAAAAATCTCATATAATTTCCCAGAGCCCAATGTCAGATTACTGTTTTTATCTGACCCACAGCTCAAAACTCAAAGATATTCAATATGCTGTCATTTGACAAAGAAAAAGCATGAAATCCTCACTTACTTGAGGAGCCATGTTTCTGAAGAAATACATAAATGATTAATCGGTTAAAACAAACTGAAAACCAAACAGTTGCTGTTGACATTAATTTTCTGATGATCATCTCATTGACTAATCAATTGTTTCAGCTCTACAATAAAAAGCTGATATTTAACAAGATATCACACAATAAAATGGAGCCAATTGTACAATACATTTTGCTAAATTAAGTAATAGTAGAACATTTTAATTAATTTCCCTCAGATTTTAGTCCACATAATTAAATACACAAAAGCTTATTAAAGATTATTAAACTAGATTTTAATTCCCAATGCTGAACATAAACAACCAAGTTTTGAGGTAATAATTAGTCATTATTTCATATATGCATGGGTTCTCTCAGGGCATTTGTCTGGGTACAAAAAAATGAATGGATGGATGTTATGTTATTGTTCTTCCTTGCCAGTCAGATTAGTTTTCAGAGTCACCAGCAGGTGGCAGAGGAGACCATTTAGTACACAGTACATCAGTATGACAGCGAGCTGTTTAAAGGTACAGTGTGTAGAATTTAGTTGCATTTAGTGGTCCAATCACTGCATTGTAATCTCCTCACATCACCCTCACCTTCCTAGTGTAAAGGAGAAACAACACTTTAAGGACCCTGTTTAGAGTCAGTATTTAGTTTGTCTGTTCTGGACTACTGTATAAATAAGGTGTTTCAACATGGCGGCCTCCATGAAAGGGGACCCTCTCCCACTGTAGATATAAAAGGATATTTTTTAAGTAACAAACATAAAAAGATTCTTACTTTCAGGGGATTATACATGCATCAAAACATAGTTATGAATATTATATTCCATGTTTTCCTTATTCTGAAAATAGAGGCCCCAAATCTTACACACTGTACCTTTTAACCAATCAGAAAACCAGGTGTGCAACTTCTCAGAGCTGATGACTGATTTCGAAAGAAGTACATTGTAACTTTAAAAGGCAATTCTCCATAAGAAATGGCCAAGAGTATTAGTCACTGAGGACAGAGCAAACAAACAAAGGCTTATTAGGATTTCTAAAAGTTCTACATGCTGAATTTGAGCTGCAGCAACAGATAAAAGAATTTCTTGAGCTTTTAACTGCATTGTCTCCGTATAATCGTCTGTGGTTAGGTCAGTAGTTTGTCTTTCAAATGATAATCTTTCAAGTGGGTGGATATTAAAGCCTGCCAAGAGCTGCCTACAGTCTAAATGAGGTTGGATTAAAAGCATTGCACAACCCAAACGTTTACATTCAGTGATAATTTACCTGGGGATGACAGTGTGACCTAGAAGTCAACTCCTGTAGTACAAAAAGAACTGAAACTACACTAAAATAATGTTCTGTTACAAGTTAAAGTCTTTGCAAATGCACTTTGCTTTCGTACAAATCAAACAAAAGAGACACATCATGTTATTAGTGAGCTTTGTAGTGTTTTTGTTGCCTTTGGACAGCTTTTTCCACTGTTTCCTGGCTCTCTCATCTCAGCTTGCTGCAAGAAAGCAAATAAGTTAAATTATACTCAGATCATTTACGTTAAAAGTGACAATACCACAATGTAGAAATCCTCCTTTGCAAATGATCTGCCATTCAAGATTTTACTTTAAATAAAAGTAGAGAAGTATTATCGGTAAATTATACTTAAAGTATGAAAAATGCAGACAACCATCTCTGTGAATGTTAAATTATCATACATCATATTATTGAATAATGCATTCACGTGTAAGTAGCAGTTTACTGTAGCTGATCAAGGTGGTGCTTATTTTAACTACTGATAATCATGTTTTGTATGTTAAATCTAATCTGCAAAGTAACATGATACTACAGTTGTCAGATTAATACCTTTCCACTCAATTACTGTACTTGAGTAAAATTTTGATGTACTTGTACTTCAGTACTGGAGGATTTCCATGTTATGCTACTTTATACTTCTACTGCACTACATTTAGGAGAGAAATGTTGCACTTTTACTCAACAACAATTATTTGATAACTTGATAAGTTACTTTGCACCGTTACCAGCTGCAACATTAAAGTGTTTTGCACCTTAATGCATCAATATTTGTAGTACAAATATATAATATACATGTCCAAAGTTTTACACTTTGGATGGATAATGTATTATATATATGATTATAAATTGAGTCATTCTGTACAGTGAGTACAGAGTATTTCTACACTGTAGTTTTGGTACTTTTACTCAAGTAAAATATCTGAATACTTCTTCCACCTCTGCTGGCTGGTTGGACCAAGATTAGTTGTTTCCCCCCTTTCCCAGTCTTCATGCTTAACTTCAATGAGCTTCATATTTAACCAACAACCCAATCAATCTTCTCAATGTATCATTTGGCATTATGCAAATTTGCATATTTTGCAAAATGGCAAATTATTTCATCAACACTCAGAACATGTGAAAACAAGCCCAGTGTGTTACCCCAAAGATTGACGCTAACGTGCTGCCGCCTGCCCTCTGCTGCTTTTCAAATCCAGCCACCACCGCCCCCAACATAGAAACTCACACGCGGGCGACAAGTGGGACAAAGGACGAAGGCAGTTAGACCTATTTTTCCAGTGCACCGGGGGAAGGGGGCATCTATTGTTCACTGTCTGCAGGTGGTCTTACTATTGTAAAGCTGCTGGAGCTCTGTCCTAATGAAGACATTTGAATGAAAGATTTTCAGTCAACTGGAGCGTCTCAAAGCGCTCAGTGAGAGATTAGTCATGGACTGAAGGCCTAACTTCACTTTTAAGAAACATTAAAGTGCTTCACAGGTCTCTGAGTGTATGATTAATCAGACACTGGTAAATATTATGAATTCGTGCAGCTTGAGAAATGCTGCTAATTTTACTTGAATAAGAAATAATCCAGTTTTGAGGGCTCTAATAAAACAATATTTCCCATAATTTCTCTACAGTTAGCTTCAAAGTTAGATCATTTGAAAATAAGGCCTGTGAATGGACAAAAAGCAAAAAGAGGCACTTATTTCATATTCAAAATATAACAAATGAAGAAAATCAGTATATATATATATATATGTATATATTGACCATGTCATAAAATAAGCCGTTACCGTCTTCAGCTTCAATTTTCATGAAATAAAAAATTTAAATTTAGTACAACTAAAAGTAGAAATAGAAGCTCTGATTTTGTTTATTGTGCTGTTAGATATTATATAAAAAATATTTAATATTTAATTTTCATTTTTATAGGCTTACTGGCAGCTTAATACTTTGTTGAATATAGGATGCCATGCTTGTGGAGGCAAGGTAAAAATTTATGAAAATAATGGCCTAAATTAACCTAGACTCCAGAGTGTACAAGTAAAAAACAAGAAGTGACGAGTTGACACTGAAGGTCAAAGAAGTCCCAAAAAAGTAAATTATATGCACTTCATGGAAACGAAAGGAGAAAGTGCGTATATGTTGACACCTGCAGACCCTGAAATGCCACCTCAAGGGCAGAAACATATGATGTGAGTTCTCAAAAGAGAGACAGCAAGAATGACAGCTGCTGCTACTGTATGTACACACTAAAAGCCCTTGGCGATTTGTGGATTCTTCTTTGTCACAGGTTGAGATGACTAATAGAAACGAGTGACCTCTTCTACCCCTGGAAAAAACAGTTCAGTTGAAGAAATAGTCAAATCAGGTCCTTGCTCTAGTTATTCACAGGAAAAACAAATAGTTTATCAAAAGAATATTATTATCTAAATGTACATGAAATATTAAAAGTAAAAATGTTGTCTAGTGATAGATATATCTTTATATATGATATTATTAGATTGTTTCTGATGCATGAAAGTAGGATTTTACTGTTGTAGCTGATTGAGGTGAAGCTTGTTTTAACGACTTTATATATAGTTACTGTACGTAAATTATTCAAGTGGTTCCCAATTTAGGGGCCAGGATCCTCATGAGGGCCCTAAGTGGTTGTTGGACAATTAATGTGGCAGGAAAACCTGTAATGACACTTTTCAAATAAATGTAGTGATGTGAAAATTACTATATTGTCCTCTAATTGTAGTGGAGCAGAAGTAGAAAGTTGCATAAAATTAAAATACGTGAACATTGTATCTCAAATTTGTACTTAGATACTGAGTAAATGTATTTAGTTACTTTCCACTACTAGTACAATCTGGTCACATCAGATAACAGATCATTGGGGAAGTTGCTGGAAACTGAATATTTCTCACAAAGTTACTTCTCCAAAAACAGCAGAAAATGTGAGTCACAGTGACTTATGTCTACATATACGAAAGCAAGGAAAAGCCATAATAAGCAAATGTTTAAGTATGACTGATGGTGACACGGTGATACAGTGGTTACTGTTGACTCAAAGCAAGCAGGTTCCTGTTTCGGATCTTGGTTGGGGCCTTTTTTGTGTGGCGTTTGCATGTTTGCATGTTTGCATGTTCTCACCGTGTCTGCATGGGTTCTCTCCGGATACTCTGGCTTCCTCTCACAGTCCAAAGACATGCACTTTAAAAATTTGTTGGTGACTCTTTGTTGGTTGCCCATAGGTGGTTGTTTGTCTTTATGTGCCCTGTGATGAACTAGTGACTTGTCCAGAGTGTACCCTGCATCTTGCCCTCGACTTTATAGGAAATATGCTTCTTTACTATCTTTCAGAGACATAGTTGAGAAGATCAATACCACCCTCCTGATTGACTATGGCAATGAAGCTACCAGGAGCAGTTAGTAAGCTTAGCTTAGCATAAAGACTGGGAACAATGGGAAACAACTAGCCTTTCAGCTGGCCCACTAGCACCCCTAAAATTTACTACAAAAATATGCTGGAAACCTTATGGTGGAAACAAGATTTTCAGGATTGAAGTCTTTATTGCTAAGCTAAGCTAACCAGCTGCTGGCTGCAGCATCATATTTAACACACAGACATGAGACTGATATCAATCTTGTCATCGAACTAGTAGCAAGATGGCAAATAACCAAAATGTTGAGGTATTCCTTTAAATTAAGTATTTTTAAAACCATACAACTAAAGTAACCTACTTTAATTTTAAAGGGAATTTAAACTACATAAAGTTAGACAGCTGTTTAAGGTTAATCTCAATACTAAATTTGGAGCCATGCATACAAACAGTATTTCATTAAATTTGACAATCACGAGTTTAGATTTTTATAATTTATAAATAGATACACATTCCTCTGGATTATCAGTTTTATTATCACATACTGTTGATACAAAAGACAGCAGACGACCGTGTTAACTTTGCACTTAATTGCAACTTTTATTTTTTTGCAAATACACTAGAAATGTTTACAAAAGCACTGTAGAAACATTTGTGCAGTGTAAATTATCAAAACTAAAAAGGGATATTACTTCAAATTCATTTTGCACCTAGCATGACAAGCGGGATTGTCATTTTCAGCAGCAAAATAAATTAGTAAATCTCAAGAGGAAACGTCTGTTAGTGACTTCAGAACATCAAAATGGGGAGATGTGGTTGTTACACCAAAGAGAAATTAAGGAAAAATAAAATAAAAAAGGATGGTATGGCACTAGTGCTCATCCCTGAAGGAGGGCTTCATTCATCTAGATAATTACACAGCATCAATGCTTTACTTTACTCAGTCATCAAGATAATCAGCCTTCCAGTACAAATCACTCCAGTTTGACAGAAATGGTGCATCAGATCCATAAACAAATTTACTCACACAAGTTCTCATACTCCATCAATCAATCCAACACAAACAACCTTAAGCCATTCATTAACACTCTTTACAGACATTTTACAGGGATCAGACAGACCCCGGTGTGGCATACTGGTCCATCTTATACACGTTTTTGTATTTTCAGTGTGTTTTCAGTGAAAAACAATGAAATGATCAAAATGAAATGTGCTTAATATTACAAAAAAGAAAAGAAAAAAAGACTAAATCATACTACAGAAAAAGAAATACATCTATACATGTGACACTAACAAAAAAAAACATACATAAATATTGTGTGGCCCCTTACAAAACATCCGCTTTTTTTTTTTTCATACAATTCTGTATTGCTTTGTCTTACATAATACTGAGATCTGCTCACAATGAGCATTGATTACTTTTGTCTGCTCTTGCAAAAAACAATACCCATCAAACTACCAACTTGAAATGTTTCTTCTTTTTTTGAAAGTTGTCTTTGCCTTGATGTAAAAGGCACATATACACGAAAATTCACGCTCACACAACACTGCTGTAAATACTTCACTTCAAGTTGTGGCACCATTTAAGAAAAAAAAAAAAGGTAGGTGGTGGTGGTTTTGTGGCACATCCGTTATCGCAGAGGAAAGTAAACACGGCGCTGGGGCAGATCTATGTAGGTTATCTTTGGTCAAGCAGGGACGAGCCAATGGGCTTGAAAGATTGGACTTAAAGGTCAGTGTAGTAGAAGTCAGTCAGTGGAGGAGTGATGGCTCAAGTGTGTGTTTGAACAGACACTGTATAGATAACACACATGACTATCAGGATTAAGGTCTTTCAGGTTCAAGTCAAGAGTGGATAATAATAATGAGTTTTTACACAAGAGTGGTGGTAATAAAAAGGCCTTCAGTGAATTGATTTTACTTTTCTCTCCACAGTGTTTTTATCCCAGTATCAGACTTCTGACACCAATCTTAGATGGTACTGAAGTGGCTTGCCCTTTTTGTGCACCTCCAGCCAGCTGTTAAGTTTACTAATCCTATAATAAACCCCAACGATACACGTGATATGGTCAGATCATCTTCTAATAGAGTGGTTACATGTGATAACTTTACAAAAATGTTGCTAGTGATAAGTGTGACTGCTAATTCCAATAAATGGCAGCAAGCTTTGGGCTTTGTATCTTGTGCTCGGGTGTCAAATTGGTTGGCAACACAGAAAGCCTCTGTGGATCAACCTGAAACCGAATACGAGCACAACATGGTTAATACCACATATACAAATACAAGTCCATAGGTTATGGCATTTTTAGCAGCAATAACAAATATAAAAAGTATATCAAAAGAAGACACTCCATGTGCCGAAAAGCAAGTAACACAGAGGCGTGGATGTCTGTTGTTCTTTTACAACAACATCCTTCATAACCAATACTAGAGAGGAAAAACCATTGAAATGTACTGAATGTATGGACCACCTGCATTGAAATGACCAGGACAAAAAAATAAAACAAACAATAAAAATACACAGGGCACAATTTCCAGACAGAGTGCAGGGAATTTCCACGTTGACAGTATTATGGCCTTAAATTCACTTCCCATTAGCGACTACCACTGGATTTGACGTGTGACAAGACGAGTGTGTTGGACATGAAATGAACACACGACATGAAACGTAAGACAAACAGTAATTCAAGTGCTGTGTGCTGCGGTTTTGCCTGAATGCCTACAGCTCCTTGGCAAACTGAATGACTGCACAGCGGCGAGTGGTGCACAGGGCTCCTTTCAAAACCCAATGGTTCCACTTTTTTTTTTCTTTTTGTTGAAATTGTCACGGCACTTATCAGTGTCTTTGACAGATCAGCTGTAAATATATACAGTATAACAGGACAAAAAACCTGGTAGCCTTGTGTGAGGACTGGTTTTAGCAATCCAAATTGTGCTTTGTCTAATAGGTAACAGTGTAGACGTGCAGGAGCGGTTGACACCAGAGCAAAGTTAGTGTCTTTTCAGCACACCTAGGAGAACTGCTTGCTGGATTTGGTCAGAGGTATCTAAAAATTTCCTCTTCACATATGTACAATAACAACAAAAGAGATTTCCAGCTTATTTGAACAATGTATGAACATAAAGAACACACTGAACCGTTGTAAGGCAGAAAGCAGGTTCAAGTCTCCCTTGTAAGTTTTGTGGGTGTTTTTTTTTTTTTTCTCCTTTTTGTTTTGAATGTGTGATGAAGCCTACAAGGTGCAGCTACCATTGGCATTCCTAACAATTTCACAGCCAACGAGTAATCACCTTAACTAACGATGACTTGGAAATGTAGCTAAGGTCTCTGAATGTTTCTGTTTTTCTAACTAGTGTTCTGGAAAAAAAAAAAAAAAAAGATAATGGTGACAAAAACGAGGAGAGGAGGGGTCAAGATCACAAGTTTTCCAGGTGTTACATTACACCGTGCCTGCATCAAGAAAAATAGTTGCCCATTGTCCATCAAAACAGGACACTGAAGTGTAAGATGATGGTGCACACACACACGTTCACTAAATGATACTGGAAGTGCAATGTGTGTGTGTGTGTGCGTGTATATATATATATATATATATATATATATATATATATATATATATATATATATGTGTGTGTATGTATGTATGTATGTATGTATGTATGTGTGTGTGTGTGTGTGTGTGTGTGTGTGTGTGTGTGTGCACTAATTCATCTTAGGAAAAGAAGGCAAAAATGCTATAAATAGGTTGGCTCAGTCTGTTTTTTTCTTCTTATTTTTCTACAAAAAGGATATGCTGAGTTCAGTTTTGTGAGCAAAACAATTTTATCCTCTGAGCCCAGGAGCTCAGAGAGTTTTGTCCTAGTGATTCAGTTTACTGGGGCTTTTTTGAAATCTATTGGCTCGAAGTTTTCTCCTCACGCAGCACTGATGGAGATTAAAGAGCAAGGATAAGACAGTAACAACACCCACTGTTGTTCATGTGAATACTCAACACTCTCTTTGAGCCATATTAGTCGGCAGAGTCTGCTCCAAAAGATCATGCATCCGTGTACAATAGCGACACCTATGCTATCATGTTCCCTCAGAAGAATTACGGAAAAAGGCTTGTCCCGGCCGAGCCCATCCAGAGTCCCTTCATCTTAAAGGCCAACCAGGACGGAAATGAGGAATAGAGTGTGGGAGTTTTTTGTGTTGCAGTACGGCAGGCAGTGAGGGCCATGCTCAGCAGGTAGAGTAGAGGAGGACAGACAGTCATAAGAGGGCTCAGTGAGAGGAGCAATGTCTTTGTTGACTATACACTTACTGGGGCTTGTGTCCCACCTCATTCCCTATCCTCCCCACCCCCCACCCCCAAAAATAAGTCAAAAACGTGCCCACTGTGTATGCTAACCCCCGCCCATGGTAATGTAACAACCATGTGCTGCTCCCTCAGCCCCCTTCCTGGGCTCCACACTTGGGGAGGGGATCCTCGATCAACACTTCTGGGCCTCAACTGGAGACATGGCAATGTAGGAGCCGTTCCTCATTGGCTGGTTGGCTGGTGTTTCTGACGGCTCATCGGGTTTGTCACTGACCTGAGTGTAGGCCGTGTCATCTTTCACCGTCTGAACGGGAAGAGTTAGAAGGACAGAAGGCGTTAGTACGTACCATGGAAGTGGCAAGACGTCCAAATATTTTACACCGACATTAAAATGAGAATAAATGTTTTGACTGAAATGTCCACAGTGAACCACAACAATCTAAATATGCACCAGTTACTACAAACCACCACAGAAAAAACAAAGAAACATAATACACGTGAGGTGAGAACTTAAAAAGGAGTAACATGTCCCATAAAGATAATTAAATAAAATGATAATAATCAGAGATGATGGATAACAAATTAAAAAGGAGAACAGCAAACAAGGCAAAAATTAAGACTTACAGTAAAAGAATGAAAAGCTTCAGTAAAATCAATACGTTTTACTTCATTCTAAAACAGAAAAGGAAAAAAGGGGGGTTACAGAAAATTAAAATTAGAACATGGTTAATACAACACTTCTTCATATTGCAATTAAGCATGTTTCAAACATTGTCTCAAGCTACGCTGAAGGTCTAAACTTGAATTCATGTGTATACGTTAAAAGTAATGGTTTGGCATTTTGAGAAATGTGTTTATTCGCTTTACTGGGAAGAGTTAGACGAGAAGTTTGATACCACTCTCGTATCTGTAGGCTCTATATGGAGCTACAGCTGCTGAACTTAGCACAAAGACTGGAAACCAGAGGAAACAGCTAGCCTGGCTCTGTCCAAAGACTCCTATAAAGCTTACTAATTCAACATTTTATTTGTTTAATCTGTACAAAAAGTCAAAAACAACAAATTCTGTTGCTGATAGGTGGATTATTTTGTTACCTTTGGACAGAGCAAAGCTAGCCATTTCCCTCAATTTCCAATCTTTATGCTAACCTAAGCTAACTGTCTTCTGGCTCTAGCTTCATATCGAACATACAGACATGAGTGGTATTTTTGTTCTTATCTAACTATAAAGTGAATACTTCCCATACCAAACTATTCCTTTCACGTGTTGTAGGCCACTCTCCAGACAGTGAATAACCTCTGCTACAATAATCTGTAATCTGGGGTGGTCAGACCAGGGTTCAGATCAACAATCCTGCACTGCTATAGATAAGAGGTGCACATGCACTGTACATAATTCTCAGGACTATTTTAGTTCATTGCACTTTGCTACTCTAAAGAGCTAAGCAAGTTCATAGCTACACTGACCAGTAGAGAAAACTAAGATGTTTCCTTCCTGAATTCAAGGATTCACCGACTCAAAGGATGCACTGACTGTTAGAAAATATTCAGCAAGAAAAAAAAAATACACCATTTGATCCAGAATTGTGGAAAACTGCACATGCTGCTTCTGCTGCACAGGAATCATGCAATGCGTTAGTTAACATGCACGTTGTTTGGGGTTAAACCTGCAGCAGCTCAAGAAACTTAACCATGCAAAAACAAAACAGTCAAACTCCAACTTACTTCTATTATCAATCTATTATAAGTCTACGTCACATTTACTCTGAGCTATTGTCAGTGGGTAGCGCACACTGTTCAAACATGGGTAACTGAGTGGATTAATACTACACTTCAGTCTAATGCAACAGGGGTAAATCCTACCTTCTTCTGGCGGTTTCGGCAGAACAAGACGACAAGCACCAGCAACAGGATGATGCCCATGCCCACAATGAGCAATGGGAAGTTCGACACAAGAGTCACGATTAGGAGCAGTGTCCTCATCTGAGATGCTGAGTCATCATCAATTGTCGCCGTCTATGGTTGAAAGATATTATTATTGACTTGAGTTTCACTTATGAGAACAGGTTTGTCTCAAGATTGCAATGAATGAAATCCTCACCTCGTTTACGAACATGATGGGGAAAATGGTCTCGTTGATGTACTTAGTTTTGCTGCAGGGGGAGAAAGAGAGAGGGGGGGGGGGGGGGGAGGTCAGGAGGGACATCTGGCTCAACATGTGGCCAAAATTGGGACAGAGTGTGGCAACAGCAAAGTGGGTCAGAGTGCAACAAAGTTCAACTTACGGGAAGCCTGAGATCCTCTTCAGGATGATATTGAGCTGAGCTCTCTTGCAGGCACGGATGGGAACACCTGTGGTCTAACAAAACAAAAGAGAAACTTTTCTTTAAAATAATTCTCACATACAGGAAGAAAACTACTGTCAAGCATTACAATGATTGAATTACATTTAGAGATGTTGCAATTTGCTTGTCTCAATTTTACAGAACTATGAATATTATCAAATGTAAGCGTGTAAATCCATGTTCCTCATTAGCCATACCGGTTGCAGGTCGAGGTACGTCTCGTGTTCCTCTTTGTTGGGGTTAAGCCCCTCAACGGCGTTGATGTACTTTGGGTCCGCTTGATAAAAGTGGGGAAACGACACCACGATGGGAGCGCCTTGAAGGAAATAAGTAAAGCAAACATACGAGTCAGTTCCTGTTTGAATCCCGAGATGACTCAGTCTAAACAACAAGGGCTGAAAAAAGATGAAAGAACAAACGTGAGATAAGATAAAAGAACTACCTGGTATTTTGTAGAGATATAAGGGATAGGGATAGGGATATAAGAGTATAATCTGTGGCAGATAGTGCAGCAGATAGCATAAACAATGTTTTTCAGGTTGTACCATAATGATTAGCTGACACAGTAAAGAGTATTTCTGTCTTTACATTTCCTTTGAATATCTCTCCTTGTAGTTAAACTTGTAGTGGAATTAAAATCTATAATATTTAGATTTCTTCTATATTCTCTTTTAAATTAACTTCACAAATTCAAAGAGAAAACATTTCACAAAGGTCTGATTTACAGAACAGAAATGCTGTATCATGAAAGATAAAGGGTGCTCTGTCAGGGTTTGGTAACAGATTAATTTCAAATAGCAAACTCCTGAAGACACTTTACACAAGTACAAAAAGAAATTCATCCTTAAAAACACCAAGATCAAACAATGCTCTTCAGGAATGCTTTTGTATTAGGGTTGCCACTCATATTTTGTCTTTTAAATATCAGATAAATAATGAAAAACTTTCCCCCACAAAGGAAAAAAAAAAAGATCCAGTCAAACATTAAAAACACAGTAAAGCAGCAGATCCTCATTTTAGAGAAGCTGCAACTAGACTATAGTCAGAGTGAGACTCATTTTCTGTCTGTCGATGGACCAAATGTTCAATTTTATTTTATTATAAGTCATACTTAGTTCTGTAACTTATAACTTGAAGTTGTATTTAGCTAAATTATATATATGAAGGTCCAAGTGCTGTTTTGAAGGCTTATTCACACTGCCAGCAATAAGATTCTGGGGCAGAAATGCTGAAATCTTGATTTATTTATTATTTTGTGGCCTAAAAGAACGTGAATTTAAATGTACTGAATTAAAAAAATACTGCAGTCAGCCTTAAATAATACAGCTGCTGTTGCTACAACTGACACAATTGAAAGGAAATTGAAGTTCTGAGCAACATTGTATTTTTTCTTTTGCGTCATACTGCTACATTGGATATTTTTGGCCTATAAACAATGTTACTACTAAGCAACTATAACTGTATTTGACTGCTTCATGTGGTTTCAACCACACAGACAGTTTCCGAATGACACCACTTTGCACATGACAACAGTGCTTCGTCTCGATTGGTTGTTCGGCTGGCATCACATAAATCCATCCAATCAGGCGCATTTATCTCATATGAGTCAGAGGAGCCAGCGTAGGCAGCCAATCAGGTTTTAGGATGCATGTTCAATCAGCACCAACCTTTTTTGAAATTATTCAATACATCCTGTTTTGACACAGTTTTACAAGGTGTGTTTTTTTTTTCTCCCACTGTGTGTGTACTGCATATGATGGAATGAAATTAAATATATAAATAAATAAAATAACATTTGATAGTATTAATCATACAAACAGCAGAGCCCTAGAGCTACAGTTGCATATCTGTCAGTATTACACAATGTGCAAAGGGCAGTGAAGATCACCGTATCAGAGATATCACACGCCACTCAAAGACCACCATACACTGCTTCAATAGCCTCCACACACAGTCAGCACAGTTAATCATTGAACCGTGTATTGAGTAAAATCTGGCACGCTCAAACAGCGGGAATGTCAGAAACCAGGCAGGGGACTGAAAGGACATTTTTGGGGGGAGAAAAAGAGGGGGAAACTGTGTCATTAGGGTTGGTTTGGAGTCATCAAAAGGAAGTGGGTCAGGCTCTACAGCAACTGAGAGGGGGGAAATGGGGCAGTGTCTTACCTTCTCGACAAACGCTGACTTTAAGCACCCCGGTGCCAAGACAGTCTCCAGCTGGCACACAGAAGCCCTCATTAGTAGGGTTCTCTTTGGGGCTCATGAGTACATCACTAGGGGGTGCGAAGCGGTATGCCTGGATGCCTTTTACCTCCACATCTTCCACGTAGGCTAGATGGATAGACCTAAGGAAAGAAGACATGCTTAGCACCGAGGGTATCATGAAGTAAGAACTGAGTGTTGTTAAGAAACTGTAAAAAGGAGCTTAAGAGCAATCAAGAAAAAGGAAGTAGTAGGCAGTCAGGACTATAAAAGAAAATAGGAAAGAATCACTTCCTGTATAGTCATTCCTTAATGCACCTAAAGAATGTCCAGGTCACGCTCATTGACTTTCTAACGTGTGTTTTGAGCTTATCTGCCAGCTTTATCTGAAATTGTAATAACCACTAACTCCTTATCAGTGGATTTGTAAATACTGTGTATGACTCGGCCGCAATTTCCTAACGTCACCGGGAGTTCTGGTTCTCGCCCTACCAGGATGCTTTGACTGTAAACACATTTATAGTCACATAAGCAACACACGCATACCTGCAGAGATCAGCAGCAAAGATGTAGAGCAATTCGTTCCTGTTTATCAGAGGGTGGAAGACTGCGCCGTCAGTACCGTTGATCATGTTGCTCTGATTGGAAGACCACCAGGACATCTCTCTATTGATTGAGAAAAGAAAAAAAAGGTGTCATTAGTGTTGTTATTTTCATTTTATACTCAACAACAGTTCAGAGGAAATATTTTACTTTTTACTCCATCTTCTTATTTTATTTTATTTTTTTTACACAGTGGTATTAGTACATTTATGAAAATAAAGCATCTGACTACTTCTTCCACTACTAAAATCTACCTACTCATGCTGAATTCATGCAAAGTACAAAGTCACTTTGGATATCCAAACATTCATTTTGCAATCGTGTTCTACCCAAAGCGAGGGAGCAAAGGCTTCCCCCCCTGGACTTTCCAGTAGTTGTGTAACAAGGTAAATATAATAATTCATATGTATGATATTCATTATATGCTGAGAAGCATTTCCTATTATTGACCATAGCAAGAAAAAGGGGAAAAGATAGCGCCTGATAAGTTTTTACCTCAGGCCATTCCATGTGTCGATCTTGCCATAATCCAAGTAGTTCTCCTCGCCGGTGTGGAACACAAACTCTCCTTCATGGGTGCCATTTTTCTGTGAAAAACAAGACGAGACCAGACACGAGGTTCAGACAAAGCTGCTGTGACAGACAACTGTTGAGCATACAGCAGGGAGGCACTGAGTCAGAAACTGTGTTTATGGCTCGTTGACAAAGAGGCATGGAGATTGTGAAAGAAATACTGCTTTGTATATGACCCTTAGTATATTCTCACCAGATTCCCACACACAGGCATTAGTCACTGATTAAAGAACACAAACTGGTAGGTGTTTTCACAAAAACTGTTTTGACCCTCAGAGAAAACACTATATGTGTGTACACTATAAATATACTTATATTTTAGAGCGCTATAAAATTTCATGAAATAGTGAAAAATACACATTCTCTCCAGTCTCGTCTTCAAATTGTTTGTCGGGCAGTGCAAATCCCACCTTAATGTCATATACGATGAAGGAAAGCAACAAACTCCCACACAACAATTACCAAAGAGTTAATTGTCTATTCAATTAATCGACTCCACTTAAGAGCTCTATTTGAGTTGCCTGCAGTCAGCATCACAAGGTTGGTGTTGTCACCCATCTGTTCAAAGTTGCAGATGTTGCTGTATAAACAGGAAGTACAAGCATCTTCCATCAGCATAAGGCCAATCTCACTTCTCTTACGTGACAGTACCACAGACGCTTCTACTTGTCTGTTGCTTTAGTAAACCCCGACAAGCAACATGCTAGAGCTTTCTTAAGGTTTTTGCACTAAAGAAACGTCAAGCTTGCCTCTTACAAAAAAAACAAAAAAACAAAAAAAAAACAAACAAACAAACAGACCAGCAGGTTTACCTTCCACATCAGCCCAAAATATTCATCTACTTCAGGCTTCATGGTGTGGAGCTTTGTGAGAATAGGGTCTTTGAAGCCCCACAGAACCTCGTGGACAGTGCGGGACATGAAGACCTCAGCGCCCAGAGAAGTCATGTACATAGAAATAATACTTCGCAGGAAAAAGGAGTAGGAGTTCACCTCGTTCATCACTGCCTGAGGACAAAAGACAATAAGAGTCAAAAACCAGACCAGCTCCCATCACACACAGCACAATTTTTGCTTGCAATACATGGTGTCTGTTCTTTTTTTGTCTTTCTTCATATGACCAAAGTGTGTGTGTTAAAGATATCAAAATGTCACAACAAAATCAAGAGGACAATGGCCTGGAGTTCACTGGGAGAATGATAGTGTATGTGTGTAAGAACATGCATGCCAATCAAATGACTTAAACTCCATAAACTGGCTGCTGCAGGTCATAATAACACACATTTCCCCAAACAGTCACCATGTCTTACCACATATGGGATGTTGACAGTCCTGATGATGTCAACCGTGGGGTCACCAGCTGACTTCTCGGGCACAAACACAAATGTTTTGGGGTTCACAGCGTAAAGCTTGGTGCCATTCTCCAGGAAAGTCACGTTTTCCCGTGGCCTGTATTCCCTGTTGTGGAAAGGTCAGTTAGTCCAGATGTCTTTTGTTTTGATTTCACTATGCATTAACAAAATGTTCCCCGATTTACCAGATCCAAGATGGCCTGTCCTAAAACAGGGCTTTAACGAACACAGATAAAAGAATAACCAGTTTCTTTTTCCATCACAATATATTATCTCAAACACATTTACAGCTGCAGCTCTTCATGCAGGTCCTAATAGCAAATATACCTGTAGGTATAGGGTCCAATCTGTTGAACAGCAGCCTTCCCGCCTGCCAAGAACACCTCTGGGTTGGTCACATTGAAGAAGTAATACTCCATATAAACAGGTGGAGGTGGATTCTTCCATGACTCAAACACTTGGCTCTTCTCTGTCAAAGTAATTTCCTATGGGCAAAAGAGGAAAATACAATTTCAAATTGTGAAAATATGTCAAAAAAAAAAAACTTAATCTTTTAGATTTCACACTTTTGAATGTCTTTAAATGTGAGTTGTTCCACCCAAAGCTGTTCTGAATGAGTGCCATCTGAGAGCACACATGGCACTTTTCTGCAAGGAGCTGATGCTGGGCCAAGACCCTGAAGCGCAGAGGGAAGCACTGAAAAGTTCTTCATAGATGAAAAAAAAGAGTCAGGACCTGCAGAAAATCTTCTGCACCCAGCCTCTGACCTCAGCAAGCCTAGGCAAGAATCTGACTGTGGGCTACTAGTCAGCCCACACAATCTAGCAATGTGTTGCAATAATAATAAGACAATGTAGCATCTCAGCAGCATTACTAATTCAACGACATGCAGAATGTGAGGAGTTTTTTTGTATTCAAACCACGCAAGCCAAAACAATGACAAAAAAGTAGAAGGCGGTTGTGGTTTTACAGATGTTTGTGACTGTGATCATGTGGTGGAAAAACAAGCCTGAAAATTGGTCAGTAGTGAAGTCAGTAGTAAGTATGTGACATAAGCCTGATTGCCACATGTCTCAACAGGAGCGACAGATTCATTTAACTAGACCATTGTATAAGACAAAAGCCAGTGTGTTGACTGAAGATGGTTGACCTAGGAAAAAATAAACATCTTTTCCGACTCTTGGAGGTATTTTTAAAATTGGGAAAGGAGAAATGACCCATTTCCGCTTGTGTCTTTTTCATGTTGAGTTCCTGAAAACACTTTGTCCCCTGAGTACAGCGAGATGCACTTGAGAGAGGCTTTACATCGTCTCCTGCAGTCGCAAGCACTTGCCGCTGAAAAAGCATATAACTTAGGGTGTGGCTGTTCACTTCCTGTTTGGGTTACAACTTCCAGCCTTCAAAAATATGTTATGCTATAGAATTGTTTTCTTATGTTTTGCACATCCTCTTCCCGTTGCTACGTTACAAAAACCCATATTAGATCTCAGGGGGGTCAACCAAAATACCTACTTTGATATGGTAAACTAACAGAGGAGGAATGTAAGATTCAAACACACTACAGACAGGGAAAAAAAGCTAATTTGGGCATGTACAAAACGTTCATTACAAAAATTATTTGAGTGGTTTAGGGCTAATCATTGTCTTAACTAGTCTCTTTATTGTTTAGTTTGTAAAATGTCCAAAAAAAAAAAAAAAAAAAAAAAAAAAAAAATCATCACAATGTTCCAGAGCCCAAAAAGGCCGAAACAAAAAGATATTTGATCTACATGTTATTAAAAAAAGCAGCAAATCTTCACATACTAGAGGATTATCAGGTTATTTCCAAATACATGTTCTTTAGATCAAACAATTAATTAACTAACTGAATTTGTCTTGTGTTCAGCACCCTCATATATGAGCCTATAATGTCTTTTACATTTTTTTTTTTTTATTTCTAGTAATCAAGAATTACTCATGTTGCAATGCCCAATATCAGCTTTCAACCCAGGATACCCACATCACTGTTGCTTTAAAAGGAATTGACGTCACAGCTGCACAACTTCTTCCAAGAATGTCTTCAGAATGAGAGAAGACACACTTAAAAAGAACTTGAGGTATTTAAGTATCGGGATTCTCTTGAGTCTTGATGATTCTGCCTCTTAATTAAGAGTTGAACTGAAACCAGGTAATGCAAAAGAAGCATATGACTGTCACGTGCAGTCAGTGCACTCTAGGACTTGTAAATAAACATTATGCCAAACCAGCAGAAGTTATCTAATTTGTTCCCTTTTAAAAGCAAAATGCAAACTCTGTCACTTTTGAAACAGACTTCTGTCTCGTCTGGCCTTTACCCTGCGGCATTTGTCAGACCAATGAGTGACTGTGGCCTGAATCCCTGTGTTTGCCAACCTTGAACAAAGGTCTTTCAGAAGGCCTTCATCAAAGTTATATGAACATCATTTTATCTCCCAAAAAAACCTTGATCTATCAAAAACAAACTTAACAAAAAAAGGTAGAGAAGTTAGTCATCAAATGATGGATTCAAATTAAACACTGAAGGCAATGTCAACCTTGCCTCAGTCAAACAACTTTAGGCAAACATGAGGTGTGGTTTGACAAGACTCTGCTCAGAACAGCATGTGGAAAAGAGTAAACAGGACAAATATATAAAAACAAATTGATCATCAAGTGCCTCCTATGTTGAATTCTGCTTTGAGCTGTATGCCAACAGTACATTTTGAGCTAAAAGATACTGTGTTTTACCAGCACGACCTTGTTCTTGAACACTTCAAGCTCAAACAGTCATACTACCTTGAAAAGTCAGCCTTGCCGATCAGAGCTGGGAGGAGTGGCACGAGTGGGTGTTTTTCTTTTTAGCTCTCTTGTCTGAGCAGAATTACTTGGGATAGGCCGGAAGCTGGTACAACAACAATAAGGAACTGCGAGGTTTGCTCCAAGGCAAAAATCATGCCCTTGAGGGCCAACGAGTCTGTCAAATTCCTTGCATGGCTTATGTGTCCGCCTCCCTCCACACCCAGCTCGCCAGACATACAGAGACTGTGTCCTGAAGGTAGCTTTTGACTCGTCCCAAACAACTAGGCTACACCATTATTACATAGACCCACATTTGAACATCAGATTAGGTTGATTTTTGGAGCCCGTTCAGCATGTTCAGACCCGCCTAATTCGAGAGGAAGACTGTGGCGAAAGAGGATTAGCTGTGCTGTCATTTCATGTAATCGCCAGACACATCAGAATTTTGTCCCCCGTTGATTAACTTTGACTAACTCTTTTAATTTGGAACCCCTGGGATGCTGCAGTAATTCGAAATGAGACACAAATGAGACCTAAAGACCTAAATTTAAACTACAGGAGGGGGAATTAAAACCAGTGAGGAAGCTGTTTGCGAGTCGCCTATTTGGACAGACAAAATGTTGAGCCTTTTCTAGAAAGGGGGAACTGACTTTGTGATGAAGCATTTTAAAGTACTGATAACAATTTGCAGAGAGCATCCAATACAGTGATTCATGTCAGTAAAAAAATGTGAGGAATTTAAAGGGTCTGCAGGGTGGGATTGAGATTGTCAGCTGCCAACCCTCCACCCCATCAAGCCACCACCTACATGCCCTAAAATATAGCAACAAGCAGACATTTATAATCTTCAAGCTGATTATAAATGTCTGCTTGTTGCTATATTTTACTAATGGCCTATGAGTCTACAGAAATATAGATGCGTCACAGCACAAGTCTACTGGTCTAAACACATTTTATAACTTAAGGTATTTTCTGTAAACATTTCAATCCAACACAGGACTGAAATTAATGTTTAGCCTCACTGTACTCTAGAACACTAATGTGATTGTTTAATCATTACAAAAAGTCAACTTGGTCACTTAAAGAGCCTGTGTGTTGGTTAACTTGTACAGAATTCATCTCAAGACAGGGAGAGAGCTGGCCATGCCATGATACATTTGTGAAGCCCCAAATTTTACAGAAACAGCAGCCGGGATCTGAGGGGATTTCTACAGTCTGATCCACACCTTATGTTCTCAATCATTCAGCTCTTGAAATACCTTTTAAATCACACTTTATCTGTGTTTTTAAGCTACAAGGATGCGTTGATCAAATTAATACAGATTTGTCTGGCTGAATGTTTGATTTTCAGAAAGGTGGATGGCTGCCTCTCATCCTCTTCTTGCAGCACCATGTAAAACTTACAATGTATCTACCACTGGAAGTCAGGGACTCCCTGACTCGCCTGTCCACTCACCCAGGCTCCCTTCCCCCATTCCTGAAGACCTGAACACCTCCCCCCTCCTTACTCACAGAGTCCCTGCTGACTGAAATTTCTACTATTGCTACCGGTAACCCGCCTCAGAATTGACAACCATCTAGAAGTCTGCACGTTAAGCCTGAGCCAACAGAAATGTGTCACCGGGTCATGCGCACAGCGCCCGGTACAGGTTATAAAAATTCCTCAGTACCAGCTGGAAGGAATAACATGTAATGTGTCTTCCTTATGTTTCCAGACTCAATAAAAACAGACATTTGAATCATGTGACGACAATACAAATCGAATGAACGCTGCAGATCCGTAAAGGTATGTTAAAGGTATGTCAGGGGAGGTCTGAATGGCACAAAATGAGGTAAGGTCATGATAAACTCACCTCACAGAGGCACACAATCATTGTTCTTGTGGGAGTTACCGGGGGTTTCTACCTCCAGCGACTCGTTTATTAGCTCTATGTTCTAACACACACGCCGGTTAATCATCTGTCTTTTACTACAAGAGCTTGAACAAAAACCCTGAAGTTGCACAAGCCATGCATGGGGACTTAGACGCTGGACAAGACCCTCACATCATGCGGATTCATGACGGGTTCATGCCGATGAGCTGGAGATGCAGAATGGAGCAAACGCACAATTCACAAATAAAAGCAAACACATCAAATTAAAGACAAATATACACAAACACACCAGATGATCTTGTGACCCATGTGTGTACTACCGTTGGGATGCTGAATGCGCAGGATTGGTCACTGCAGATGAAACATGTAAACCTCTGAAGTGTGTCAGAAGGGTGAAGTGTCAAAGGAAAGAAACCCACTCAAACAATGGCGTTGTTTTTTTTAACCGGGCAACTCACCTTTTTTAGCCGGCTGTGTATCATTGTTTGGAAGACTTGAGCCACGACCAGGGCAATCCCCACTATCAGGAGGTGAGCGCACACGATGCCGGTGGCGTAAATGGCACAGGATCTCCGAGTCATGATGCTGGGGCGGATTTGGTGTCCTGTCGGAGCCGATAAAACTTCACTGAAGTCGATGATAACTTCCCTCTCCCCCCGAAAAAAAAAGATGATTTAACTAAAATTTGCGAGGCTGATGTGTCGAATTGTGAAAGCACGGATCCGGCGTCTTCTGAGCAGCAGATTTTGGGTTTAAACTTCTCTCTTCACCGCCCTTGGGTTGGTCTTCCCCGGCGAGGTCTGAAGGTAAACGAGGATCCCAAAAAAATGTTGGCACTTTTCATCAAAAGGAGAGAAGAAGACAAGATCACACTTAAAGCTGGCACCCAGGGAGAGGGAAGGACTGCGCTGCTCGGAGGCGGCGGTGAAGTGAAACAGCAGCTCTCAGCACATCGGGACGTAGAAGAAGAGCAGCCCACCTCCTCCCCTTCCTCTACGCATTAATGAACTCGGTCAGGCGAAGCGTCGTTTTGGGCAGGCTGCATGGGCGGTGGGTGTGTGTAAAAAGAAGGGAACGGCAGTGATGAAGCTGGCTGATGTCACTGCTTCAAACAATATTATCAAAATTTAAACATAATTACTTTTTACATTTAGTTCCCCATTTGGCGCGTCTTTACGCACAGATTATTATTTTATATACATATATATATATATATAATTGATCTTTTACACTGATTCTTAACTGGTGTAGTCATATGTGAATATACTGGCATGTATGAGTCTCCAGTGAAACATAACACTGCTGGGATTATGAATGAGTAAGCAGGAGCGTGCTCATATACGTGGACGCGCCGGTGGTAGTAGTCCACCTGGCGACTTTTCTAATGAGCTTAGCGGGAGTGTGTTGATGCTCATGTTCAGGGTTTAAATATGTCTCACTTTAACATTTCAAAACTTTCACATCATCTCCTCCATCCACTGCACAGAGCACACACTGTAACTATGAAATCAGTCCACATCCGCTACTTTTTATAAGGATTCCGCTATCTCGCCACATCGAGTCTCCTTAAATAAGCGCAGCGTGCACATGAATAATGTGCCATTCAAGCAACCAACGATCGTTGACGCGAGCCCTTTGTCCGACCAACTCGGACGTTCATTGGCTACTGCCCTCCCGGACCACCGTCTCGAGACCACCCCCTCTGAGCGCTGATTGGTCAGACGCTGGTGAGTGTGATGTTGAATTTGATCGACTGATTTCGGGGCGGGGCTCCTATAAAGGAGGACTTGACGGCGGGCTGTTAACCCACTGACAGAAAGTGGATGTTCAGCGGCTGCTGTGGAGCCCACTTAAACCACTGATGATGTTGTAGTGGAATAACGGAGAAAAAAAGTTCATGATAAATGGCCTGCATTATGGTCATCACGAGGCAAAAAAACACTAAATATCGACAAACATAAATTATAAGTACAAGAGCTTCTTCATAAAGAGGAAATGTTGCAGCAAGAGGCTGCAAGACAGTTTAACTGTCAGCAGTGTTGTTAAAATTGAGTTTAACCTTTAGATAAGGTGCTGGGCTTCACACGAGCATGTTTGCAGTCATAAATACTAGGTTTTACTCATGTTTAACTCGTGCAACTTTGTAAAAAGGATGCTGCAGCAACATGGATGGGTAAGTGAGGTGAATATGGACATTTTCATGTTGGATAGTGACAGCTCTGTTAAATCAGGGTTGTCTGATTGCAGGGTTGTCAACAAAATCCAATGCAATATTTGCTTTTTGTTTCTTAATTCTTATGTAATATTACAGTTAGACGGCACACTGATGCCTCAGTTTCATCAGTCAACATTTCATCAAAGACCCTGAAAGACTATTTTCTCAGTCAGCTTCCTCTTCTCAGCAATAACGGCCTATTTTTCTGTTAAAGTTACAACAATTTTGGTTATTTTACAAGTGTGTTTTTTTGTTCTGTATTTTGTGTGTTGTAAAGGCTCAGATGGGGGGAAAAAGGTGCATGTATGTGTAGGTAAAAAGCAATATTTGAATCAAGAGTTGTGAGGATGCTTGCACATTTCACCAGGCTGATCAAACCACTCCCACACTGTCCTGATAAGACAGATAAGCTGAGTTTTTGAGTGTTAAACTATTGATGAATAACAACTTTGGATATTTGCTATGCAGGAGTGGTGGGTGGGCCTTACATTTCTATGTCTGTGCAGCAATCATCAAATACAAATGTGAATGCAGTAGATTTTGAACCAACAATGAAGCTTGAACATGGACTCTGACCATATCTGTCGTGCTGCTATGGAAACAGTTCCTTATTTGCAAACACGTGATATAGTCTATAATATTTCAGTGGTAACAGGGTGGTGTAAATTCCTAATGTACGATGCAGAAAGGAAAAACAGCAGTGACATTAACTTTGCAGCTACACACGAAAAAAACAGCAAATACAGATCTGTGTTCTGCAGTGTTTGGCTGCCGGTTGGACAGTTTTCTCAGAGCTTTGGTCCAGTGAACATTGATTTTTTTATCAAATTTATCTGTGTTCTTTTTTCAGTATGATTTGATCCCAGCAGCAGTAGCAGCAGTACACCAGAACACCAGTACAGTGATACTTTGTTCACGTCAACGTTAAACGGCATAAGAATGAAATACAATTCAGATTTCTTTGAATGTGAAGCGTCAGAATCATGTTTTGCACCACTGGGCTTGTAGCTGTTGAAAAAGCAGTGAAAATTAACTTGAACTCCAACCGGTGCATGGTGAGGTTTGTTGTTGTTTCACACCTCTAAATGCCATCGGTTTTTCACAACGTCAAGCTCACTAATTTGGGTTGATCAGGTTCTAATGTCACAAAAGGTCAAAGGTGACATTTCACTGTGGTTCCTCGATGCCTTTTGGATTCTGTGGCACTCAAAGCATCTAACCGGTGTATGGCTGAAACAGGACACTGGGAATTGTGAGCCACCACCGTCCTTGTTTACAGACAACACCAGCTGCTTATCTCAAGAGCATGCTTTTACCCAGAATTCTAGTGGACGAGATGCCAGTTCAGATACCTGGTCATCTAATGAGATGAGAAGGCTGGTTAAGGCTGCCTCCACTCCCCAACTCAATCAGTCATTCACAGATTCATCCAATTCGCTGGCTTGTGTTTGGTTGGTAGCCAACATGATATTGTGCTGTAAAATGCTTTACGGGCAGTAATGGACATACTGAAAAGGTGAGCACGGTCATGCAGCCGCCTCTTTCATAATCCATTCATAAATAAAATAGGACAAAAGGCTGCAAATTTTCCTAAGGAAGTGATATACATCATATTGTTTGATGTCGCTTAGTGGAAGGAACTGCCTGGGCTGGACTCTTAACATTAATGTAATAGGGGTTACCGCATTGTACTAAGCCTTATGGCAATCCCAGAGGATGGGGGGCTGCAGGAGGGGGGCAGCATCTGTTCAAACAAGAGAAGTAAAAAATGCTAAAGAAAATCATCAGGGGGGAAGGATAACAGTCAAGTAATGCAGCAACATTGTTTCTGCCAAAAGAAAGGGTGGGAGGGTGACGGGGTAAAACAGTTCAACCTTTGTAATGGTCTCTTTTTATGTTTGGTCAGCAGAGCGACACTGATTTTTTTTCTGTTGTTGGACTTGTTGGACGCTGAAGACACCCAGCTTTGATGGTCTACACAAAGCTATTTGATGACTAGAGATTGTTTTTTATGTGAATACCTCTATGCAAAGCATCATAAAAGGGGTTCATAGCAAGGATAAGGCAACCATTCATACACACCACAACAAGGAGACTTTTATCCAGGGGCTAAATATTTTTCGACAACTTCTTCGAACTAGTGTCTGTTGTCCCCACAGATCATTCATTGTGTTCCAATACATTTTTGTCCCTTACCAAAAACTTGCACCAATAGCTTTTGGTTTGCACTTTGGCTAAAGTGTAAATGTGGCTCAACAGCAAGCACATTTATATGGACACAAATGTCCTTTCATGAGTTTGGAGAAGAAGGTATTCTTTGAATGTTTTATACATTCTGCACAATCAGCTTCTCTGAGTGAGAACGTGATAACCGTGCAAAATGGGTAATGTGCTAACTCGTGGGCTTCACTTCACATTGTGTTTGGGAGTAATTTAAGGCCACCATCCTCACACACCCAATAATTATAATAAGAGTTTGACTGAGAGTCAGTAACTCACTAGCTGTGGTTCATTTTCACGTGGTGAACAGAAAGTTATCCAGTTAGGGAGTGTAGTTTGACTGCAAACATGGTCACAAGTAAAGAGTAAACCATGCTTGAACCTTAATGGGTGGATTCACTGAGTCACTTTGCACAGGCCAAATGTTATACATGCTAAATAAGATCACGCGCAGTATGCAAACAATGATTAATGTCTTTCAGACTAGCATATCCAGCAAATTACCATTTGTTGTACAGTACAAATAATAGTGGTAACGCCCTGGGTCACAAAGCTATCTGAGGTTATCAATTTATGTATCATCAAGGCAACAAGGATAAACAGGTGTGTTTGAACTGAGACTAATACTAATGAGGAGACTAAGAGTCTGTAGACGTGGTGGCTCTATGAGGCCGTAATTGAGGTACAGTGGTGGTGTTTTGAGCTAAAGGCTAACATGCTCACAATGAGCGTGCCATGCTGATGTTTAGCAGGTAAAATATTTACTATGTTCACAGTTTTAATAACATTTGCTAATTTGCTAAACGCAAGTACAGCTGAGGCTGATGGGAACATCATTAGATTTGGAGGAATTTGCTCCAAAACCAAAGTGACCCGATGATGGCGCTAGATAGAAAGTCAGAGGATCACCAAAGTTATTACAATTTATCCGGGAGGAGAAAATGATTGTGTGTACCAGATCTCATGGCAATCCATTTAATATAATATAATAACAAGATATTCACTCCAGTCTACAAACATGAACTTCAAGGTGGCCTTCATCGGTCACCAAAGTCAGTAGGATTTATTCTCTGGGTACCATGCATGTCTACAAAACTTCATAATAATCTATCTCTTTAGTTGTTGAGATATTTCAGTTTGGACCAAAGTGGTGGACCAACCAACCAACCAACCAACTAACATTCCCATACTTTGAGCCACAGCAGATTGACAAAAAAGGCGAATTGAAAAGTTTAAATCATCCTTTGCTGTAGGATGAAAGACTTCTACAGTCAATCAGTTTAAAACTCTTAAATGATACCATGGATACCATTATATCAAAACCATGAATTACATGGTTTTAATATAAATAAACAAACAAACTTAATGTGAAGCAAGTAATAAGATTTATGTAATAGTACTAATAAACTCAAAATGACTGCATTCATTTTCTTTGTTGGGTTTGGAGAAATTGGCTTTATTAATATTGAATGCATAAACCTGGCTACTACTACACTACTGTGTAGTGGAATCACATTGGGTTTATTAGTACTGTTACATAAATCTTATTACTTGCTTCACATTAAGTTTATTAGTTGATTTATATTAAACCTATGTAATTCAAAGGCATAAGTCCTGCATTTCAGCCAAAACTTTTTTTTTTGTGTATTCACCTGCCAGACATTTCACAGCTCTGCACATCTCCCTTTGCACAACTGATACTTATAAGGCTTGTTTTACAATTGTTCTGATGTTAACCTAAGAAAATATTCGATAATTCTGAAAGATAGCTGTACATAATATTTGATTAGGTTTAGGTTACCTTGAGAGTACCTTGTACCTTGTCAGAAAGGTAAACAGCTGTTGACATATTCTATTTAAGTTAACTTGGCTTAGTAAAAATTGAGATGGTAATTTGTGTACTGATATGATCAGCAAATATTAAATGTATGAGTGTTTGGTCCAACTCACTGCTAAAGTAATTATTTGAAACAAATTATTATTATAGCATTAAGTTATTGAATTTTAAATCACACATGGATGAATGTGTGATTTTTGACCCATGTGTGTAAACTTGATGTAGTGATACAAAAACTTGATACAGATTTGTTTCATAAAGTATGAAATGAAAACTGAAAATAATGATCTGTTGTAATCAAAAACAAGATATTTCTAGAATACCTGGAATATTCAATCATAAAATAAATTGATTTCAAAAGACAGAGCAAAAACACTCAGCCAGCTTGAAATAACATGGGAAATGAATGTGGGTCATTTTTGACCCATGTTGTGCATTATAGGAGTATGCATATGTTGTGCATCAGAGGGTTAATTTTAGTTTCTTATGTTTGGGAAAATTCTACCAACTTTGTTATAGAAAACCTTTCAGCCCTGTGTTTAAACCAGGCAATCTCAAAACAACATAGTAATCATGCACAAATCAAGCCAGCCTTTCTTAAACAGCAAGTATTTTTACTTGACAGCAACAATGTGCTGTCTGTGTGATGTAAAAAATGTGAAAACCAACCACATAGTTCACACCAGTCACATTCCATCATCTGTCCTCCCTATCTGCAGCTCCCTCCTTATATCAATGCAACCGAAACAACATTAACTCTTTCTGTAAATACTACGTGACATGGTAAGCGGTGTCCTCCACCCCAGAGGGGCTGCACCACAGTGGAGCCTGGTACCGAACATTAAGTCACGGTACATTCGAGGCTGAGACAGTCTTTGTAACAGCAGAGACTGATATACAGGCATAGTTGTGGGAGTGGAGACTTGTGAGGAGTGGCAGACCTTTTCACTGGAGGTGATTAATGCAAACAGAGCCATTAAGTGCTATGGGAAGAGTACACTACACTGAATTTATTCCTGGGTTAATCCATTCCTTGCTCTCCTTGGAGAGGTTCACAGTGTCCGAAAGAACTTGTTGTGTTATAGCACACAAAAGAAGTGTTAGGTAATATGAGAAATCCAGTCAGAAAAGAAAGAGATTGGATCCAGTGTCCTATATTTACTGCAGTTGTGGGAAGTAACTGAATAGATGTATTCCAGTACTGGACTGGAGAAATATCATACTTTTCACATCATTTATCTGGCAGCTACTACTTTCAGATCAAGATTTTATATAAAAAATATGTTGCACAAACAATATGTTGTTTTATATTGATTAAACTTGTGGTTCCCAACCATTAGTGTTTTAGATGTTTAGAAGTGCATTTCCATCTGCCTGTTTTTATGTGTATTTTCAAGTTTTTAAGCATGGCTGAAGTGGAAAGTTAGTATATCAATAAAAACAAAATGCAACAAAGTGCAATTGAAACAGACTTAGCAAAGCATTTGACTGAAGCGTCAGCTCCACTGAAAAGCTTAAAATATGCAGCAGACAAAAACATTAGATCAGTGTGGACCAAGGAAGTGACTGTAACGATCCTCGAATTAATGCAAAAAAACATAACTGCCATATTTCCATTGTGCTCATTTGAGGTTTGACTGCTGTTCCCCTCATTACATCATCTCTCTTTGCCCTCTCCTTCTGCAGCGGTTTAATGGCACCTGACTGCAAAATTGTTTATCTCAAAGTGCCCAATTACTAATATTCTCAGGAGGAGTGGAAGGAATTTCTTTTGCTGATTTCCTGGAAATATGTGTAAGATTTGGACAATGTGTGACATGTGAGTGAGTTCAACCTAGGAGTGATCTCCAATCTAAACTTTCCAAATGATTTTATTTAAATAACTTACGTTCATAGAGGTCAAATGATTAATAGTTGTTATATTATTCACATAAAAGAAATGATAAGTAAAGGGTCATGTGACCCTTTGAAGGAGCCTGACCCCTAGACTGGGATCCGTTACCAAATTAAAGTAGTGAATTCAGCTCCACCTTGACCAGCTGCAACAGTAAAAACCTACTTAGAGTATGCATTAATGCATCAGTAGTAACTAAAATCTGATATGTGATCATATATCAGTCATTTTTCTGCAGAACCAGCACCTTTGAGAGACAGATATTGAATTAAGGACTTGGAATTGAACATCTTTTCACTGTGGTATTGGTACCAAATTGGTACTTCTATATAAGTGCTCTACACTGATGTAGATGTAAATGTGTTTTTTCGTCATTGTATGTATTGTATATGCTTTCACGTCGTATGACTTTTAAGTTTATTTATTCAACAGTGGTCAAGTGATGATCTGACCCTAGAATTTCTTTGTCCACCTAGGTGTGGTTCATTTCCCACCATTCAGCTAATCTGTTTCGTAACAGGAGACAGCGGCTCATTGTTCCCGCATGTAACAACAAAATGTTAATTTAAGAATTCAAGGACGAACCTGCTGTCACACCATATTACAACAGTGGAAAAATAATGTTGATCACCACAGAGACATATTTTTTTTTTTTTTTTGTAAGTGTTTGCCTGTGATTTAAGCTTTTCGAGGTGATCCTGCATAGCCCTGCTGTCCCCAAGCCTGTGAGAAGAGTTATGCAACAATATGTGCATTGTGTATAGTCTGACAAAGCCAGTGTACAATTTAGCTTCGCTCATTTAGTGTGAAATGAAAACTGAAAAATGTAGTCTGGCTTTTTGAGGTTAGATCACAGTAAACAATGACAGTATATCAGTACATAATGTTATTTGTTGAATGAGAAATGGTAGCAAACATGGAAGTTTTAAAAACGTGTAATAATATCTGCCTGCAGTTTTTTAATATACAGTGCTGAAACGATTAATGTCGATTAATCAAGCCTTTGATTTATAGAAAAATAAATGGACAACAACTTTTAGAATTAATTTATGTTATTTATCAAACAAAAATGGCAAACATGGTTTTAGCATCTCAATTATAAACTGTACAAACAGTTTTTTATATAATTGTAAACTGAAGATCTTCTTTTAAAATGTGGTGGGACAAAATAAGCAATTTAAAAATGCTCTGATTGATTAATCATGAAAATGATGCCCTATTTCTGCATTTATCTATCTGTATGTGTTTACAGCATGTATCTCTTTGACAAACAACAAACCAATCTACACAGCTAAAACAATGCACAAAGTTAGATCAACAAAAAAACTGTACAAAAACATTAATTAGTAGCCCGGCCAAGTGAGGTCACAACTTTGATGCCCCTGCGCTGATCTCGTGTTAAGGAGTTTTGCACATCCTTCACGGTGTATTGTTTTCTAGTTATGACTGTTAAAAATGGCAGTAAACTTATTTTTACTGGAAAGCCAGCATGCTGGCAAACCTGATTTGACCATAAACAAAAACATTTCCTGTGTATCGCACCAGTTTCCCTCAATTGTGTTTGCCCTGTTGGTGAGAAGTAGAAAGTCTCTGGAGGGAAATAAATGCTGTCCTGTTTTGTTTTTTACATTTGTTGTGCATGTGTGGAGTATACACAAATAAAAGAATGCATGCCATCAAGCAAATAATCAAAAAAGGATTTTCTCTGAACCTTTCTGGATGAGATAAATGCAATTATGGTGGTGGTGGTGAAATATTGAACTAAAATCGTTTCCATCAGCATCAACATTTTGGATTTGTTAATGGATCAAAGTGGAATTTGTTTTCAAATGATATCAATTCACTACCTCTGCACTGATCACATATCAGCCAACACAATGCCTTGAAGTTGTCCACATCCTAATATTTATTCTCAGATTGTTTTCAAAAGGGGCTGAGCTTTCCCAAGTCAGGCCATCTTCGTGCAGCCATTTAGAGAGCAGTTTGTAGACAATGACCTATTACACAGGTGTCGTATTTCAATACCTATAAATCAGGATGCATGAGAAGGAAATCCTCCTCGAGAGGTAACCAAAGGTGCGGAGTATACACACAAGTTTCAGGCGTTTCCTCGCTGTCAAGTAGATGAATGAAAATATACCATGGAAAAAATGTATCAGCTGATGAAGAGCTCTTTGTTGTCAGAAGGCCACTCAGAACGTCAAATAGCACTTTTAATGTGAGATAACACGACAATGTATTAGAGTTATAGATAAGACGACTTAGAAGAAGTTAGACAATTTAGTTTTCTGGTCTTCCCTTGAAAAAGTACTTTTTAAGTACTTAAATGGCAACAGCATGCCCAAGCTGACAGCGAGGACACACATACTGAGAGGTTCAAATGTCAACATTAAAGTATATATCAATATGGGCCCTTAGAAGTCTTAAAAACAGAAAGATCTAATGCAGGTCATCGGCAGCCCAAAAAGGAGAAGCGAAACGCCTAAGCTGACACTTGGCCTTTGCAGGTCACCCGGTCTGACTAAAGTATGTGGGAGAAAGCTGTTGAAATGCTTTAAGTCATATGAGGGAAGCTTCGATTTCAATGTAATGTTGGAAATTCCTCAGAGAAATGAATATCATACTGAGGTAACACAGTCTTGACGACTGTAGGAGCCTAAAAGTATTTTGTTGATGTTTAAGTGGTTAAATTTTGTATCACCTTTTTTGATGTTAGGTAAAGAAGTTAACTTTACAAGTGGTCTCTTGGATTTTTGTGGATTTGGAAATGGACGAGAGGGATGATAGAGCGTCAAGCTATGGCTTAGTTGGATGGAAACCTATAACGACATCATACATTTATGATGCCATGTTGCTGCTGCATCATGTCAGCGCCTCAGAGCAGTCCTGTGACAGCACGTGGAATCTATAGGGAGGGAAGAAGCTCAAGACAACTGGAGAGATAAACAAATCTATTCACGGTCTACACAAGCGCCAACATAGATCTAACTGGAGGATGCTGTCATTGAAATACCATATATTTATTAGATTTTAACGGTTGCTTTGTGACCAGCAACAAAAAACAAGCAATGAAAGTCATACATATTTATATATAAATCATAAAACATAGCTTTTTCTAAAGTTATTTGGAGATGTACTTGCCTTTAACAGTCTGTAATTTAGTAAGAACTCAGGACAGGAACAAGAACAGGTGCTTTAACTAGTCCAATAACAGGTACCCCTGTAGTGCAATTATTCAAAATGTGATCCTGAGTATACAAAAAACTGAAACCGTCTCAAATTTTAAATGTGTGTTCAAATGTCACTGTTTTATGGCTGCATTCAAGCCGACTGTGTCGCTGGCAAACAAACTAAAACGGCGCATTAGACAGTTCACTGACTGCATTGAAACTGTTTACCAAGTTAGTTTGTTGCTATAAATAGAGATCATCAGTGGTGAAAGAGAGGAAACAGTAGTCTCTCTGTCCCAGCAGTGTTTTCCCCAGTGTTTGAACAGCAGGAGAGTCCAGGGACCTGGACTCAGGCTAATTAGCTAATTCATCAGCCCTGAAGGGAATGACATGTGATTACATCCAGTCAACATCATTCTCCAAGAGAAGTTAGCAATTTTGCAGAATGACAGTGAACTTAGGAAACTGCCCACTATGTGAGAAGTAAACATTTGTTCTGGTAAACTAAGAAAAAGAATGGCAGATATTTAAATATAAGAAATTAATTAAAGAATATATATTACATGGGTAGTGGTAAACTGCACATTTACACAAGTACTGTACCTAACTACAAATTAAGGTACTTATTTTATTGTACTTTATACAATTTTCTTTTACTTTGCTTTGCTTTAAGTACACAAAAGTAAAGCAGTTAAAATGTACTCCAGTTCTACTAGATACAACATTAAAATTCTGCTTACGCAGTGAGTAATACAAGTACTTTAAATTTACATTTTGATGATTACTTTTACATAAGTTGGGCTTTTATCTGTGGACTATATTTACATCTACAAATAAAGCTTAAATAGAACACTTCTGCCACTGAAATCAAGTAGTAATAGTATTAATCATATTCTAAAAATTAAAGATTTTTATCAACCATGATTACACATGATTGTTGCATGGGTTCTAATTCAGGATGGCATAAACTAAACTGCAAATATTCTAACAAGGAGAGCCCCCTAGTGCTCAGATCCAGGGTCAACATGGAGAAATCTTTCATTTAACTCATTTAACTTTTATAAATGTGCTCCTTGCTTGTGCACTCATTCTGTAAGATACAGCTAGGCAGTAGTCATATGTCAAATGTCACTCAAACCACACAACAGCTGTAACCACATAGTTAAACACTCTATAAATGCACCTAGAGGTAACCTGATATTACCAGTTTGGAATTTAACTAGGTTATTTGAGTATTTCCATTTTATGCTACTTTATATTTTCACTCCACTACATTTAACTGACAGCTTTAGTGATTAGCTACTTTTCAGACTTCAGATTCTGTGTATAAAACATGATAACAATACATCATGCTCATATGTTTTGAGTGTAAAATATATTAAACTATATCCAACAGCAATAACTATAATAGTTTATTACACATGAATGCATCAGTATTAATAATCTTGATATATGATATATATAAGTAAAAACTCACAGAGGTCATTTTTAATCATTAAGAGTACATTGACTTTAGATATCTTGCTGATAATAAGCTACTTGGATAGCTAACTGGTGGTACTTGAATAATATTTTCAATGCAGGACTTTATTTACTTTTAATTTGTAGTGTAGAAAATATTTTGACAAGGATATATAACTACTTTCAGTATAGCATCTGAATATATCTTTCACCCCTGAATATAATCGCTCACACATGTAGACGGTGCATCTTTGCTATCTATATCTACACTCCAAGTCCACGCATACCCAGCATGCCCTCCCCAACTCCCATACTTGTTGTCGCTGTTGCCATAGTTAACAGTTGCCATAGTTACCAAGTAACAAACTAGTTGGGGAAGGTGACGAGCCAGTCTTGTCTTTTTCAAAATAAATAAATAGGTTCCTGATAATGTGGGATGGAGGCAAAAAACATGCGACCCATTTTCCCCTGGTAAGTCAGATTTAACCTCCTTCTTTTGAAGGCTTACTATACAGTCAGAGAAGTATTTAGATTCTTTACTAAAAGTAGAAATTCTACAATGTAAAGATAACCTACTCCATTACAACAAGCCTGCTAGTTACTTTACAGATTAAGCTTTGACTTTTTTTATACAACACGACAATTTTACTAAACTCTGTATAAAGTTGTTAGAATTAACTCCACCCAACTAAATACATTAGTAATGATATTCCAATAATACATGTATAATAATATAACAATCAAAGGGACCATGTGTTAATTTAAGCATACATTTCAGCTAATTTCATCTACTTTGTGAAATTTTGTGGTAGTTTCATCTATAACATTGCATCATATTATATAAACTGATTAATCTTAATCTACAACCACAGCTGTCAGATTATTGTAGTGGGGTAAAAATATAATAAGTAATATTAAAAGTACAATAATGTTAATAATGTTACTCTCCTTCACTGACATAGACACTGCTGCTTGGCATATATAATAAACAAAACTTATCACCTGAAGTGAACCGGTTATCGGACAGAGAAATAAAAGGAAATGAGGGGAGGTTCATTACAAATTCTTAGAAATCACAGGAGACGGAAAAGGGAGAGGCAGGAGTAAATGAGACAAACAAGTGAATAATATATCACTGTAGGCATGCAAAGACTGCTATTTAAAATGGTCTCTGAGCTGCTTCATTTAGACCTATGTGGCCTTGGTGCCTTTCTATAGGATGCAACTAGACCCCCTTTTACTTTTATTTAGATTGTAATACCTTTGAGATGAATACTCGCATACCCATTTGTCGGACTGCTGCCAAGCAGGGAGGCAGAGTCAAAGAAACCTGAATATCAAAAATACACTGTTAGTATTGTGAACTCTTCAAACATTGCAAAAGAAAGTGTCATCAATCATCAAACCAGACGCATTATCAGCAAAAACTGACAAGACTGAAATAGGAGTGGTCAATTTGGATCAAATCCTCTAGCAGACTATACAACTGTATGTAATTTTATATCACAATATCAGTATCTGTTGTGTTGTACTAAATTTCTATAAAGACCAATAGAGAAACTTTATAGATAAAATAACGGTATAAGTATCTGTTTTTGCCTGACAATGAAGCTACTTAGTCAAAGTCATGCAAAGTTTGTTAAAAATCCAGTCCAGCTTATTAACAGCAATAAAACATTTCCCCCAACAGCCTAATACACCCAAGATCTGAAAGGGACATACTGTATACACTGGTGTAAATGTTACAGTAAAATATCAAATGGCAGACAAATTTATATCAGAGTATATAAATATCTAATCTGAAAAGATAATTCTGTGCCATTCTTTTACAAATAACAGTGACTGTCCTTAGCACATGTATCCCAGACATTCTGTAAAAAGTCTGTATTAATGATGAAAAACCCTTCAGTCTCCCCATCTTACCAAAACTTGTACTTTTTTGTGGCCAGTACAGTAAACCTGAATGTACCTTTGTGAAGCTGATAAAGTTCAGCTACTTACAGTAAAGACAGTCTTTTGTTGCAAGTCGTAATCTAATGTGCTGGGAACAGGTAAACAGGAAGTGCATAAGACTACTTCCCCTTTAGGGAGGAACAGTGACACTTGACCTGCATTCAAACTGCACTGTGATGCTGCAAAACATGATATCACAATGAACTACTGCAGGGCTGCTGTACACGAAGAACTTTAGAAAGATGGATGAGAATGTTCAAATGGGAAAATGTTTTTTTATTGTGATCATGAAATCCAAACACGAAGAGAACATCATGCACAGAGCGATCCATCTGTCAGATCCAAACAAAATAAACCCAATTATGAAACAGCATGAAGAGACAGCACATCAAAGTAGCTTGAATTATCACGAGGCCCTCGATAGAGAATATAAATTGTCTTATCATGTCCATTTCGTCAGAGATACGACACGATAACTGATCTTCACAAAGTACAGGCTGAGCTTCCAACTGTCAAACCATAATATATAAAAAGACAACTCAGAGAGTAACGTGATTGAAACAGAGAAAGTGCAGTTCTTTCTACTTTAACATTTCAGAATCTTCTGAGGTGTTTGATTTCTGTCCTTTAATTGGATCTATATTTGTCAGTTAATAGACACACTGTGAACACACACTGCAGTGATAAGAGTAAGGTCGCTCAGTCAATGAACGGAGTTGCTCTTTGCCTGTTTTTCATTATATTTATATGTTTTGTCAGCTTGTAATAACTGTTTATAGTGTTTGACGAATGGAAAAACATTATTCCTACAGAGATTATAACAGTGGTGCTCAGTAGCAACAATGCAGTGACCTTATTACACTGTTTCCTACTTTGTGTCTGGTTTCCCTGAGGCGATGCTATATTTCTACAGGACAGATAGAAGTATCCTTGTTCATTATTGTCCTTAACTTGTGTTGTATCTCATATTTAAAATATTTAAAACTGCTTTGTAAGATTAGTAAATGTTTTATTTTTTCTAAATCCTCAGGTATAAGGAGAGGCTGCAGACCAAGTATCTTAAAGCCCAGACAAACAAGATTTCCTCAGCTGCCAGTTCTTGGCATTTTACAAACGAAGATTTCAGTGACCGCTTGTCAGCCTCATCCGGGGCCCAAACAGGAGTCTCACCGATTATTTACAATGGCACTCCGAACCACAACTCTATTCAGAAGTCTAAAAAGTGCATCTCTAAAGATCATGCTTGCTTCTCAAAGCAGATGGTCCAAAAGCAGATTCGCAGAGAATATGTGACTGCTGTGGAGGCAAAACTCAAACAGCATCCTCTAGCTATGTACCCGCATTATAAGGATCACATGCCACCAGAGGTAAGTGGAGATAACAGCAGTCTGTATTAATGGTTTAGAGCAAGCAGACGTATAAATGAGGTCTGATTGAAGAAGAATATGCTCAAAGTTTATTATATTCATCCTGTGTTAGAACACATTTACATGGTGTCTTCATTTCTCTCCAGTTATTTGATAAGGTGGTATCTGTTTTGGGCCCAGACATGTGCGTAAACAGCACCTCTGCGCTTCCTACACCTACAGGAAACCATGCGGAGGAGGAAAACTGTACAGAGCTAAGTAAGGAAGATGTGGACATAACAAAACACAATAAAATGCAAGTATACTGGTAATTTGATTGGTTCTAAATTATTTTGATACACTACTTCATTAGAAATACCTGAAAATAAACAAATGAATATATGATTCTGTCTGTAATAAGGCTACATGTTACTTCTTTGTCGTTTTAAAGCAGCCCCGTTGTCCAAAGTTCGATTCCCAGAAACCCTTATATTCTACAAATGAATGGAAATGGTACCAAGAAAGGCCAGACGAGCAAAGTGAACCCACAGAGCACCCATAAGAACATGAAAGTTGTCGCCAAACTTTTCAGCAAATGGTTTGCCTCTCCGGTAAAAGATGAAAAGATGACATAAATGTTACTGTTTGCCAATTCTTACGCAAAAACTAATGTAATGTTAAAATGGTGATATGTGGAATTGTTTGACTCTTGCAGGACGAAGAGATAAATGTTACTGAATCTGCCATGCTGGGAAATGCTGACAGTCACCTTCAAGACTCTTCACTAACATTCCACATTCAAGAGGACGACTTCAGTTTCTCAGGTCACAAACATGTCACAACCACAAACGGGCAGGAGTTAGACTTCAAAAACCTATGAGCCAAATTAAGCACACTAAATCTTAAGGCCACAGATAGTAGTAAAATATCATTTTTGATGGCAGCTGATTAGAAAAATCCACGACTTGACTCTTTTGACTTTTGACATCCAAAACAAGTGATAAGATCAGGACCACCATCTGCCACAAAATCTCAAGACAATTATGTCCCTTTCAGGACAGTTGGTTTGTTGACAGAATGACGAGCTGAAACACATGTATGTAACCTTATCAGTCTGGAGTTATGTAATCCACAATAGACTACAAATGCCAAGGGTAAAAGCAAACCTATACATTTAGACGTTTAGGTTTCAAAAGACGTGTGCCTGGGTTCACAGCATTTGTACAGAGGAAATGCTGTTCAAAACCACAGAGGAAATAAAGGAGAAGTGTGTCTAAAATAAGCTTCTGAATAATGTCTTTTTCTAAAGAGAGAGGTTTGAGTCTGTTTCAGCATACAGTACAATGAAACATGGACAAATTTTAACTTGAACAGCGGATATAGTTGCTGCATTGTGTTCTGCGAGTATGCTGCAAGTATTCCCTACTATTTGTATCTTATGCTTGTTATACTGTGCGTGCAGAGTATGCAAATATATGATTTATCTACACTATGCAAAACAATGATTGTTTTCTTTATTTAGCATAGTTCCTGGTATGAAATAACAACTCAAAACACATTCATTTCCTAAAAAAAAACTTTATGATGTAAACAATAAATTACAAAAACACACATGATTGGTGATTTTATAAAACCATGATTTGACAACTTCATCTGGGGAGTCTTTCCAAATAAAAAAAAGAGCGACCTGAAAGACAAGAAAATGCAACTAGATTAACTCAGAGGAATGGGATTACAGAGATTATGGTCATTTAATAACATTTACACATTTCTAAAAATCGGTGACCTGCTGAAGGACATATGTAACACAGGGAACTTCTGTTGCTGTAATGAACTTCAGTTGCCTCATGACATCCTCTTGACACCTCAGACTTGTGTGTAGCAGTTACAGTTGATGAAATAATCAGTGTGAGAAAACATCTGTCTGTCTTATCATCTGTCATTAATCAACTGGAGGTATTTGCCATTTGTGTGGATGTTATTCAGCTTTTCCTCTCAGTTAATACACAGCATGATTCAGAAAAAACCCAAACAAACAAATGGCTCAGTCTGTGTAAGCAGGTGGCTCTTGTTAACACAGAAAGCTCTCTTCTAATCACATTAAACATGTTGTCTTAGATTAAAAGGTACAGTGTGTAAGATTTGGGGCCTCTATTTTCAGAATAAGGCAAACATGGAATATAATATTCATAACTATGTTTTGATGCATGTATAATCATCTGAAAATAAGAATCTTTTTATGTTTGTTACTTAAAAAATATCCTTTTATATCTGCAGTGGGAGAGGGTCCCCTTTCATGGAGGCCGCCATCTTGAAACACCTTATTTATACAGTAGTCCAGAACAGACAAACTAAATACTGACTCTAAACAGGGTCCTTAAAGTGTTGTTTCTCCTTTACATTAGGAAGGTGAGGGTGATGTGAGGAGATTACAATGCAGTGATTGGACCACTTAATGCAACTAAATTCTACACACTGTACCTTTGAGTTTTTTTTCCTAAAAAATAAAAAAAATGAATAGTACCATTCACACTGTGCTCACACTGATATGACAAAATGTGAATATATAATGTACAATATTAACAACTTACTGATAAGAGGAGCCAGCCTCAGGTCTGTTGTATTGTGTCGGTCACTTCTGGGTCAGAGGTCAGAAGATAGTGGACGGGTGACTTGCGGCCCAATGACAATAGCTGTGGGGAGGACATGTACCTCGCTGCAGTCGCTGGACTTGATATAATGCAACCTAGAAAAGGTATAATGTATTTGTTACAGAATTCAATATTGATATTGGCAAAAACAATCACAATTGTTGTATTTAGTTGGTCTATTGCAACTAATGATTAGTTTGCTGATAATTTACATGATTAATCATTTGTATAAAATTAACTAATCACTTTTTCATAAATCCAACGTGACAACTTTAAATTGCTCATTTTGATGCCGAAATAGAATTTACTTCCAATGACATAAAAACAGAGAAAAGGACATCCCCACATATGACACACTGAAGAGAGAATAGTTGCCAGTTTTGCTTTAAAAAGATAACTTGGATGACTAATGGATGAATTAATTATTATAATAATTGTAGATTATTTTTCTGTTGAACAACTCATCGTTGCCCCTCTAATCTTATCTCATGTGGCAGATGAACACTGCATTTTTTGAAAGGAGCAACAACAAACTGAAATATATTTGGGGGGGAAAGGGCAAATTGGATTGCATGAAAATTTAAGAGAACTTACTCTCACTGAAGGATTTGTTCTCGATTATTTTCCCGTTCAGCTCAGCTGTCCTCAGGAAATGTGGCTCACTGTACACAGTGTATGCACAGACAGACATTATGTCACATTACACAGCCTGCAGCACTTTGTGCACACACGAGGTATAATAGGCCACGTGGGTCGATGGTGTGACCATCTCATAGCCTCAAGGATAGTCATGCTCAAAGCATTCAGACAAAAACACTGTATTGGTTAGGTTCGAGCACACTCCCTACCTGCCACAGGTTTTTCTTCTTGGCCTGGAGCCTGCTTTTACTTCTTCCCTGTCAGTACTGCTGTCGGAGGCCAGACAATATTACAACATACATTACACAAGAGCATATCACATGAGTCTATAACAGATAACTAAAGACACTAAAGAGTTTTTAAGCTATGCAAGACTTGTCTATTCTTTTTATGGTATACTGCAGCACAAACAGGGAAACAGTTAATGAAACCACTCATGTATGGACACCCCCCACCCCTCCTGCTCCTTCTCCACTCCAGTGACTTTCTGCTCACTTAGTAGCATCACATGATTCTCAGATGTGACCTAAGCTAGTCTAATTCTTGTGGTGTGTGGGAACAGAGCCAGACGTACAATGTGGTTCTGTGCACTCTCTCCGGTTCAGACCTCCTCCTGTGAAAGCTGCTGTCAGCAGCGTTATTATCGGTGTGTGGTCTATGGTTCTCCGAAATCACCCCTCGCAGCTCTTTGACGAGAGACCTGAGCTCTCGGGCGGGGCTCTCCTGCTGCCTCTTTGGCTTCAGCAGCCAGAGAGAGGAGAAAAAAGACAACGTCAGTGCAATGCTGTGATGATGTCAATATTTTAAGTAGCTGGTCTTAATTTGTATTTGAACAGAGAAACCAGGAAATGTAGCACGATCTCACAAAATCTGTGACACGATCTTTTATCACGCTTAAGTCAGTACAAACACATTAAACTGTAGCAGTAAATGATAAACCAAACCACACACGTATTTCACTGCTGTGTAGAAAGGATTTACTGTCATGGTTCTCTCCTTGCCACAGGAATGTAATGACGTGTATGTTTTTGATTTAAAGGCCTAGCAGATGTGCTGAACTTGTGTCTGTGCAGCCAAATAAACAATCATTCATACATGCACTTGATGGGCTGGAACCGTAGGAGATAGCAAGATAGGAGTTCCTGACTGTACCGTGGTCTGGGTGTTGGAGGCGTACTGGGAGGCGGGTGGGGCAGTGAGTGCAGATGGGGACGTGGAGACGAGGTCAGGTGGAGGCACATTCAGAGCTGTGTGCAAATTTTGACCTTGAAGCTCCTCCAGAGAAGATGAAATTGGTTTTTAACTCAAGGGTGAGTGTAGCTAGATGAAGACATTACTATGAAACATGCATGAAGAGAGAACAGCTGAGGAGCTTAGCACAAAGCATCTAAATTAAAGGGATAGTTCAGTTTTTTTAAAGTGGGGTGGTTGTATAAGGTACTTGCATAGTCAGTGTGTTATCTGCAGGACACAGTTTGGAGAAACAGAAGTCCCAGCATGGAAATAGAACGCACTACTGTGGACTGCTTTACATGACAGCATGATAAAGTGGTGAGAATATGCTCACTATCGCGTACACTTATAAAGACATTTTTTTAAATGTGATACTTCTGTCTGCTTCTCCAAACTGGGAGTGTTGCAGTATGCATACATACCTCATACAACCCCACTTCAAAAAAATGTTCATCCCTTTAGATATGGATGTATTTTTACATACATGTGGTGTGTAGGGTGGATAAGCCTTATTCCCTCTTACAAAAAGACTCTTTGTATGTAATCAGCTCTACCTTCAAGTCCAGGGCATGCTGGAGTTTCAGACGGAAAAACTCCTGCTCCTGTAGCTGGATGAAATCCTGACAGTCTGCAAAGTTTTCCGACATCTTTGGCAAGATAAAGAGCATATGAAACAAAAACTCAGTGATGGACACAAACAGAGACAGAACAGGACTGATAATGTTCTTTTTTTACCCAAATATATAAACTCAAATGTTTGTATTGTTCCAGAGGGAGATAATAACTGTTTGGAGATGACCTACTTTTTAAGACCTTTTCTAACTAACTTCTTTCTGTTGAATCATTATTTCTCTTCTTGGACATTTTATTTCTTTATTAGAAAGCAGACAGTAAGTGAGGGGAAAGGAAGATGGGAATTAAATCAAGCCAAACTTGACTGGGCACAAATGTTGAGTTTATTGATGGCACTCTAACCTCGATGCCACCAGAGCAGAACAACCGTGTCCTAAGAAAACAGAATAATCAGTACAAATTCCTAATCTTCATTATTTTGCCAACAAAAACTGGTGTGTACTGTTTTGACTTGACTCTAAACACCTGATACCATTTGGTGGTAATATATTAACTAGGAATAAAGTTTAAATAAGCATCACCTTATGAAGGATTGCCTCCAGTTGGCTGATCCGCTCCGTTAACTGTTTATCTTTCGAGCGAAGGGCCTCCAGCTCATTGCCAAGTTGTCTTTTCTCCTCCCTGACAAAGGTGAGTTCCTGGAGCTGACGCTGCTGCTCCAGACTCTGGTAGAGCTTCTCCTACATAAGATAGGGATAGAAAAAATGGAAAATGCATGAAAATGCAATGAATCTATTATTTTGTCACGTTGTCTTATAGTAAACCAACTTTGAAATGTCCATGAACTAAACAAACACTCATAATAGGTAGTCTGCTTCAAACTGAACAAATTGATTTCACATTTATTTCATAAAGTTATAAATGCAAACATGCTGAAAAAAAAAAGAAGTTAAAATTACTAGTTACTATAAAAAGTAATCTGAGTAACATACACTGTTCATGTAAATCTAAATCTAACTTGAGAGTTTTACATAAACACTAGCTAGCTTTTCACCTGGTACAGCTTCTCCATAGTCTCTTCTAAATGTTGGATTTTGCTCTGCAGGGAGTCGATCTGCTCTCTCTTGGCGGTGATCTTCTCCTGCATGTCCAGGGCTGCTTGGAGGCCTGAGGTGGAGACAAACCCACAAGATGAAGTGACATAGACACAGAAAGAGAGCAGGGAGGTCAAGGCTTTACACATATCACAGACATGCATATTTATGGTTATACATGTAAGATTATATCTCTCAGAAAATGTATCTGAGGAAGAAATATATTTGCAATTTTATTGAATTATACCGATTATCTTTTGTGCAAGAGTAATCAGGATTCCTAGACTTTATTACTATCCAAATAAATCACTGTTATCTGTCTACTAGATCACAAAATGGATGTACATCAGTAGAGTATTCTCAGATGTTTCTTTGAACATGAGATCTTTTAATTAAGTCTCAGTTTAAATTATCTCACCGTGTCCATCAGCTCCTTCCAGGGTCCTCAGGGTGCTCCTGACCTGGTCCAGTTCATCATGGGCATTCCTGAGCTTACTCTGAAGCTTCAGCACCACACCCTTGTGCTCCTCGCTCTTACAGTTGTGGAGCTGTTGCAGCTGCTTGTGCTCCTCTGAAATCGTGCCCGCACAAACACATGTATTACATCCACCGAAAGAGACACACTTTAACACATGAGCAAACACACACAACAATAGAAGGGCTTGGTTGACAGTGAAAACATACTGAACAGGGTTCTTTGTTTTTTTAACACAGCAGGACAAGAAGATCATTTGATTTGGCAAAAAAACGGTGAGACTTGAACTGTTTCTGGAAACAGCACTGTTTAATTCCTGATGACTGAAAGCGCATGTTTCTGCTGTTTGGAGATGGAAAAAGTCCATAGGTCAAGGTGGTTGCTTGACTTAATACAATATGGTAAAAGTCCACATGAATACTATATCATATGGTAATTAATAAACAGTGTGTTCAATTATCCAGGAAGACTACCAAAGAATATTGGGATCTTAACGATGTGGAAAACTGATCAATTTTTATTAAGCTTTATACCTTGGTTTGAAATAAACAGTTTCTTTTTTATTATTCCAAGTTGCAGATTCAGGTTTGATTAGAATTGAGTACGGAGTTTTCATTAATTACTTTTTGGAAAATTGGTAAATTGGCTGACTTTCAGTTTGCAGGTTTCTTTGTCAGCTGGGTTGTGAAGCGGACAGATACACGCAGTGTCACTGGGTTGCAGCTGGACGGTTACCTTTAGCTCGCTTGCTTGCAAACATCATCGCTAGCACCACTTCACTAGCTAATGTGATCGCTGACACTAACTTGTATTAAGACAAACGGTGTTAATTTTAGCCAAAAATAAATTATGTAAGTACTGTATAAAGGAAAGATGTATAATTAAGAATTGTTTTCTACCAGCCAGCTAGTGACTGTAACAGTGAGTTGGGGTTGGCTGGCTGGGTCTGGTGTGGCTGCTGGCTGACTTCAAGCAAGTTAGTAGAGACACACTATATATATATGTGTTTATATATAAATATGAATAATTTATTTCTCAGCATTTAGTGCTTATTTCAGCATTCAATCTCATGTATGTCACTCTTGGTCCAAGACAGGGTGTGAGTGCGAGCACAGTTCACTTAATGCCCAAAGGTGCCACTATCAACAAGGGTTTTCTGAATGTTATACATAGACCCTTTTTATTAATCCCACGTGGTCCATTCAGTCATTATTATTCATAACCATGGTTTTGTTAATATATTTATTTTCCATGTGTCTTTATTCAGGTGTCTTTCACCGAGAGCAATAGACTTTAATTCAGGATATTTTCCTGTGTGGTGGATTTATATTTATTAAAGCTCAACTCACTAGTGAGGGTGAGTAACTGTATGCGCTGGACTTCCAGCTGGGTTTTGAGTTGCTGTTTCTCCACAGTTTCGTCCTGGACACGGTGACTTTGTTCGACCACAGAGGCCTCTAGCCGTCGCCTCTCATGATCCGCAGCAGCCAGGTCCGACTTGTGCTGGTCTAATTCTGTCTAATCAGCACATCACACATGAGGAAGGAAGAGAAACAAAAAAGCAGGTTAGTGATTATGAAGGTGGGGTCTAATGGGTTTGTTGGTTTTCTGCCATGTCCCTCACCCTGAGCTGCTGAATCTCCAACTTGTGCTGGTTTAGCTGGTTGCTGAGGAGACTGTTCTCCTGATGAAGGTTGTCAATGGTGTGGCTGAGTTGCACCGTCATCTGGATGCTACTCTCCATCTGCAACCTCAAAATATCTATCGTCTTCTCTTGGTCATCCAGCTTCAGCTTCAGTGTCTCTCTGTCTACGTGCAGGGTCTTGCACTGGCTCTGAACCTCTTCCAACTTGGCAAGATGCTGGAAAAATCAGTTGTGCTTAATTTCAATGAACCATTATAAGGATCGTGATTCATATATAATCTCAACAGTATGTTTCAAAAACCTATGACTTGTGATATATGATCTCTGAAAGAGTATCCCTACACATACATGCACACATTTTCCATGCTTTATTACCTGCTGGGCGTCTTGCTGCCTGAGCAGGAGTTCCTTATTTTTCTCCTCTAGGAGTTCCAGAGATATTCTACCCTCCTGGGTCCTCTGCTCCAGCAGGGCCTCTAGGCAGGTTTTCTCCTCCCCACCTCTGCGAAGCTGCTCCCTGGCCGCCTCCTGCTGTCTTCTCAGGGCCTTCACCTCCTCTTGGAACTCACACTGCTGCTGCTTACCGCACCTCTAGAGATAAAACAGGTGGCACAGTGGGCTGACTGTATTTAAAAAGGACAAAGAAATAATAATCTTTTGACAGTGTGAAGGAATATGATCTCAATGATGGGAGAGAAACTGGCTGTATATGGAGACAGAGACAGTGTTGTGAGTGGGCAAAATGCCACTAAAATGAAGAGGTGCTGCGGACTAAAGAAGGAAATGAATCACTTAAAATTTATATAGATTAAGAAACATTAACAATAGACACATCAGGAACTCTGCATTTGTTATTTGCTTTTCTTTCAAGGCACAAAACTGCTGACAGATGCCCCAACTGAAAATAAATGTATCATGGACAGTATTCAAACATTGTTCTTTAATGTAAATCTGCACAGGGACTTTGTGTATGATAACAAGAGAGCGGGACAAAATACTGGTTTCACACTGATGGTTTGCTGCAGCACCTCAAGTTGGCCAAGCTGGGACTGAAGCTCCTCTGCCTGTTGTAAAGATCGTTCTTTTTCTCTTTGGCCGTCCGCTAGCTGGTCTTGAGCCTGAATGAGCTGCTGCTCCAGACAACAAATCTACAATGTCACAAATCACATAAAAATATATCAGTTGCTTCTTCATATTCATTAAAGTTCATATCATCATGTTTGGGATTTGAAAACAACACGATCCAGTAAGTTTACAAAGTGTTTGTTGTTTTTGTCTAATCTTTAAGCCACTATGGTTTTATGGTTTTTTGACCAATACACCTGGCGTAGTGGAAACATATTAATGTTTAGCAGCCTCTCATAATATTTTTGTACATTCTTCCTTACCTTATCTTTATGGCTGGAGAGGGTGGACACAAGTTCACTGACCTGACACTGGTGCAGTGACGTTTGTCTCTCTGCAAGTTTCCTGGGACAGAGAAATTATACAGCTTTTTGACACATTTAAATCAGAAATGCAACATGATCTGATAATTTATGTAAATAACCTTAGACTGCGAACAATCTTGGATAAAACAGGTATGACATGATTTAGGAATAATGCTTACTTTAGCAGCTCCAACTTGACACTTAAACTGAGGCTGTCACTTTTTGACGAGTTCAGTTTGTCAGTCAACAGTGCCATCTCCTGGCCAAGACTTGCAATCAGGTCTTCCATTCTTGGACAGAGCAAAATGAAAAATGCAAGTTCAATGCTAACGTAGATACTATACTTTTTATACTGTTTGTATCTGTTCAGTTTTTTTCCAGTGATAAACTAAACCACTTCTTGATCCAGATGTGTGTAAATAAAATGTGTTTAAAAAAAAAAAACATACATAAAATGGTGTTATAAGAATAGGAAGAAAATATTAAAAAGTTGATAGTAACACTTTTTATGAAAAACATTAAAACAGTACTGGATTTTTTTTTAATATTGATTAATCTAATGATTATTTTTTCAATTATTTGACTGGCTGTTTATTCCATAATATGCCAAAAATCTAATACATTATATTATAAACTAATGGTTCAAATTTTGTGTTATGTGGCCAACATTTATCTGGCCATATTTTGCATTTTGTTGTATCTATCATCAAAACAGTTGCTGATTCAACTAATTGTTACAGCTCTACATTAAATTACCTTTCTCTTTGTTTATTTACTCCACTGCATTCTTCACTCCCCAGGTGTTCTATTGACTGTCATAAAACCAAATAAATAAAGAAAACATTAAACATAATGGGAGAAAAACAAGTCTAAGTCTAACTTTGAAATACACTGAACTGATCGGTCAGTAACTGACTTTTAGTACTTACCATAAAAAGTCTCTCCTGTAGCTTGTCAGTCTCATTGTTTAATTCCTCAGTTAATTCAGCAGCTGAAGATAGTGGTCTTAAACTAGAGGCCATGTTAGGCCTTGTAATGGCGTCTTCACATTGTAATTCTTGAGAGAACAGTGAAGAGTACATGTCCTTAATATTTCGTTCCAGTGTTTCTACTCTCCTGTTAAGTGCCAGCGTCTCGTCCTCCGTCTCCTGCAGCTTTTGGTCCCCGGCCCTTTTGATATTTTGGACCTCCTCCAACATGCACAGCATCTTTTCCATCTGACCAACATGTTTCGTTGAGTCCTTCAATCTACAAATAGAAATATCTGTCAAAGTGATTTTAAACTGTTTCTTTACAGAAGGAAGAGTTCATCAGTGTATTCACCTGAGGTCAGACAGGACGTCCTTCTCCATCTGGACTTTATGTAACTCAGTCTGCAGGTTCACGATGGCCTTGTCATAACTGAACGTCTCGTGTTCAGGCTGATCATGTGTCTGTGTTTAAGAGGATGACATAATACATCACGTAGAGAAAGAATAATCAATTCAGACATCAAACTAACACGGTACATGGCTGAAATGAACCTTGTTAAGCTGCAAGTCGGACAGCTGTTGAAGACAGTCATCTATTACATTCTCCAACACGTCCTCTCCAGGAGAGCTGACATCCATTCGGGCTCCTGCTTGGTTTAAACTATCAAGATCAGAGATCAGAGGCTGAGCCACAGCCTGCTGGTTTGTTGAAAGAACAGTGGAGCCATCTGTCAAAAGAGCAAAGGAAGTTTAAATACACATTGTGTGTGTTGTCAAAGTTAAGGGTTGGTAAAAGATGGCTTTGTCCAACTGTTACATAAGCTAGCCATTTTCATATCTTTTCAAATATTTTACTTTCCCCCTTTTCCCCTACATATCTGTATATGTACATACAACTTTTTTCCAAAATCAGAAGCCTGGATAATTTAACTTAAAGCTTTACCCCTTTGGGTGGTTTTCAGTCATTGCATTATAGTGAGGGTGTGTAAAACCTGAAACAAATAATCCCTAAATGACGACATCACTTTCTCATCTGTCAGGCTACTGCTACAAAATAAAATGCTTGTACTCACAGACATTAAACCTCTGGTCGTGGAAGCCTTGCCCCGGTGAGACGTGGATACCATATGTACAACCAAACCTCTCCAAGGTTAGTTTGGTTGCATTTTCCACCTCATCCTGAAGCCTCTGGGTTTCCTTGGTGCGTCTATCGAGCTCCTCACTGTGAAAAACAGAAAAATTAGGAAGGATGGAGAGTATAAATCATAGTGATTTGGCACCATTATCTGAATATCACTTTGTTTTTTGGTTATTTACATGTCTCTGTTTTGATGTGGACACTTCTTGGTTAGCTGTACTGATGTACTTTGCTTTTATTTTGTTTCTATTGTTTGTTTCATAGCAGCAAGAAGGTATAGTGCTATTAATTAACACTTGTCCAGGGTGTACGCTGACTCTCGCCCTAAGCCAGGTGGGATAGGCTCCTGCCCCACCGTGACCCTAATGAGGATAAGTGGTTACAGATAATGGATGTTTATTACATGTAATAACTTTGGACCTTTATGAAAACAAGATAACTGTTTCATAGATCCGATGATGCATAAAATAAAAAACAAGCTGCTCATAGTTGTGAGTTGAACTAAAATATTAAATGAGCAGGTTGTTATAAAACAAGTGGTACTTTGGCATTGCATGAAATTAAATAAGGGAGGTTTAGAGTTTTAGCTACCTCAGTTCATCCAGTGTCAGGCTGTTAAATCTCAGCCGTGGAGAGGCGTCGTGGGTCTCTGTAAACACATTAAACAAAAGACTTGAAGAATTGAACAATCCATTAACTATGTGTTAACAAAACTGTTCGCTAAAGGAGATTTCCCCTGCCTTAGCTAACTGTAACTTACCAGTTGTACCAGCTGCTGCGTGTGTCGGTTTTGTATAGTCCTGAAAGCCCGATGACATCTCTGTTCACATTAGTAATCAAGCTGTTGGTGTCAGTAACTATTAAATAACTAGGTTATATCTCCTACTGCCTCCACAAATCTAACATCTGCTGCTAGCTAGCATGTTGTCGTTAAACGTTAAGTTTCATCACCATGGAAACAGCATCCGCGGCTAACGCCTAGCTAGCGTTATGCTACCAATAACTTGCAGTATCTTGGCGCTGCTAGTTAGCTAACTCAGTTAACGCTGTCAAAGTGGTTAAGTTAGTCTTGTATTTGGTGAAGTAAAGCTGACACTGAAATTAAAGTAACGTTAGCGCCGACGCTTTGAAATAATGCGTCACCACCCGCTTTTCTTCGCTTTATAATGACGTAAAGGCGTTTCCAGTGGTGCATGATGGTACTTGTCGTTTGCCAGCAGATCAGGAGGTTGTTTGTTTATTCAGGGCGGACCCTCTCTTTTCAGCAGGGATTAAGGATCTTGTTTTTTAACATCATTAATAATCAAAATGCAAACATGAAGAACTGAGGAGTGTTATTAGGTTGCAGCGCCATTATTACCCTGCAAGTCGGCGGCTTTTGGGCAAGGTAAGACGGCCGTTTGTTGAATTGTGCGCCAGCAAGCTAGCTGAAATAGCTAACATTATTAGCATTATTTATGTCTGTGACGCCGCTAGCTTTTTGGAATTGATAAATGTCGTTGTTGTTGTTTAGCTTATCTTCATATTTCAAGAGCCGAATAAAGTCAACAGGAAAAATCTTTGTCTGAAATATGCAATGCTGCGTCCTTGCTTTGATTGACTACGTGACCTAGTTTCTGTTGTTCAGCAACTTAGACATTCAACCCTTCAAAACTACTGTCAACCTTAACTTTAATTACTTTGCTTCAGCATATTTATCACACAGTATGTAAATTAAACACTTTATAATATTGTAGCTACAGTGTTGTGATCAAATAAAAGCAGGAATTTGGAGGGTTTTGGGCGGTGGGGAATCCTCCAATGATACCTGACACCAGTAGGTGTGGTCAAGGAGACAACATTTATATGCCTTGTGCGCTTCACTCTGCCTGCAGGACAATTTCTCCTGTTTCCTTACGTTGATTTTCTCTTGGATTGCAATGCAGAACAATTAAAATATGTTTTTTTCCAGGATGAGGGATCTTCAAGCCATTGACAGCTTGCTCTTGAAAGAGCTGAAGTCATGTTGTGCGAAGGAGTACAACTTTCTTCCCAGAGAGACTGGCCTGAAGCTGATGGAGTCAGCCTCCACAGAGGTAACCCACTGACCTAGTTTTACATCTGTGGCTGTCTGTGCAGACATATGGGTTTGCTAAAAATAAAAGCTATTTTCAGTGATGTCCTTTTTTAATATATCATGGTGCTTTTTCAGAATCACAGTGGAGTGTCTGCGAAATGCAGAGACACCAGAGTGGAGGAACTCTGGGGCCTGACCAGTTTCTTTGGCTACAGCACCCAAACTTTTGTTCAAGCTGTCAATTTGCTTGACAGATTCCTCACCATTATGAAGGTAGGAGTTCAACAGAGCATTCATGTGTAATATGTTATTTAAAGTTACAGCATAGATCTGCAAATTGTCTCGTTGGAATCACGAGTGAGAAGAAAACGTGACCACGGTGACCTTGTTTGCCTTTGAATCACAGGATGTTGACTCACACTTGTGACTTCTGTGTTATTGTGATAGGTGCAACCCAAGCACTTGCCCTGTATCGGAGTCTGCTGTCTTCACATTGCAGCCAAAATGGTCGAGGAAGAGAGTAATGTCTCACCCACCCATGAACTCATTCGCATCAGCCAAAGCAAGTTCACTGTGTCGGACCTCTGTCGCATGGAGAAGATCATCTCAGCGAAGCTCAGCGTGGAGCCTGAAGCAGTCACAGCCTTAACCTTTCTACACCTCTACTATTCAGCCTTCACATCCCTGTCTGCCAGAAGGTAAACATTTCATTTTCTTTTGCTTGCTTTTGTTGTTATTGCTGATGCATTGCTCCAGTTTGCATGGAGTTGGTCAAAAAAAGATTCTGCTTTATGAGGTTTGTACTGGCGGATCATATTAGGATTCCCTCTATATTTTAAGGGAGGAGATCCCAAGCATTGGCAGACTGGAAGCCCAGCTAAAAGCCTGCTTATGCCGGCTTGTTTTCTCTAAAGCAAAAGTAAGGCTTGTTCTCAGGCGACAATTTCACAGCATAGCAGCGTTCACTTTGAGTCCTGAGTTTTACTAATCTGCTGTCTTTCTCCTTCACAGCCATCAGTGCTGGCGCTGTCCCTCATTGCTCAGGAGTTTGATGCCCTTGCCTCCATCACCTTGTTGAAGATTGTCCAGCAATTCCAAAGACATCTAAAGGTATAAAAAGAGTAGACAAGGGTTGCAACAACTGACTATTTTCTCAATATTCTTTGCTCTATAAAATGTCTATACCATCACAAGTTATTGGAGACCGTGTAATGTCTTCAGATGTCCAATCAATCTCAGTTATTTTGATATTAGACTAGAAAATGAGAAAAAATCACCACTGATGTGCTTGAATGGGTACATTTTCAACAGCTTTCCTTAAAATATGAATCAAACAATAATGCTCTAATATAATGCTTCCATTAGGTCCTCCACAGTGTCTGATGTTGGATTGATATTCTTGATAATAAACATAAAGACTTTTTCTGTTTGCACAGTATAGTATGTGTGGGGATACACAACACTGGACTTGTTGATGACAGCATATTTGAAGACTATTTTTGTCTGCGGCCTCTCAGATATTTCCTGTTTGTCATCTTCACAGATCAGCGACAGCGAGCTGCTCCACTGGAAAGAACTCGTGGCTAAGTGCATGACTGAATACTGCTCAAGTGAATGTAACAAACCAGACAACAAAAAGCTGGTTTGGATCGTGTCCAGGAGGACAGCCCAAAATCTTCAGGCCAATCACTTCAGTGTCCCCGGCCTGCCAACTATTCCTGAGGGGAGCTGGGACGAGAGTGAGAGGTTAATAATCCATTTGTTAAGTTTTCTTCATGCTACATTTTGTCTGAGTGAATATGTCACGCTGTGATGAGATATTGACAAAATGATCATTCCTGAATGCGCTCGGATGAAGTCTGCTGGAATCCTCAAATTCATGACATGAGAAAAATCACAGCTGAACAAGGACTACAACCAAAAATTACACTTTGATTAATCTATTTATTGTTATTTTTGATTAATCCATTAGATTAGATTAGATTAGATTGTCATTGCACAAAGTACAAAACAGTACTAAAACAACTTTTAGTCTACAAAATATCAAAAAATTGCAAAGACTGTCCATCGTAGTTTCCCAGAGACCAAGTTGACATCTTCAAATATCTTGATTTATGTCACCCACCATCAGATATTCAGATATTCAGTTCTCACATCTGGGAAGCTCTAACCAGTGAATGTTATGATATGATATTATTGTCCAATTTTTTCTCTCCCCATTTTCACAGCGAACCACTTGGGTTGAGTTCTTAAAGCCGGGTTCACCTTGCATTTGGTTTTCAGTTGGCAAAATATCTGGATTTATTCAGCTCTGATGATCGAACAGTTTATGTTTTTATCCCATTTTAAGCTGGACTGTCGCTGTTGCTGGTCAAAGTGACATGTGAATGTAGATATATTTAATTAATATTTCTTCGCCTTTAAGTACTTACAAATGTTGAAAGGTAAACCTAATAACGTTGAGTAAGGGGTTCAGGTTTGATACATGGATTTAAATTTGATAAAATGCTATTTAACCCAAACCTGAGTAACACAGACTGATCCTACAGCAGTACAAGAACAAGAACAAGAACAAGGTGGTGTTTAGCTCAGTTGGTAGAGCAGCCGCCCCATGTGCGAAGGCTCATTCCTTGATGCGGGAGCCCAGGGTTCGAGTCCGGCCTGTGGCTCTTTCCCGCATGTCATTCCCCATATCTCTCTCCCCACATTTCCTGTCACTCTTCAGCTGTCTCTGTCACAATAAAGCTTGAAAAGGCCAAAAAAATAATCTTTAAAAAAAAAAAACAACAACAACGCATGATTATATGAGTGTGGCTTTGGATTTAAGCACAGTATTAACTAACGTCCTCCTTTTCCCTTGTAGCGAGGACTCCTGTGAGGACATGAGCTGTGGAGAAGACAGTCCATGGGGCTCGCCAGGGAGTGACGCCGAAGGAGCCTTCTTCCCCTCCACCTTTCTCAAGTGCAGAAAGTGATGAATCGTCATTGTGCAGTAGCGACCAATGTGTATTTGTCCCCTGAAGTGTAACTGATGGTGGTATGTGTATGTTTCAGAGCAAACCTGAGCGTTTCACTTGTCATACTGTGTGCACCGTACGTATGCCAAGTGAAGTGAGGTTTTTGATCATTAAGTGCCTGTGTTAATTAAGTTTACTGTCCGTTTCTTTAAAAAAAAAAAAACATATCGTAATAATGCAAAATTGCAATATCTTGGCAGCTTGACAGTAATACATCTGAATGTCTTTTTCCAAGATGTTCTCTTGTTTGTTTGTGTCCGAACTCGGCACATTCCAGGAAAAATAGCGAAGCACAAGGGAGAATTTATGGATGTCAGTTATGAGGTACACTCGCTGTTGAATACCAGCTAACACATTAGCACATCCTCAGTTTTTTTTTTAAGTTGTTTTTTTTTTTTTTTTTTTTTTTATACTCGATGCCATCGATATACACAGTATTCTACAAATGTATGTTATACACAATTCTAATGTGACATATATGACATTGTAGTGTGAAAATACCAGACTGTATATGCATGGATACATAGAAATATGTGATTATGAATGGATGTTCTCCATGTTGACCAAGATAAGCTTACTGTAAAAAAAAAGTTTAAAAAAATGTACATAACCTGTAAAAAAAAAATGAAAAAAATGTTACGTTTTGTGAATGCCACATAATGTGTGTTGTATTTGGATATAATGTGAAATATGTTGGAAGGGTCAGAAATAATCCTTCTAAATAAAAAAAAAAGTGATTTTTAACTACAACATGTTTCACTTCACTTTCTTGTGTTTTGAATTGTCCACTAGTGGAAAACTGGGACAGATAGAGCCTGAAGTTATTTGAGAAACTACTGAATAGACCAGCGATAAACCAGGTCAAGTAGAGTAGCATCAAGAAGCCAGCATCATATGTTTATCCATTGAGATTAAAAAGTACACATCTCTGAAATATAGAGTAAAGTAGCATAAAATGGAAGTACCTCAAATTTATTTGAGTAAAGCTCAGATTAAAGACCAGAGGGCACATGTTAAGGGATTTGACTATTTCTCTGATCGCTCTCATTCAATTTATTATTGGACAAGCCATCCTTTATGCTGGGAGCTGCTGAGAAGCTCAGTGTGTGTATATGTGTGTGTGTGTGTGTGTGTGTGTGTGTGAGGGGGTGGAGGTGGTGGTGATGCTGCTGGTGCTGTTGCTGGCGGTGGACGGGGCTTGTCTTTTAGCTGGCTGAATGTGTTGACACGCATTTTTGCTCCATCTTCTTGATTAAATCGGCAGGCTGGAGGGGAGTCGCATCCGTATGTGAAGCAGCAGCAGCAGCAGGAGCAGGAGCAGAAGCAGGAGCAGAAGCAGGAGCAGCAACAGTCAGGGGGGCTGGGCAGGGAAAAGGAATGAGAGCGGACCGAGCCGTGGCATCTTCACCATGCAGCCGACCACCACCAGCCGTCCATTTTATACGATTATATGAGCCGATGAGCGCCAGTTTGTCTGTATCTTACAGAGGGGCAGCAGCGGTGTGTAGTCCCGGCGATGACAACATAGGCCAACGCCTCCCTGCAGCTACAGACAGGGAATGAAAACGCTCCCAAGATGGTCCGCATCGCAAAGGCCCTGGGTTTGGTTATTCTGTGCGTCGCTGTGCTCATACTGTCTCTCATCAGCTATGTGTCACTAAGAAAAGACAGCCTCTTCACCTCCTCTAAATATTACATGGGAGGCCCGCGGATTATGTTCCATGCAGGATTTCGGTGAGTAATATTTTTTTTTTTTCCAGAGATTGCATGGTAGTGGTCGTGATGCATACAAGTGTTGTTGTAAATATAAACAGAGGAATGAGGCCTTGTGTGCACGATTCAACGTGGATGTGATGCACAAGTCTAACACATCACTTTCCCTTCGATTTGAGCCCTTTGCTTCCTGTCAATCAACCAGTGAGCTGTCCAAGGTGCTGATGTTGTTGCCATGGGCGATGCACGGCATGACTTACAGCACAGTACAGATACTGTAAACATTTGCATCATCATCAGACTAAGAGTCAGCTTTATTTGCACACACACACACACACTCAGAGTTTGACTCAGGGTTTTCGTTGATCTCAATGTCACACATGGTTCTACTAGAAACAGATAAAAGCAAAACAAGGACAGAGCTGAACAAAGATACAGTAGATAAACATAAAAATGTAGGTAGTTGTAGTGCATAAAAAAAATGATGCATATATAAATATATATGAAAAGCAAAAATGAACAAAAACATACAATGTTTTTCTGGACGTTTCTGTGAATTGTAAACAAGAAAATATGCAAAGTGCTGGAATAAATATTGAATGATTCATGTAACAAGTTACTTTTTGTGTACATGAAGTAGCATGTATACATGTCTGTATACAGTGTACAGCTTCCAGGATTTATACTTGACAAATTTTGGTACAGGATTGCTTTCTGTTCAAGTAGCTCAAAAGACTGTGGTGAAAAATAATAAGGTACATTTACTCAAGTACTATGTTGAAGTATAATTTTGGGGTACTTACACTTTATTTGTACTTTTTTTACTACTACATCTATTCGATAACTTTGACATTACTTTTAAGATGTACATCAATAATACAAAAATAATCCACGAATACATTATTCTGTATTATTATAGTTTGTTTTTTTCTAAACAAATGTATTTTTCTGTATTTAAATAAAGAAAAAACAAACACTGCATCTAGAAGAGAGAGAAAAATAAAAAGATACTAAAAATACCAACATATATGTTAAAAATGTATGAAGGGGATGTGTATGCATTCAGTATGTGTATTATTATAGGTTAAGATAAGACAAGATTTGGGGGTGAATTCATAAGATACTATTAAAATTATCCCCACCTTTAACAGCTGCAACATTCATGTGGATAACACATGAATGCATCATTAAACCAATAACATTTTGGCACATTAAGTACATTTTGATGTTGCTAATACTAACATTTTAAAAATGCATGACTTTTACTTGTAATATATTAGTATTCCATTTGTGATATTGCTACTTTCACGAGTAAAATAAATATGTCAGCTTACAAAATCTTGATGCATTTATGGACTGAACTGTTTATAAACTAGTGAAAATCATCATCCTGCTAAAACATTCAGTCCCATCTGATAACAAAATATAAACAAAGAATGAGTAACATTTTCTATCAAAAGGTTCATAAGTTGTAACTATAGGCTTTATTAATTGTTAATAAATAATTTACTAATTGGTTATTTCTATTTGGTGCAGCTATAAATGTTGGAAATCCATTGTCCATATATCATTAAGAAAGGGTTTTCAATACATTGATATTGGCGCAGATCCAATGCAGCCCTTTTCCACACGGTCAGACGGTCCAACCAGTCAAAGCAATGTGAAACGCAATAGTTGTTGTTATTAATGGTCTATAAGTTTTATCTATGACACATTAATAAATGATTTATGTACCATTAATAAAGGCACTAGTTGTCAGCTTCTGAACCATTTATTAAAGGTCTGTTAAACAAAAGTGGTACCAGATCAGATGAATGCAGACATTTCAAATGGATTCAGGTTTCCACTAAACCCCTTTCTGTGTTTCAGAATTAAATAGCTGACATGGATAACCTGATAATCTGACAATATCTGAAGAGTGTTTGATCGACATTAATGCTTGTTGGTGGACATATTATTAAATGCCTTGTCTTCTCAGAATAACCAGAACAGATGTGGGTGGTTCTCTTGTTTAAATCCCTCAGAAAACCATCTGAATACCTTTAGCCAATAACCCTGTATGAGACAGAAACTGAGAGGAAATTATATTTTTGTGATTGTTGTTCACAGGTCTCAGTTTGCCATGAACTTTCTGGACCCCTCTTTCATCCCATTAACTAATGCCCTGAATGAGGAGCTCCAAGGAAAACCATCCAAATGGAAGTTCAACAAGACTGCTTTTTATCAGCAGAGGTAAGAGATATTAATTTTCAACTTTATTACTGTTTTCTATTCTTCATGAATTTTTGCACCTGTGAGTATCTGAGTAAACACTAGGCAGGGTTTGGCTGAGCATGACTCATGCCTGAAACTGGGTCCTCATTCTGCTCTATGACTAGGCAGGAAGGAGGATTTTCAACAGCTATATATCATCAGTGTTTGGTGCTTAAAGTTTCCAGCACTGTGTTTCTTATTTTGGCATTTAATACTTATAATACTTACTTGCAATGTCCCAATTTACCCAGAATGTCTTTAAAATCCCCAGAAAACTTAAATGAATCTTTTGCATTCAACTGTAGGTTGAATGTATAGTAGGACAGCTCAGTAATTAGGGCTGCAGCTAGCAGTTATTGTGCTATTTTATCGATTAATTAGCTAATCATTTGATCTGTAAAACATCAGATAAAAGTAAAAAGTGCCCGTCATAATTTCCCAGTTCCTGAGGTGACCAACAGTTGCAAATATTCGATTTACAGTGACACACAGAAAGCATTTATTTGTATTATTACTTGATTCTCAAAATAGTCGCTGATAGTTGCTTTTCTGTGGGTAGACTAAGGAAATAGTCCACTAATCGAGACAACTCTGTCAATAACAGCTGCATAGTAAAGATAGCACTTATGCATCACGTCTTGTGGCTGTAGTCAGTTGTTAATTGGGTACTTAGCATTTTTGTTCATGTGTGATGGTTGCGTGTTGTTACAAAGATATGTATTGTAGTATTTGATTAGATGGTAATTGCCTACAGAAATAAGACAACACACCACCAAACATAAATATAAAGTTACATCCTTAATAACTGTCTACACCAGTGTTAAAGTATTCTTCTTTTTTCAGGAAAGATATTTTCAGCTATATCGACATTCCCAACAACTTCTCCCTCACAAAGAACAGTGTGCGTGTTGGCCAGCTGATGCACTTTGACTACTCCAGCCACAAGTATGTCTTCTCCATCAGCAACAACTTCAAATCCCTGCTCCCAGAAACATCTCCCATCCACAACAAGCATTACAGCATATGCTCTGTGGTGGGCAACAGTGGCATCCTTACAGGCAGCCACTGTGGCCCAGAAATCGACCAGGCCGACTTTGTCTTCCGTTGCAACTTCGCCCCCACGGAGGTCTACTCCAAGGACGTGGGAAGGAAGACCAACTTAACGACCTTTAACCCCAGCATCCTGGAGAGATACTACAACAACCTGCTGACCATTCAAGACAGGAATAATTTCTTCCTTAACCTGAAGAAGCTAGAGGGAGCCATCCTGTGGATCCCTGCCTTCTTCCTTCATACGTCAGCTACAGTAACCAGGACCCTGGTGGACTTCTTTGTGGAGCACAAGGGCCAACTGAAGGTTGAACTGGCCTGGCCAGGAAACATCATGCACGATGTCAACAAGTAAGAGTGTTGATCTGATTGTTAGAAGAGATTGTGACAACTAAAGTGACGTAAGAAACTAATTGAAAAGTGGGAGTTTACATTCAGCAATTAAAAACGTGGTGGATTTAACTTTATTAACTTAATTTTAATGAGCTTTTTTCATTTAACAGAAAACAGTATATCAAACTGCTCAGTGCATCAGTGTAAGTTTTGCCTAAATAACAGAAATGTTTCCTGATTAAAGCTAATATGGCAAATTTGTTAGTGAACAGTTGGTTATTTACACATCCAGCAGATATGGCGTCAACTCTTCTTTTAGCTCTGTTTTGGTCTCCATCAGTCGCGAGCTAGAAGACTAAAACAATGAGCTGAAAGATGCTAAAACGCTCTGTAGAGCTGAGGTGAACTGCAGAGTTGGGTGATAATATCTGTAGGTATATCATCAAGGGAAGTTGGATTATGATGGGCTGGCAAGATAAGGGATTAATCATGATATTCTCTTCTCAGAAAAGTGAGATGTTGGGATTTCATTGTGACTTTTTCCCTCACAGATATTGGAAGACTAAAAACCTCTCCCCCAAACGTCTCAGCACTGGAATCCTCATGTACACACTGGCCTCCGCCATGTGCGACGAGATCCATCTCTACGGCTTCTGGCCCTTCGGCTGGGACCCTAATACAGGCAAGGACCTGCCTTACCACTACTACGACAAGAAAGGGACCAAATTCACCACCAAGTGGCAGGAGACCCACCAGCTGCCCAGCGAGTTCAAGCTGCTCTACAAGCTGCACAGGGAAGGTGTGATTAAACTCAGCTTGACACACTGCACTTAGACATAAAATGAGTGTTGGATGGTTTAATAGTTGACTCCAGAGACCATGACCCAGATACATCAGCTTAGCCCAAACTTCTGTTGTGACCCACAATGCATGATAAGTGTTTAGGTAATTTACGACAGCCCCATTTTACAAACACACACTCACATCATGCTGTAATTTCACATGAAGATGTCGGGCTCATTTGGGATGTCAGTCGCAGATATATCACAGCATTGTTGCTCATTAGGTATATTGTCGTCTTCGGTACCACAGTTAGGACTTTTATGCTGCTCAGTTGCTTCCATTACACTCCTTTGCATGGCTGATGGCCGTGGCTAAACAGCTCGAACAGAACAAATGTCTATTTTAACTGGAGTCCACAGGGGATTCAGCTGTGGAAACACAAACAGTTAAATCTTCCAGTTCTGTTTAACACAGTATCGATTGATTAATCGCCTTTTACAACAGTATACTGATTCTGTACACTGAAATCACTGCCTAATCTCAGGGAAGGAGTTAGATCAGTGTTTTTTTGTAATCAGATTCATTGCCTCAAGAGAGGTGCAGTTCCTGTTTTCAGGCTTTTTTTCCCCACGAGGTGTCAGACAATCTGCACTGCTCTGGATGATGGTATTTGTTTACAAGACTGTACTCTATATATATACATATATATACATGTGTGTCTTTTATTCTCTGTAGACAGTTTGACTGTCCACTTCAAATTTTGTTGAGATTCTTCAAATTTTTGGAATAATAATTAACATTCCAACAATAAGCCATAAATTCATAGACTGATGATAGTGTGTTGTTATTACAGTACTGAATTTCAGAAAGTGTCTATAGCCACGCTAGCGGCTACATTCAAGTCACAGAACTTTGATTTTCCAAACAATAAATACTTGTCCATCTTAGGCAACCCACGAAAGTCGTTTAACAACATTTTGTGCTCTTTTGAAGGTATTTCGTATTTATTATTTCATCCACTGCGCAATATTTTTTTTAACCTGCTACTCTAACTTCCTGTCCAGGAACATGGATATGACTTTCTCTTACAAAACAAGAGAAGAGTTTTATTTTGTTGGAATTTCTTTAAATAATAGAAAGTAACATCAACTAAAGACATAAGGGATAGTAAAATTCTTGATGTTTGGCTCACATTCTACAAATTGAGCAAAGACATTTCCTGAATGTCTTTGAGGAATCTGGAAATACCTTCAAAACAGCTGTAAATTTTGTTAAACAACCTTCTAAATTTGTCTTAAAGATTGCAGGGGATTTATTTTTCAGAAGATCAGATTTAGTTCTGTGACTAGAATATAATGCCAGTACAGGAAACTGGGGTCACAAACTGGGGCTAGGTTGCACTGGCTAGTCATAAGCTAAGCTAAATGGTTTGTTGTACATTCTAATTCACTACTAGCTAGTTTCAAACTAGTGAGTTATAAAATTTGAACCTCATGGTGACGACAGGACCTCAGGAAGTCTACAGTAACCCCCCGAAATACCACAAATTGACGTTTTACTTGTTTTTGTATTTATGAAAACAAAAATGATATAACAATACCTTTGAGGTTCTGGTAGTCAGATTTGGTTATCTTAAGACAGAGCCAGGCTAGCTGTTTCCTCTATTACCAGTGTTTATGCTAAGCTAGCTAGCTGCTAGTTCCAGCATCATTCTATGGTGATCTTCTCAACTAACTCTTGCAAGAAAGGAAACAAGCATACTATTGAAATATTCCTTTAGAACCCAATTTCTTTGCTCGTAAATGAATTATTGTAAGCTGTGATTTAACTTCCAAAGGTAGTTTTTGGGTGCATACATCTCCTCATCCACTGTAAATGTAGGAATGACTTTATTTTATATGCATACAGAGATATATGTATATTTATATTTCTGAGTTAAGATAGACATCAGATTCGCATGATTGGAAAATCAATAACATGTTATTCGGTCATTTAGTCTAACATTACTGACTGGATTTTGTAATTTCAGGTGTATTATATTATTTTGTGAAGTGCAATTTAAAATTTCCCAAGTGTACATCATTTCACAGCTGTGCGTCAACCGAATTCCATCATCTCTTTTACTCTTGAAGGTCCAGTGTGCAACATTTAGTGGGATCTGTTGGCAGAATGTGGAAAAAATTGAACATAATATGCATAACTATGTTTTCATTAGTATAATCACCTGAAAATACCAATCATTGTGTTTTTGTTACCATAGAATTAACCCTTTATACCTACAGAGAGTGTGTCCTCTTCCCCAGTACCACCATGTACAGTATCTCTAAAAGGACAAACCAGACACTGGCTCTAGAGAGGGCCTTTTACACTTTTCGTGAGTTTAATGGCCACCAAGGTTTCTCTTTCATGCTTGAAAGGTTGCTTGCAATCTTCAACCCTAACTCAATAGATACTAAATGCTACACACTTGACCTTTAAGTCTAAATCTCATATACAAGCAAGATGACATTAGTTTGTCAGTGTCAGCTGGTTCAGTTAGCTGTGCAACAATTACAGCCGGCAGTTCAGCAGGTGTAAATAAATGGAGTAAGTAACTACTATTAGTAACTACTACTACTAATAGTAACTATTTACTATTAGAAACTAATATTTATGTAAAAACTAGTTTTCTGTGGTGAAAAGTGTGATGTGTGAATTTTCACAAGCTAAGTTTAAATTTACAATTAACAGTTGTACCTGGCTCCAGAAAAGAAAATTGTTGCATCAATGAAAAATGTAGACAATATTCTGTAATTCTCACCAATAATGGGACAAAAATATCAAGTTTGACTAGATTGGTACCAGACTAGGATCATCCTGTAACCTAAATGATGCCGCTAGCGTGGCTAAAACATAAGGAAATATAACATTTTGGACACAGTTTCTTCAATTATTTAATAGGTACCAACAACCAATCTTGAGGTTTCAATTACTATTTCAATTTATGAAAATACTAACAAAGAGACTACACTATTCATTATAGAGCCTTTGTTGAATGGGGGAAAATTATTTACTGATCATATAACCATATCAGTTCCAATATTTGTGACATAAAACAAAGGAATGAATGAATGAATGTTATATGACTTACTGCATCTTGTATAAAGAGCATGATCCATTTAAATGGCATTGCATGTGAGGCACTAACGAATCTTTTAGGCTAGTTTTATACAACCTTTTTGAAGATTGTTTTGAAGGTAATATTTAGTTCTTTGCTATTGTTTGTATTCCTGATGGTGTATTCCTTAAGAATATCACCAGTGTCTTTGTATGGGAGATATTTGAAGGATATAAAATAACACTACTGCTATATTCCACATGGGACCAAACCTCTACAGATCAACTTAAAAATGAACAAGCTTTATTTTTTGTACATGTCGATAATCTTTCTCAAAAACAGTCCACCCTATCATGCCAGACTGAAGCAGATTGGTGGATGTGGGGTTCAGGATGACTGAGCCCAAACAGTAAAAGCTGGCCACATGACCATCTCATGACTCATGTGCTCCTTCTTGCAAATTCTGGTTTAGGCAGAGGTTTAATACACAGAGCAAGGCATTCACTCTTACCAGATGTAATGTGCTCTTGTGCTCATTCAGATGGCAGGCCTTTGCTTGCCATCCTGTCCTACACAAAGTGTTTTTTGTCTGTCTCCTTAGGCAAGATGAACATTTCAGATACTAAATTTTTATATCTTGTCTCCAAATCACAGTGCAGTCACCACAACAACCATGAAAACACATATCTGATGAAAAAAGTTTGACTAGCTGATTTTTAGACAATTTAATTGATGTCATAGATGTGTACATTTAAGAATAAGTTCTGTAGACCCTTCATTAGGAATGTTTTGTAGATACACCAAAGACCATGTGTTTAGAGGAAAAATGTTACTTTAGCTTGATACAGATTGATTTGGGATGTTGGCTATGTGAAAACTAACCACAAGTATTATTGTAGAAGAAGTGGAATATCCCTTATTTGATGTTGAATATGCTGTTGAATATCACTTTTTGTGGCACAGAAAATTATTTAAAACTTTTGCTTTTATGGCTTCAACCGAAGTAATGTGGTGGAATTTATTTGTGACTCCATGATTGTTCTCCTATAGATCGATTTGTTTGAAAAATTCACTGGCGCTGACATGAATGCTGGACGTTTTCCTCCTCCAAAAAGTTTCTCCTCACTTTCAAAGTCGATGTGTAGAATGTGTCTAAATGATAATGATGCTAACAACGTCTGTGAGGATTGTAATTCCAGTCAGTATAGCTTTTTGTGCATTACATTTAAATGACAAGACCGTGACGTACATAACCTAAACATACAACGTCTTTATTCCAAATGCAGCACTATACAGGATTCGTTCCAACAACCCTTTAACATTCTTGTACTTGTGTTCTATCTGCATGGCAACTTTGTTCCATAATGCATAAAAAAGCTTGGCTGCTTATGTACATGTCGTATAAAAGTCATAAATCATGTAAGGGACTTTGCTATCTTGGTTGTTCTAACAAAAACAATCATCCATGAAAGAAATGTAACCATGTCTTAAATGTTTTTGATTATACTCCATGATAAATATACGTTATGTGCCTGCATATTCCTTTCATCAATGCCTAAGTGTGTCAAATAAAAACAGTATTTTTCTCTGATATGACCCATTTGAAGATGATAAATCAGTTGTTGTTTTTTGTATGTGTCTTTAAAACATCCCCATTTTTACAATTATACCTACATTCAGTTACAATATACAATCTTTAAAGTCTTGTAATCTTCCTCTCCCTCCTCTTACTCACTTAACAGCAGGCTGTGAATAAATAACATTACAAAGAGCAAATACCAAAAGAGGGATTCACACTGTAATGACAATATTGCTTTAAGTGAAATGGGCCAGATCTCCACAGTTCAAGTCCTCTCAAGTATTGAGCATATTTTAGCTGATTTTATGATCTCTAATAATCTTCTGCCTCACCTAGCAGGCACCCTAGTCAAGCTCCATAAAACAGTAACATAGTAACATGCGGTGTTAGCTGGGGCAAATGTGAAAAGAGTGGCTGCTGGTGGCAACATCAGCAGCACCTCCTCCTGACAGGGGCCTCCTCCACTTCATTGCTGGCGACGGGGCTGCCATTTGGTTCAGAGACGCGGCCCCCATGAGTGCTCTGCTCCATCCTCTTCATTACAAGATCCAGCAGGGTGGTCACTGCCTGGTCCACATCAACACCCGTCACTGCACTCGTCTCAAAGTAGGGAATGCTGATGAGAACGGAGAGAAGAGTTTTTAGAACAGTTAGGTGCGCGGATCAAATGATTTTTTGACTCCTGAAAAAGTAGAATCTACTCTAATGCTACAGTTTGTATATTTATATTAATCCTATGCTGTAATTTTTTCAAATTAAAAAAAAACTATTAAGTATTTGACTTGGAAAAAAGAAAAAATCTCATGACCCCCCTGACCCACAGGTTGGAAGCCACTGCTGAATCAAATTATTAACCCCCAGGAGAAAAATCAGTGGAGCAGGGATGAAAACAGCTCACGAGCACCATCCTGTGGTGTACTGATGAAAGAAGCATATTTAGTGTTTGATCTTATTGTAAACATTTGAATAAACATATTATCTGAAAGATGTAAAGGTGAAAGACCAAACTCGACCAGGTGGTCAGGTGGTAAACATGTTAAAGGCACAACCTGTGATCCAAATACCAGACTCTATTGTCGCAGCTCTATATTCACTTTTTCTGACAGATTTCTGGGACATTAGACAAATCACATTCAAGAAAGTCAGGTATTAGAGGGAAAGGGCAGCGGCATGATTTTCTTCTGTACTACACTTTCAGTTGACACAGAGCATTTAACATATGCTGTAACTAACAAACAACAGGATGTATTCAAAGCCTCACCCGTATCTATCGGCCAGATTTCTGGCCTGTCTGGTGTGAACATCCTTCATATCTCGGAGGTCTGCCTTGGTGCCCACCAACACGATGTCTGGACTATCACAGTATGCGTTGGCCTGTAGCTGACCTGAACCAGCACAGAGGAAGCCATTTAAACCCGTGTGATGCAAATAGACATGCATGAGAAAACTTGAAACACTGTTCAGAAATTCCCTTAGTCATGGTTAAAAACCCTTGGTGACAACAAGAGAGAACACATTGATTTAAAAGTATTGATCTGAAGCAGAGCAGGCTGCTGAGATGACACATACTCATCCAGCTCCTGACGTTGAGGAAACTTTGCTGATTAGTCAAGTCGAACATCAGCAGGAAGCCCATGGCGTCTCTAAAGAAAGCTGTAGTGAGGCTGCGGAACCTGAAAACAGATGGACAACTTTTACTACACAGTAAAAAACTTTAGCCACGCTGTTGGTCGGTCGGTCAGTCGGTTGACCTTTTGGTCCAGTCTGAGACATCTGCTGGATGGATTGCGGATGATATTTTGTACAGATATTCATTATCCCCAGAGGGTGAATCCTGTAGACTTTAGTGATCCCTTGACTTGTCTAGTTCCACCAGACAAGTTCAGATTTGTGGCTTTAGGTGAAATATCTCAACAACTTTTCAATGGATTGCCATAAAATGCAGTCACCTCAGGTCAAAGCTTTAATGATCAAATCCCAGGAGAACTAATGTGTAAGCACGCTAAAGCACTAAACTAGCATTTAGTTCACAGCTGTGCTCACAGAGCTGCTAACATGACTGCAGACTCTTCATCTTGTGTTTTTGTGCATTTAGCAGTTTTCAAATTATTCTGGTGGTGGTTTCTGTTTGTAGAAAAATGTGCCAATCCTAGGCCTACTTGATAAATAGATTTCTTTTAAACCATTTATTCTCAGTGACCCCAGGTTTGATTTTTAATGTGGTTGCTGTTGAGACTACCATTTAGAGTCAGAGTATGACTGTAAAATGATCGAGGGTCGGCTTGATCCGTTTATATCTACTTTAATGACAGCTCAAAACATCAACACATACCGGCATAAGAAAGCGTCGCGTAACCAGGGCAACAACACATCCACTGCCACTCACGTTACAAAGTACTTGTTACTGTGGCAACATTAGTTCCACTATATAACAATATATGACAATGACTATAAATGAACATGTCTAAATGAAAAATATATTGTGATCATGATTCACCTCTCTTGTCCTGCTGTATCCCAAAGCTGTAGGTGGACTTTGAAATTTCTCTCAGTGGTCCCATCAGCACCTGTCCCTGTGTACATCTGTACCAAACCACAAGGAAAGATAATTCACCCAATCTCTGAACAAAGTTTAGATTTTGAGTCAAGAATGAAGATAGCATTTACTCACTCACCACTCTCTTTTCCCTGAAGTCAATGCCCACTGTGGTTGTGAACTTGCGGTTGAATTTGTTGTCGGTGTACCTGTGGAGGAAGGTGGTCTTTCCCACCCCCGAGTCCCCTAGAGCCAGCAGTTTGATCAGATAGTCATAGTCCCAGTCAGCCATTATGCAGCTGAGTGCTCCACCTGCCACAGAGTTGGACTTTCAGTACAGTGCTGTGGTTTGGTATATCATGTACCAAAAATATGAGAGTTTAGAGAAAGCTTGCAAGTAGTTTGGTCTAAGTAAATACTTATAGGGTGAGTGAACTAGACAAGAAGGTGAAATAGTTCAAGCTAAGCTGCAGTTATTAGTCTGAGGACCATCATACAGGCTTAGCTGGACGTCATAACTCCCAACTCATTAGGCACTGATCAGAGAGGGACTAGCACATGACTGTAGCTGGCTTCCACATGAGCAGTCAAATGCCTCCCCAGAGTTTTCTCAGACTTTGCTGAGTGAAAAAACCCAGTCTGTTTGGCAGACAGAACTCCTTTTATTGACTTGAAGGGCTGTGGGCAGACAGCTTAACACTGCATGACACCACTCAGGTCACTGCAATGCTTCAGTTACACTCGCAGCTGGGGCCAGGCAGGCCAATGAAGTCAGCGTTGAAAATCAAATTTGGTTATGCAAGAGATGGTTAAGAGCCCCCAAGGGGACAAACAATCGTGAAGAATACCGATTTATTTTCAACATATTTTAAAAATCCTACTTGCTGACAAAGGTTTGTATTGTGTGAGTGCATTCGGGAAATATTCATGGTCATGTAACTCAGATTCCAGCACCACAGCAGTGACAGGACATGGGATACTATCATGAAATCTGGAGTCATTTCCCATGTGCGTGATTGATGGTATTAGGTTCTTTGCAATCAGCAGAGTGAGGACAGTCTGAGTAATCAACCCTTTAACCTACAGCAGGCTTATCTGACAGAACACAATTCAATTAGAAAAACACTATCAAGCAATAGTTTGGTGATTTCCTAAAAGCCCCTCCCAGACCAAAATATACACACTGACACAAACAGCTTCAGAGCTCCTTTAAAGTGAAAAACGAATATTGTATCTCACCAGTCTATCTGCAGGAAGTGCCGACGTCCATTCAGAGGTCGCTCAAGTCGTCCTGATTAAATAAAATAACCACTATCATGATGCGATGGCACATCCTGTGCCTTTCCCCTTCTTACATGTGATTCAGGGAGGAGTTTCATGCCAGAAAGAACCAAGTGGGGCTGTGCTTACAGACCTTGTGTTTTCTGGTATTTCTCATGAGGCAAAAAGGCTCTTTGAAAACTGGACTGTGGCCCCTGTTGACGAATAATGTGTGCTTCTGTGGATTTCAGTGGAAATCGTCCAACCACGGAATAGGCCCCACTTCCAGAGGCTCAGTGAAATAATCCTGCTGCTTTAAACAATATGAAAACAATGAAACTTAGGACTTATTAAGGGTAACCTTACCCTTAATATTTTGGAATTTATTTTATCCAAATTATTCTGATCCATGTTTGCAAAGGGTAACATGATAAGGTCACTTCAGGTAAAGCACAACAAAATCAGACAGTTTGTAGTTACTTTCAATATCAATAGAAACTGTTAGAAATAATATTTTTGTATTAAAAAATATCTATTAACACTGACTGAAAAAAAGAAACACCTAAAAACTTGAAATGAATACCGAACTTGGTCAAGTTCAAGTTGTCTGTTCAGTTTTTGTGGGACTGTCAGAGGTGTTGATCAAAGTAAATAGTAGAACATAAACATTATTTATTGACTTTATAGACCGTAGTTTTACAAAAAACAAAAATTAAAAGGTCATCTTACCATCTTCTTCTAAAGCAACCAGTGCTAAGATGCAGTTGAATGTTGTAGTAATGCTTGTAAGTGGACTCTGTTTGCTTAAACTTAATGGCCATGTTTAAGGCTGTAGTTTGTTATATCCTATTAATAAACTTAATCGTTGATCAATTACTTCATTGTGTCAATTATTGCTGGTGTGGATCTAATTGTAACAATTTTTCAGTGCAATTTTCTTATTTTGGGCCTAATATTGCAGACTTTTTTTTCCCCAAAAGCTGCTGTGCATTATTTTGTTTTGTTTGTTAGTCATACATCAGAAATCAGGTAGTGACTATGTGGCCAATTTGTACACCCTGAAATAATGTTATGTTCCCTCTATTGAACTGCTTCTGAAACTGACACATACTGTGAACTGGTTACACACTTGTGCGATTGTGGATTTATTTTGATTAACAATAGTGTCATAAAAAACAAAAAGCCTCACCAAATTGTGATTGTTAAAGTACTATTGTACTGAGTACTGGTAAGTGTTTCTTCTATTTTCTCCCACTTCCTGTACATATCGCATGAGGACAACTCAACAATAAGTAACAAAAGATTTTCATTGAGGTAAATAACATAACAAAAAAATTGTTGCTCTCTAATTGGGTTTGAAATACTTCAACAAATTGTTTGCCTGACTGCCTTTTCCTGCAGCTTTTTTGTCTTTGGCCATCAAACTTCTGCTTGGTTTCTTAGATGAGGCAGTCTTCAGGATTGGCTTCTGTTGCTTCCATTCAGACATCAACTCCCTTTGAACATCCACAGGAAGCTCAGAAAACACCTTAGGGTCCACATTTCCCGGCAACTTACAGTCAGAAGACTGTGGAAATGACAATATCTCTTCTTCCATGACGTTTCCTTCTGGAAATGTATGATTCACGGTGCTCGACCTGTCAGATGGATCCAATTTGTTTGCAGCCTCTTTTATGTCTTTAATATTTTTTGAGTCTGTAACTGACTGTGGAGACTTGTTTACTGTCGTGTGGGGGAGATCAACGACTGCAACTGGGCTCACTGAAGTGCTGAGGAGAGTCTGTGTGTAGGCATGAGATAAGAGTTCCTCCTGGATTTCTGCCGGGAGAAGTCTAAACACTTCTGGGTCAACATTCGGAGGTAATCGATGTGTCACCCTGCGATCTGTTTCATCAAAGTCTGACCTCGCTTTGCTGCAGGACACCTCCTGAAGCGGAGTGTCTTCTACAGCAGCAACAGGGCATTGCTTTCTTTTAAGCCGATGTAATACTGCCTCCAAGCTACGGGTGCTTTTTGTGGTGGAGGTAGGTTGAGTAATCATGCTGCATGTGCTTAACTGATGATCAATGCAGGGACTATCCCCACTCTGAGAGGAATTATCCTGTTGGAGAATAAAATAGGAGGAGTGAAAATGATTTCAGGAAATTCTGAGTACAAACAAACTACTTCTAAGAAAATTTATATAACAACACAGTGTGAAAGAATAAGGTCTCTTCAGCATAATAAGTTGGGTGTCTGCTGGATTCACCATGTTACATTTAAGACTTTTTATGACACAAAATGGAATTTATCAATTGATTTTTGTATGACCAAAAACCTGTAGGGACAATTTGGCCTAGAATAATTTTTTATATATTTTTTTCAGTACTTCCCAGCAGTATAATTGTAAAATATAAAAATTCATTAATTCTCCAATAATTTATGAATCTAGTTAATGTGATGTGGACCTGGAGAAGTGGCAAAAAAATGGATGGTTTTAATCAATTAAAAATAATAAATGTGTCCATTGAGATGATGAGCTTCCTATTGATGATGATCACTTAGATGGTTCTGACTGAAACTCTAAACCACAACTCACTGTTGCACCAGTTCAGTGCTACGATTAATTGATTCTGATCTACCATCAGAGAAATAATCGGCAACTATTTGATTTTTCAGGGTAAAAATTGCAAAAACAAAATTTCAGCTTCTCAAATCTGAACTTTTGCTGCTTCTCTTTGTCATAATATAAAAGTAAACTTGGTAACTTTTGGATTTTGGACTTATATTTAATACTACCTTGAGTGAAGCAGAGTTGTGACTGGCATTTTTATTCTATTTTTTTACATTTAATATACTAAACAATTAACTGATTAATGTATTTTAAACAAATGTCAACTGATTAATTCATGATACAACAATCGCACAATTAGTTGAAAGGTGTAGAACATCTCCCGACTAGCTGTAATTGGATACAAAAACCTTAACAAACAGACTTAATTCAGTGCTTCTTAAACTTTTCAAGACCTGCACGTACCCTCATGGAAATTAAGATTAACTGAATGGTAATAACAAAATTATACTACATTTCTTCACTGTACCTGGCTTTGTGTTGGGAAGATTTGTGTTTTTCTGGGAGACGTGCTTTGTGTGAAGAAAGATGTTATGGCACCCTTTCTGTTGGCGGCAGCTCCCTTGGCCTGCAGGTTACTGAAGCAAACGTTGATGAGGGTAAGGTGGAAAGTGGCGCTGCTGTCCACCATCTTGTGAAAGAGCTTCATGGCCAACGGGACCAGCTGGACCACAGCATCATTATTGCCACCTATAGAAACATTAGAGAAAGCAACGCTTTAGTCCCATCCTGAGGTCCTACAGGTGGGATAGTACAGTGTCTGAACTTACCAGAGGTGATCTTCTGTCCTATGTGGTTGGGGATGGGAGACTGCCGGCTCTCCCGACTGAACCACTTGTTGGTCGCTGAGTATCTACGGATGGTAAGCCGGAAGGTGTGCGGCTGCCTGCCATCTTTGTGCATCCTAGTTTTCAAACAGATGACAAAGGTTAGATTCAGTGGCTCGAGCATACAAGGCCACATTGACAGGCTTTAAATAGTACACAAAGTAACCCACCTCTCCACCAGATTGCTCAGGAGTTCTTGGATCTTTTCCATAACGTCTTTAGTTGATGACATTTTCTTGAAGGAGTCTTCATCACTGAGAGACTGAAACATGAAGAAGATACAATTAGAATATAGTAGAATACAACCTTTTTATCAACAATAATATCAGCAATGCTAACAAGTTTTCCGAAGTGTACAGTGACAACAACTTTGGTTTTTCTGGCTGTCACAAGTCTTTATATTTTTTGGCAGATTGTCTGATTGGTTAGAAAAAACTCCTAACGCCTTTGAGTTTGAAGATGCATATATTTACAGTGGATGAAATGGGGGACAGATAGTGCTACAAGCCAACGATGTAAGAAAGTTCAAAAGCTTCCTTTCTCATGTCAAAAGAGCAGATCACAAAGTTAAGACATTACTTCCTCACTTTTTGCTGCTTTCTACTCAAGGGTTAAATTGGGATTTAGGGGGGTGTATATGGCCGGGTTTCACAGACCACACTGTGTAATACAACAATGGTGCTAAAGACGTTAGCGTAGATGCTGCAAGCATCAGTTATATCAGAACTGGGGAATATTTCTTTAAGGAGACGAAGAGCAGCAACTGGCAAGTATTTACCAAAAGTTTCCAACGACGACTTGTCAGATGGTTCTGTGTAACAAACCACTAGGGATATGCTAGCCTACCTGAGGTGCCCCAGTAGGGGTGACAGGTAAGTCATCAACACCATTGGCCAGATTCTTCAAGCGTTGAGCACTGGGACCTCCAAACTCTCTCACCAGGTCATTCAAAGGGAAGAGTTGTAGGTCTTTTACACTGACCAATCCCAGGGCTTGAAGTCTCTTGGCAGTTTGGTGACCCACACCTAAGAAAACACGATGGACCACAAATGTATTTTTGGAGTGGGCTAAAAACACATCAAAGAGCTTTAAATTGAAAAATAATCGATACCTGGTATTTTGCGGAGACCACTCAGGCAGCCTATAATGTCGCTGACGTTCTCTGGCAGCAGGGTGGTTTGCTGATTGGGTTTGAAGGTACCTGACACCAGTTTGGCCAGTAGCTTACTTGTGGCTATGCCAGCACAGCCAGTCAGACCCAGTTTGCTATGGATGGCTTCTCTCAGCTCTGCTGCAATGTGTGAACCTAAAGCCAACCTCGGATGATGATGGGCTTCAACAGCTGCACCTGTGCAGGAAAATTAAAACAGAAATATTTGCTGACAATCTTCTTCTTCAAGAAGATCCAAAAGTAAACGTTTCATGTGGTGGGAAACTGAAAGTGCAATGCAAATATTTTACAAATTTTAGCTTCTTGGCTTGTTTCACAACTCATTTCTCGGTTTCCATGAGACAGATGTACAGCTAGTACACACTAGAGACACAAATGTGACTTACTGGAATGACTGTAGACATGCCCTTTAAATGAGGTGAAGTTCTTAGACTCCAGTGTCTCCACTAGCCTTCTTTCTACCATCTCTGTGATGTCCATGAAGTTTTCATCAAATCCGAGCCTCTCTACCAGTGGACAGTAGGACATCAGCAGCTCTGAATGGAGGACAGGAAAAGGTAAAGAAAGAAGAGCACAGAAACAGAAAATGAATATGACGTTAGTGCAAGCTTGTTGCACTAATCTGTAGGTTGTAATGAATGTGTAAAACGAGGAAATGGTAATAGGGGAAGCACAACAAGAGATGGTGAGAAAAGAATGACACTTGTGCTCCTTACTCGAATGTCTTGTTGTTTTCGCACTGCATTCAGGTTTTTTGATGTTACTCTAAGTGGATAAACATTAACAACGCTGCGTCTAAAAATAATATCTGCCCTTTTTTTTCCTGAGAGACACAAAATGTCACATTTTGTTGTTTTACACTGATGTATTAAGATGTTTCAATTCTTCTCTGCTACCACCTCACGGCAAATATATATATATAATATATATCATATATATATATATATATAAATTGTGGCGCCCCCTGTTGTGATGTACCACTCCTGCCTACCTGTCACTTTATAGGACATGTCTCTGTAGTGTGTCAAGTCTTCTCCTTTAACCAGCACCAGCTGAGGACATTTCTCTTTAGCATCAGTCACAGACATCAGCTTGGTGACACCCAGCTCCCTTGCCACATAGTTACAGGTGACTATGATGTACTTCTGCTGAATACCTGGAGACATGACAAACATTAATGAACCACACGTGCATTCAGGGCTTTTTCTTTCTGCCACAGGGGGTGTTTTGTACCTAATGGGACTTCTCTCAGTGCTGGGTTTCTGATCATTTCCACCTGAGCATAGAAACAGTCCAGGTCAAAGTGCACAATGACTCTGTGTGCGGGTGTTACTGGTAATGATGTCTTGCTGAGGCTTGGACCTGAAACAGAGATTACACATAATAATCACCATCTGAAAGCCAAAACAAACTGTCATAGTTTCAGACAGTTCCCCGGCCTAAGCTGCCCCTGTCTCCATACTTTACCAGAAGCAGCAGCAGCGGCGGGGCTGAGTGGGACTAAATCCACGAAACTGTTCTTCCACTCGGTGTCATCCTCTTCCATCTCCTCCTCGCTCTTATCCATTTCAAACAATGTAAATTAATGTGACTGACAAAGCAGCTGGTGCTGTTGTTGTTGTTGTTGTGCTAGTGGTGCGGAAAGTGCACCCAACAGTGTAAACACTCGCTAGCTGTAGGTCTCAGTTCAGGTTTGTGTAGTAGCGCCATCTGTCGGCGCGGAGGGAGTACTGCACCCCATGACCAACTAACGTAAACTTCACGGAAGTAAACTTAAAAGTTACATTTATTCGGTATTTAATTTGTTGTATTTGCCCAAAAATGTACACATTCAGTTACAAATATATTTAAGTAGTTTAAAAAATAATTTTAATTTAATTGTCTCGACCTGAACAGAGCCTATAAAGGTGAGCTTGACCTCAACTGACGTTCAGTTGGATCCCCCACCTGTTAAGCTGATTAATTAGCTCATCCCAACGGTCGTAAGAAGTGCTGAAGTTTTTTTTTTTTTTTTTTGCTCATGTTTTCTTCGTCTGGTCTTTTTGCTAATATAAATTGTCCTTTCACCAAACGTGGGCTCTGTGAGCGGCCTCACTGTTTGTACAAACATGCCTTAGAAGTGCGGGATATGTTTGGTGCCTCATCGATAGTTGACTTTGCAGGTCAGTGTTACAACATCAGGCGTGCGTTGCGTTAGCTTGTGTCGCCTGGTGAACGTGTTTAAATGCATGTATATTTAATAGTAAAGTGGGTTAGACTTGGGTTAAAGATGATAAAACTTAAATTAAACTAGTTAAAGATGAAGCAACTTTTTAATGCTTGACTACCTTGCATGTTTTATAAGATAATTTAGTCACCCTGTGCCCTCACCCCTGTAATTTTATAATAAATGATGAAAATTAAGCGCAATAGTGAGTTGGTTATGGTCAAGGCAGCTAAGGAAAAATCAATGGTTTTATAAAATGCTGTCAATTTTGGTGCTTTTCCCGACAAATACCAAATACTGTATTCATCCCTCAGTGGGAATCTTGTTTTCAAACATAAAAGTACACTAAAACACAAACAGATCATGGAAATGTAAAGATATTTGCTCCTGCATGCAGCCACAGGTCCCTACGCTATATTTAACCCAGTCTCACCCTGTATTCTTTTCCACTATTTCACTAATAGTTAGTCCTGTTTCACATTTTCTTTTTAACAGGAGTCCAAGATGGCGATCCGTATGCTGATTGTGGAGCACCAGTGAATGATGTGACCAAAGCTGTCTGCCTCCAGGAGCTGGAGCGAATCAACAAGGAGATTGAAACCGTACGACACGAGGTGGAGCAGGAGCAAAGGCGACTATCACATTACCAGACCGTACAGGCGGACAGCAGAAACGCTGCATCTAATTTACCAGTTTCCAAGTTGGAGACTGCAGGTAAAAATGTAGAAAGATGTTCTTACAGACTGTCTGGCACAAACTCCACTAAAACGTACTCCAGAGAAAGGAAGTACGTGGTTGACAATTCAAAACCAAGGACTGATTTGGAGTATGACCCTCTGTCCAACTTTTCTGCTGACTTGCGGTCTTACAGCTCATCAGGTAAAGAGCAAAAAGTGAAAAATGGACAAGGTTTGAAAAGGGCAAGAAACTCTGTATCTTGTGATAAAAATAAGCCAGTTAACTGTCAGACTCAGCTTACGCGATTGCCATTGTCAGAGCCACTTGATGACTCTAATGAAGACGATGTCTTGATTATAGACATTCCTCCGTCGCCGGACAAAAAGCGAGGCAGAGTTCAGAAACCGGTTGCTTCTATTGCTGGAAAATCCCGCCAGGATAAAGTAGAGGAGTTGAGAGAGGTCAAAACTATTGTACTTGATACTTCACTGCTTTGCCTTGCAAATGCGGAGGTGCGCAAGGTCACATCTCAACCTGCCTCAACTGTAGAAGAAAATAGCGTTGATAGTAATTGCACTGCAGAAAACGATCAAGGTCCATCTTCAGGTTTTGAAGACCTGGGAAGACAAAGCCTGAAAATTACTCACTTTCAGGCTGCTGAAACATTGGTGGAGAAAAGTCCTGAACCTGCAAGTCCTCCTGCCACCACAGACCAGCAAGATCAAAACTTTAACAAACAGGTGGTGGAAAAGGAAGAAAAAGCATTTCAGGTTGAATTGCTGCAGGGTGAGCTGCCCTGTAGTGTTGAAAACATGAATCCACTGCAACCATATAATTTTTCACCCAAGAATTCACTTTTTTATAAAGCTCCGGCTGTTAACAAGGACTCGCCATGCAGGCAGTATACTGAGCAAGTCCAGACAACTGAGCCACCAGCTCAGAATAGAGTTAGTAATCAGTTGTCTTCCACAAAATGTGTACCACCAGTCCCGCCACGCAGCCAGAAAACATCAAGCAAAATTCCAGGTCAGACTCAGGAAAAAGCTGTTGTTCACCGTGCTCCACCTGGAAGCTGCCTGGAGCCACCAGAACCAATTTCAGGCAGAAGCCAAGGTTGCGCTCAGCACAATTCGTCTGCATCAAGTTTGACAAACAGAGCTGAATCATCATCATCTCTGTCAACTGAGCAGCTTTTGGAGGAAGAGAAAGATGAGGCAGCAATAATAATTGATTCGAGTTCTGATGATGAAGGTGAGCTCAATTATTCAGAAATAGAGCTGTCTGACAGTGACCCAATGGAGGAATGCTACAGGATCTTCATGGAGGCAAACAACGAGGATAAGGGAACTGATGAGCAACCTGATGTGACTGTAAGTATGCTGTACACACTTTGGATTCAAGATCAAGAAATTTCACTCAGTGTAAAGATCTCTCCCCTCACTTCATTTTTAGGTTGGAGCTACAGATGCGGAGAAGTTTAATGTCAAACCACAAGCATTACCAGGAAAGAAGAGGGTGGCTCATGAAGCCAAACACACAGAGGTACATGCTACATACACAGGACATGACTAATCTTAAGTCTTATTCTATTGGGGTGACACTGCCATCTTTTAATACTTTTTAAAAGTTTATATTGTATAGAAGAATACACATTTTTTCACACTGCAACTGTTAACATGTAAATGTAAGAAATGGCTTTATGCACTCATGTAGTAAAACTAAATAATTTGGTAATATGTTACAGTATACTGTTTATATAGATTGATATATAGATGCATAAGATGCATAAATACAAGATGAATATTTCAGACAATTTTCTGAGTCACTTCCCCGCCCTGAGATTACAAATAAGATTTTTTTTGTTTTCACTTCTCTGCTCCGTTCAGCAGCCAGTGGCCAAGAGCAGGCCTCAGCCTCAGGTACTGGTTCCCCTACGTGGGCCTGCAGTGTCAGGATTCACCTCCCAGCCCTTCACCACCACCAAGTTCCAGCAGGTACAGCAGAAAGCCTCCATGCTGACTGCTTCAGTTAAAGGCGGTCAGGCTTTCGTTGCCACAGCCTGTCAGAGGAGGCCGGAGACCCAGAGTGCACCTTCTCCTTCAGCTCAAACCCCTGAAAGTTTGCAGCCTGCTCTTGTGCAAAATGGTAAGCAGCTGTTGGCTGTAGTGGACCAGATTTTCTTAGATTGTCATTGAAATCAAACATCAAATAGTGCCTATCACAAAAGTAAGATAAAATGTGAAAAAAAAAAAACTAACAAGGCAAGCGTGTGCATTTGTGTTATGTTTTACAGCTTACATGAACTACATACCTTTGGGAACTGCTGTGATCGGAGTGGGCAACAACTTGCACTTGATCCTCCCAGAGGGTGCCTTCCCATTGCCTGTTAGTTCCAGTTCCAGCCCAGTTACTTCAGTGCTAACCCCAATTAGCCAAGTGCAGACGAGCTGTGTCGCTGTAAAACAAATGTACCATCCACCTATAGTAAATCCTCTGCACAGATATCGCACAACAGCACCTGTGCTCATTCCTGCACTGGCACGTAAACCTTCACTGACCTCTGCCCTTGGATTGGCACATTCAATTCCAGCCGCTTCCACTCCTCCTCAAGCTGCTGTGAAGGTGAGACGTAATAAGCAACCTTTTGTTGTGTGAATTTTCAGATGTGAACTAAACTTGTATGAAAAGGAAACTTGTATAGTATAAAGGAATAACAAAGTTTGTGCCAGTTTAGCTAGTACTGGAGTGTAAAGTTACACAAAAAGAAACATGAAAAAAAAAAACATTACCGGCATCCAACTTGCTAGTCTCATTCATTTGACTTCATCGGGACTTAACAGTTTTAAACAGTATTACAACATTATTCCATCATCGCACCAGCCTGCTAGCCACAGTGCATGCTAACTTCAAGTTCAACAGATTATTCGGCAGAGTACTACTCTAAAATGACACAAAACATGGCAAAAGTCTGAAGTTTGGTCACGAACAGAGGGTATTTTGTTACCAGCTCTTTAAAAATGCACAAACACAGTTTTCCAGTTGTTGTGGAGACAACTCTACGGAAAAATAAAGTAACTACACTAGGTCTTCTCTTCCTCAGGTGATGGAAGACTTGGTGCTGCTCTGTGCAGCTAACAACAAAGCAGTTCCTGTGCTTATATCTTAAATTTGTACTGGTTCTTATTGATAACCAATACTTTTCCAGTAACTCCTTTGGTGTAACTTTTCAGACCCTTTTCCATGTACAAAAAAGTTGTTTAACACTCAAGCACAGGGAAAAAAGCAAAGCAAAATATGACATCTTTTTAATAATGAATGTATTTTTTTTTTTTAGCCGGTGCCTACTAAACGTAAATTGAAGCAGCAGTGTGAGACTGCCAAAGACAAAGTGCCTCATGACATCCGACAGCGTTATGTCAACATGTTCACAGAGGAGTTCCTCAAAACAACAGCCAATGTTAATGATGCCTTTGAGAAGGTGAGTTTGTGCCACTTAAATTCATCCTCACGTGCTACAGTCCAGATATTTAATTTATTTCACTCTGTTGTTGTTGACAGGCACTTGCTGAGGAGAGGACTGTGTATAATCGCAGTGTGAACAAGCTCAAATATCTGAGCATTGCAGTGAATGCACTGAAGAGGCTGAAGAACCAAAGTGCTGTTACTGCTAAAGGTAAAACCAAAGTGTTCACGAAATGTGAGAATGATGCTGACGTTAAGACATAAGCTAGTTATATGTAATCATTTTATATTTTTCTGGTGCAGATGAAAATGAAGTCAACAGTCAAAGATTCAAAGGCAACATTCCACTTAACCTGAAGAAGTTTAAAGGAAATGGTGAGGATAAGTTTCCTTTCAAAGCATTTCATTCAAATATTTTGACAACTTCTCAGTAAATTAATCTTTCCAGCAGATGATATGACATTGTATGACAGTCTGAAGGACTATATTTTGACTGAGGAAAAGCTGATTGAGAGCAACTACCCTGTCCAGCATCCAGAAAAACCTGGTTCTGCTATTCTGTTTGCTGACAATAAGAAAAGCAACACAGACCGTAAGTTTAAAATATCTGACTGTATGATGCTGTTCTCATATCATATCACTAGAGGGCACACTTGAGCTGTACTCTACTTGTTGCAATGAGGGTTTCTTTTCTCGGCATGTTTTCACTTTTTTTTTTAAATTAAAGCCCTCAAGAGGATCTGTTGTCGATGTGGGGCTACATACTCTGTGAGCCAAACAGGCAAACACACACGGAAGGAGGAGTGTAATTACCACTATGGGAAAGGAGTTAGGAGTAAAGGTGAGTTTTCAATAGTTTTGTGCTCTGAAAAACCTCCCATATGCTTCAAATCATTTACTCTACAGCTTACGGCATCAGATCATGGTATACGTTTTTAAACGGTTCACAGTGCCAGGTGGAGTGGAGACCCGCTACAGTTGCTGTGAGGCAGTAATGGGAGCACCTGGATGTCAGGTGTTTAAGGTAGGAGAGATGGAGTGAGATTATTCCATAACATGACCTCAGTTTTGCCAGCAGGTAAATTAATGTTTTTTTTCCTCCACCAGTTGCATGTCCATGATTCCCTCAGCCTGGATGGGTTTCTCTCGACCGTCTCCAGACATCCCTCCGATACGAGCTGTCCTGGGGTCTACTCCTTAGATTGTGAAATGGTGAGGTGTTTTTTTTTTTTTTTTTGTTTTTTTTTCTTGAGCATGAAACCCTGACTAATTTAGTTAAATGACATAATGATACATTATTCAACACCTTATGTTATTTGTTCTAAAATGATTACTTCTATAGATTTTCTGCTTTCTTCAATGGTGATGGATAGATACTTTATTGATCCTGAGAGAAATTCAAGCATCCAGTAGCAGCACGAGACACAGTAAACACACCTATACTTATTAACCTATACTACAGTAACCATACATTAAAATTAACCTATGAGCTAAATCTGCATTTAAATGAAACCTTAAATTAAGTATGTGCATAGAAATTTGACATGTGCAAAGAATAAATTAAACATGTAAAGAGATGAGATGTGCTAATTTTATAGAAATAAGAAATAGAACTACAGTAGAGATAAAAAACTATATACAATTAAATTAAGCTGTAATACACCAAATAAGTAATTATGACCATTAATTTAAACTCTATTTAATCACCTTGATGTAAAAACAATAAGTAGATCTGTGTATGGAGTGGCCTTGAGTATATGTGAAAACATTAAGTTTTGTCTTCATAGTGTTATACCATTCATGGTCTGGAGCTGTCCAGAGTGACGCTGGTCAACTCTAGTCTGCAAGTTGTCTACGACACCTTTGTCACACCTGATAATGAAGTCATCGACTATAACACCAGGTAATTAGATGCTTGACTGTGTTTTTTTTTTTTTTTTTTTTTTTTTTTTTTTTCCAGAGCCCAGACATGCTTTAAACACGTTCTTCAACTCTAGTCTCCAGTCCCATCTCTAGTAACAACCCAAAACTGATAAACTTTAAAGAACCTAGAAGTTGATATTAAAACACTGGTACTGTTTAAAGTTAAAAGGGAATTTAGAGAGGGAATATATAGTTAAAGTAAATCGTCTTTCCACTTATATTGTAATGGGACAATGCCTTTCATAACAGATAATATCCATCATTACTAATAATATATTTTTAATACTGCTCTATTGATAGCACATGTGACACTTTGCTTGTCAAGGTTTTCAGGCATCAGCGAAGAAGATGTGAGGGGTAACCGCACCTCCCTGAGAGAGGTGCAGGAGACCTTATTGAGCTTCATTAGCGCTGACACCGTTCTGATTGGACACGGCCTGGAAGCAGATCTCTGTGCCCTGAAGGTGACTACAATAAGCTTTTTCACAACCTATGTCAGTTGCCATCCTGGCTAACCTGTGACTGTAAACAAACCCAGGATTTTCAAAACTGAGCTGCCAGCATGTTTACATAGACAAAGGTTTGTCAAACAGTCACTTGCAGCTTTCTCTGAATTTCCCTGTAAAAAGAGACAATTTGTTATTTCAGGAGTATCTTTGTGCATAGTTCATGTTTTAACTTATTTATTTTTCTCTTTTTGTAAGTTTTAAAAGCTTTGTTAGTCCATGGGATCATTGAGCAATAGTTAAATTTTCCAGATGCCTTTTTATAATATGGATTATTAATAATAACCTGAATGTAGATGGTGTTGACAACTAATGTAAATACCTCACAAGAAGAAAGACTCTTGACAGTCACAGTTATAAATGCTGCTAAAAATTGGGTTATAGAAGGTTGAAGACCAGCCTCTCTTGGCCACAGCTGAGAAGGGGCAAGTTGGAGTTTTTGAAGCAACATAACAAAAGGGAGAGCTTTAAAAAGGGGCAACACTATGTACAATATGGCAAGAAGTCGTGACATATCATACATAGAATTGCATAGATCAGCAGGAAGTCTTAAGCGCTTTCAACAGGTTTTTATGTTTATTTAAAGAATTATACAACTAGTTTGATCTTAACAGTGAATCAAAAGTGGGACTAGACACACACTTAAGATGAAGATTAGTCATCTTGGGCCCTACACCTGCTGTTGTGCCATGCCAGTGGAGTTTTTTCACAGCTACATCTTAATTATAATTTTTACTTAAGCAGAGAGGCTACCCCCAGTAAAAAGAGCTTCAGGTATCTTCCTCTTTACTGTAGTTGTTCCATAGGTCAGTGGTGGACACATCAGTGGTCTTCCCCCACCGTCTGGGGCCCCCTCACAAGCTGACCCTCAACAACCTCACTGCTGAATACCTAAGGAGGATCATCCAAGAGAGTGGTGGGTCATCATGGATAACTACAACCACCATACAAGTGTCTCTTTTATTTGAATATCCAGACTGTTTAAACTCCACTATACATCTGAATCAAAACCTAAATTCAAATAAATGAATGGATCATAATTGGGCTACAAAGTTAGAATGTGAAGCCCACCATGTATTATGTATTTGCAACCATGTAACTGATTTCTAGCTAATACATGTTTTGTCAGTGTGTACATTTGTTTAAATATACTGTATCAATGTTTCTCCCAGTTTGTGGCCACGACACTGCAGAAGATGCTGCTGCCTGCATGGAGCTTATGTTATGGAAGGTCAAAGAAGATGGAAAAATGAAAAAATGATGGACAATAATCCTTACACACCCACACAATTATACTGTTATGCAGATATGAATGTCACATTTGTCTGTGTAAAGCTCGTTTGGCTCTGTTCTGATGACATGGAAGGGCTGTTTATTTTTCAGTTTGATAACATCACTTGATTTATGTTAATATGGTATTTTCTGTATGTTAAATTTTAATTTGCAGCCCATGTGTCTGTATAAATATTGGTAATTCTACTGTTTGAGTGCAAGAATACTTGCAGGGGTGGGGTGTCATTAGTATTAACAAAGTAAAGGCACAGAAATAAATTCCTTTGTGTGTGTTTTTATTTCCACCCCCAAACTTATATCATTGAATAACCATTCAGCTTTTCAATGCCAAATTGGCCTCAGGTGCATTTATGCAAATGAGTGCACACCTGTGAGCTGTTGAAATAATTACTAAGGACGCATGAAGGAGCAAAGACACAGTCACATCTCTGGAAAGCAAATGCATGATATTGATGTATGTGTAGTCTAGGCTGACTGAACCTGATTTTATAGTAATGAGACAGGGGTTCAGTTCTTATTTAACTGTTTAATCCCACAATGGAAATGATTTGGGAAATGTCTTAAAATCTTTGCCCAAGTTAGTTTATATCAAAGTAGTGATAATTAGTCATCCCATGGCACAAATCTCAATCCAGGGCATTGTGATTACATTACATGCTTAAGTTTAGACCAACAGGGCTTGGTGAACTGTTGGATTGTACAATTTATTCAACAATTATTCAGCCTTTCGCTTTGCCACTCCCTTTCTGCCACAGCACCTCCTGAAGCAGAAACTGCAGGTCTTGATGAAGATGATTATGAGGAGCAGAACAATTGTAAGGAGGAAGACCAGGACATCTAGGCTGTGATACTGGTACCAGGTGAGCTCATGGGCCTGGACCCTCAGGTGTTTGGCTCCTTTGTTTCTCATGGTGAACTCGATCCAGAATATTGCCTCATCCTGAGGATTCATTGGTCTGTCGTGGTGGATACTGGACAGCCACATGGCATTCTCCTTATACCTATGAAAATGGATAAATGGGTTAAAATGTGGATTAATGTGTTAAGTATTTTTATTTTTTATATTATGTTTGCTTCACCAACAATGGAGATAAAAGGGAAAGAAAGGGTTGTTTTTGTTTTAAGCCAATGTTTTAATGTCACTGAGAGGAAAAGGCTATCCAATGCTTTCTGTTTGTGACCCTAAAACTCTGTGGTGGTAATTGAATGTCATATTGCATTAGAATATGGCTCCTTGCCTTCAATCTTGTTTCTGTATTATTAATGTGAATTCTAAATGAAGCCAGCACAGCAAGAAAATACCAAAGCAGACAGAGCGAAGAGATAGATTAGTGAACGTACGATTTCTCATTGATGACAGCATTGATTGCATCTCTGAGGTCCTCAGTCTTCATGAAGTTCAAGTTCATGATAATTGCTGCTCCCTTTGCCTTCATATGGACCATGTTGTCAGGCTGGTCAGCAAACATGGGGATGCCCACCATGGGAACACCATGGTAAATGGCCTCATAAATCCCATTTGTGCCACCATGAGTGACAAAAGCTCTGGTCTTGGGGTGACCTGATAGGGTACCAGAACAATAAATGAAGCATACATTACTTCCAGTGAAGACTGATTACTGTTAAAGCACATCTTTTCACCTGTGTATGACATGACTACTGTAAACATATACTGAACATTGGCAGAGGCTTGAGACTGGAAGCTGGCTAGATCAGATCCCAGAGACATTTTAGAAATGTAGAAAGTGACAATCATACACACAAGCCCCTGTTTCAAGTGTTTCTGCTGAAGTGCCCTTTTAGTGCACTCTTTGTCATTGTTTGTCCAATTCAAGCATAAGCTGTATCCCGATTGTTATGGAATTTTCTATCCTTAGGTTACACGAGGTTACTTGTGGGCCTTGAGGTCCTCGGCAGTAGTAGTTGTTTGGCTTTGGTTGAGAACCAGTAAGTGCCAGTCTATCTCAACACTGTGGTGGCCAGGGTCGAAGAGACCTATTGCTGCCTTCCTAGACATAATAGAAAGCTTGCCATTGATGTTCCAATCTGCGTATTCAGACATCTGTGTCTTCAGACTAGAATATGCTGACAGTAACACCTCCATGGGTAAAAACATTCTCTTTGGCTAATTCGGGGCGTATAGTATTTGCGGTGTTATCTTGGGGTTTAAAGTCTATCCACCAGCATGAGTTCGGCATGCTGACTCAGACCGACTCAGGCACTTCTGATGTACTTTGAGAGTGTCTCTAATTCTCCTTGGCCAAGCATCAATAAATACTACAGCATAAGACATCAGAGGCTCCTGAACACTTTCTTCCCTCCTGACCTCACCATTGACCTTTGACTTCAGCAATTTCTCCACAACACCGATAACATACTATCTATCAGTTTGTATAAAAAAGTGACAAAAAACTGCACTTAAAGCAGCTAGCAAGTTCACTAAACAACCATTGAATTTTGAGTGTGCTGTTGATTGTCCCAAAATATAATGCTTAAACTAAATGAAGAAAATACTTCAGACACAGTCAAACAAACATTGATGATTACATAATCAAAAAAGTTGTTTTTGTTAAGTTTCCGTCTTCCCATAGTGCATCCTAGTGCCATGTGTTCCTTAGGTAAGTGACGCACACACACCCGGCCATCCATGTGATGTAAAAGAAAACGTGTCAAAGTCACTGAAATCCTTGTCTCAAGTTGAACTGCCATGTTTTTACAGTAACCCAGAATGGACAAGATAAACACTGGATAGGGCTTAAAAGATCTCAGTTGTTGCATTGCTGCTGTGTTTTCTTTCTTATGTCCCCATTAGATTTTTGTCAAAATGAAATAATGAAAAAATAAAAACATACATTGATTTATTTACAGTACAAGTCTTGAGAATTACTGTCAAAGGCTGTCAGTAAGTTTTCTAAAAGACTGACTTACCCAGTAGGTCATTCTGAGGGATCCAGTCATATATTCTGGTGTTGGCACCTAGAGTCTTTGGTTTTTCTCCACTGTATCTCCACAGTACCTATAAACAACAATACTTTTTGATTGAGAGAGTGCTACTTCTATGTCATAATATAATACATAGCAGTACATTTAATAATTGACTAAAGTAGTAAGGAAAGTGAATTGTGTTTTGTTTAATAACTTTATTACTTGTATTTGGGAAAAAATCTATCTTTCATAATTACCATTTGAAGTTAGGTGTGTATACAAAATCTATCCAATATGATTTGTGGGGATGGGATTTTCAAAAATAAATGATGGCAACATCATCATCCATCCATTATCTCTAACCACTTATCCTCATCATGGTCATGGTGGGGCTGGAGCCCATCCCAGCTGTCTTTGGGCGAGAGGTGGGGTACACCCTGGACAAGTTGCCCGCTTATCACAGGGCACATAGAGACAAACAACCATTTACACCTACGGGCAATTTAGAGTCACCAATTAACCTGTTAAGTGCATGTCTTTGGACTGTGGGAGGAAGCCGGGGTATCCAGAGAGAACCCACGCAGACATGGGGGAGAACATGTGAACTCCACACAGAAAGGCCCCAACCAGGAACCTTCTCGCTGTGAGGCGACAGTGCTAACCATTGCACCATCATGCAACTTCATGACCATTAACAGCAAATCATGTGTGACTGCTGACCTCCTATCTTATCATAAGCATGTCAGATGGCCACCTACCATGAGGTTTCTGCCTCTTAAAGGAAGTTTTTACTTGCCAATGCCACTAAATGCTTGCTTAAGGTGGGGCTGTCTGTGAATAATATTATAAAGAGTATGTAGACCTGCTGTATAGCATGATATATTATCTGTGTCCTGAGTTAACCTCTGTTAGGATTTGGCAGTATATAAATAACATTGAATTTAAAAGAGTTTTTAAAAGTCCTTTGACCTTTTGTGGGATCTGAGCGAGGGCTGAGGCTATCATGTTTCCTTTTTCAATGGTTATGTTTTTGATGAATGATCCCAAAGTGAAGACCACGATGCCAGCATCTCCAGAACTCTGCACAAACTCTTCCATATCCTGCAAGAAGAATAACAATTTCTTTTCTTGACTAGGCATTTTAATGGCCTATTCTCTTGACTGTGTTAGTCAGTAATACTGTAGAGGTGTAATAAAAGGTGAATGGCCTGTGATAGTGGAGACAGCCCTACCTCTGGTAAAGGTTTAGCAGGTCTGCAGTGGATCCCGCCAACAAATTTGAAGTTGGGGAGAAAAGGACGAGGGAAATCAAAATCCCAGTAGGTTCGCATCAACCAGATGTCTGCTCTACCCATCATCTCACAGGCACTGGTGGGTTTTCCTGTCACAGTGCCAAAATAATAGATGACTGTTGCAAAATATCTCCAGTACTTCATATGAGAGAGCTTATTTTCAAATTTTATTCACTTAGAATATCAAATTTTTAACAAAAAGTGGTTGGATATAAAATCATTGCAATTCCAAATCTAAAGCAAATAAATGGACTTTATATGACCTTCTTTTTGCTAAGTTGCTCACCTCTGACTTCAGAGTAATATTTATCCATTTCCTTCCAAGAAACATCATATATCACAACATCCTGTAGTGCGTAGAATAGGAAGTTCCACACTCTCTCTGAGAAGTCCATGTTGTCAGTCAGTTTGCTCATAGCGCCAGGGACAAAGGAGGGTGGAGCTGGTAACTGACCACAATATCTCTCCCAGTGATGGGCTAGAGAAAAGCGCAAAGAGAATACGAGGGGGATGCCCAAAATCTCTGCTGTTAAGTCACTACCAGGGAAAATGGGGTCAGCCAGGAGAAGGTCATATTTTCCCTCCTTCAACCTCTTCATGACAGTTTCTGATTTCAGCACACCATCCAAAAACTTCAATGAATTCTGCAGGTCAAACCTCATCATATCTATGTATTTGATGTAAATCTGCAGGTAGCTCATGTGATCCATCTCGTACATTGAGAAGAGAAGGTAGTCGTCCATGAACTTTTCTATGACCTCCATTGAGACAGAGACATTGAAGGGTTCGTAGCCAAAGCGGGAAGGCTCATTGGTGTTCATGAACATCGACGTGCTTGGGATCAGAACCGTCACCTTATGACCCCTGTCGATCAGCGTCTCCAGCACAGGCTTCATGTTAATCCAGTGGCTGCCTTCAGTGTACCACACAAGAATGTTCCCTCCATTTGCACTCCATGTTCCACAAAGTACCAGCAGGACACAAACAGAGAAATGCTGCTCCAGCCTCATGTTGCCTGTTTACCAGGGGTTTGTCCTTCTGTGGTCTGATCTCTATACTGCTCCCACCGAAGAATAATCATTAACAAACAAAGGGTAAACTCTGGCTCATAGGTCATCTTTGTGCTGTCGTGTGCAAGCAGATGCTTGGAGGTAAAAGGTAGGGACTGTAAAGTTCAAGTTCAATATTCCATACTAACTCCCTACCTGTAACACTTGCCCTCAGAGGAGGTATACCTGTGAAGCAGCATTCATGGAATCCAATCAAATGTATTAATCCCAGCAGAAGTTGTTAGATAAATTCTGGAGATGGTGTAGAATAACACAAAAGGATAATGATTTGTGAAAGCAGAGTTCAGCCAGGAGTCAGCGAAAAAGACATCTGACGAACTGACTGACACTGCGTTTCACACTGTTTGTCAAGACACACACTCATAACGCTTGTGCGCGCGCACACACACTCACACACACAAATGGTTACAATTGTGTAATCTGAGGAAGTTGTGTGTGTGCATGTGAATGCTTGTGCAAGACTCTAAACAAGGACTATATTTTGACTGACAAAAAGCAGACTGAAAGCAACTAAGTCTATCCAGCACCCAGAGAAACCTGGTTGTGTTGTTGTTTGTTGCAACACAGACCATAACACCAACCTCCAGCTATACTCCAGTTCCCTGAAAAGACAATTTGATTCTATTCACATCACTGCAGAGCACACTTAACCTGCGTAGTACTTGTAATGAGGAGTTCCTTTCTCTGCTGTTGATGTGGGGTTACATACGGGCATACATGTCTATCAGAAGGAATATAATCACCACTATGGGAAAGGAGGCAAGAATAAATGTGCGTCTAGTCATGGGCAAAAATATTGGAACCCCTGCATTTCTGTCAAATGCACTACTTCTCCCAAAAAAATGTTGCAATTAGAAATGCTCTAAGATCTTTTACACAAAACTCCAAAAATGGACGGAACAAAATTATTGGCACCCTCAACCAAATATTTGTGGCACACCCTTTGGAAAAAATAACTGAAATCAATCAGTTCCTGTAACCATCAGTGAGTTTCTTACACTCTCTACTGGAGTTTTGGACCGCTCTTCTTCTGCCAACTGCTCCATATCTTTTAGATTTGATGGCTTCCTTCTCTAAAATGCTGTTTTGAGATCTCTCCACAGGCGCTCTATGGGATTTAGATCTGGACTCATTGCTGGCCACTTCAGAACTCTCCAGTGCTAAAACCATTTTTGGGTGTTTTTTGAATTATTCTTTTGGTCATTATCCTGCTGTAAGACCAATGACCTCTGATGGAGACCCAGCTTTCTGACACTTGGCGCTACATTGCACCCCAGAATGCGATGGTAGCCTTTAGATTTCATAATGCCATGCACACAGTCAAGACGTCCACTATCTGAAGAAGCAAAACCTCCACCATGTTTGGGTGTAGGGACCGTGTTCTTTTCTTTGAAGGCCTCTCTCATTTTCTGAAAACAGAAGAATGATGTGCTTTATGTCTATTTTAGTCTTATTAGTCCACAGGACCACAGACCATTCTCCCAGAAGGTTTTTGACTTCCTCGGGTAAGTTTTGGCAAACTCCAATCTTTTTTATGTTTCTGTGTCAGCAGCAGAGTCTGCTCTTTTCTATTGACCATCTCCAGATATCTCTCAGATACGAGCTATTGTAGAGTCTACTTCCTGGATTGCGAAATGGTAATGTGAACTTTTTTGAAGGAATTTTAAAATCTTATTGTTGAGCACAAAAGTCCATCTCATATATGATAGTGATTTGTTATAATCCATGATCCACAACTGGTCTACATTCACAAAGAATGAGTAACCCACGTAAAGGTAATGTCAAATATGTCCATCCTTCCATCAATCCATTTTCTGATTTATTTATTGTATAAAACTCATGTATTTGCAGCAATGTGTGACTGACATAGCTATGGCATGTTTTGTCAATGAGTACATGGAACAAGCTGTTCCAAAACGTGAATCAGATTTCAAAACGTACTTCACATGGAGATCTGTTCATTTTCTAGCATGGATGGCAGTCTAAATGGCACTGCACTGTGTTGAGAGAAGGCACTGAATTGCATTTTATCCAATAATGGAGAAACCAGTAAACTGTTGGTTTGTACAATTTATTGGACAGTTATTCAGCCTTTCGTTTTGTCTTTTCCTTTCTGCCACAGCACCTCCTGAAGCAGAAACTGCAGGTCTTGATGAAGATGATTATGAGGAGCAGAACAATTGTAAGGAGGAAGATCAGGACATCTAGGCTGTGATACTGGTACCAGGTGAGCTCATGGGCCTGGACCCTCAGGTGTTTGGCTCCTTTGTTTCTCATGGTGAACTCCATCCAGAATATTGCCTCATCCCGAGGATTCATTGGTCTGTCGTGGTGGATACTGGACAGCCGCATGGCATTCTCCTTATATCTATGAAAATGGATAAATGGATAAAATGTGGATTAATGTGTTACGTATTTTTATTTTTTATATTATGTTTGCTTCACCAACAATGGGGATAAAAGGGAAAGAAAGGGTTGTTTTTGTTGTAAGCCAATGTTTTAATGTCAATGAGAGGAAAAGGCTATCCAATGCTTTCTGTTTGTGACCTTAAAACTCTGTGGTGGTATTTGAATGTCATATTGCATTAGAATATGGCTCCTTGCCTTCAATCTTATTTCTGTATTATTAATGGGAATTCTAAATGAAGCCAGCACAGCAAGAAAATACCAAAGCAGACAGAGCGAAGAGATAGATTAGTGAACGTACGATTTCTCATTGATGACAGCATTGATTGCATCTCTGAGGTCCTCAGTCTTCATGAAGTTCAAGTCCACGATAGTTGCTGCTCCCTTTGCCTTCATATGCACCATGTTGTCAGGCTGGTCAGCGAACATGGGGATGCCCACCATGGGAACACCATGGTAAATGGCCTCATAAATCCCATTTGCACCACCATGGGTGACAAAAGCTCTGGTCTTGGGGTGACCTGATAGGGTACCAGAACAATAAATGAAACATACATTACTTCCAGTGAAGACTGATTGCTGTTAAAGCACATCTTTTCACCTGTGTATGACATGACTACTGTAAACATATACTGAACATTGGCAGAGGCTTGAGAATGGAAGCTGGCTAGATCAGATCCCAGAGACATTTTAGAAATGTAGAAAGTGACAATCATACACACAAGCCCCTGTTTCAAGTATTTCTGCTGAAGTGCCGTTTCACTGCACTCTTTGTCATTGTTTGTCCAATTTGAGCATAAGCTGTATCCCCATAACATACTATCTATGCAGGTTATCAGTATGAATGGAAAAGTGACAAAAATGTGCACTTAAAGCAGTTATCATGCTCACTAAACAACCATTGATTTTGAGTGTGCTGTTGATTGTCCCAAAATCAGACCACACGGGCGAGCCCTTGTCCCCCATGTGCATCACTGAGACTTGGCCACCCATGACCCTATTGCTGGTTCACTGCTTTTTCTTCTTTGGACCACTTTTGATAGGTACTGACCACTGCAGACGGGGAATGCCCCACAAGAGCTGCAGTTTTGGAGATGCTCTGGCCCAGTGTTCTTACAATCACAAATTGGCCCTCGTCAGTGTTGCTCAAAACCTTACGCTTGCGCCACGTTGAACCACTGTGTTTTACAGTAGCCCAGAATGGACAAGATAAACACTGGATAGGGCCTTTCATGTTTTTTTTTTACATTTTGTGCCCACTGTAGTTTCATGAGAGGGAGATGTGTTTTGTGAATTTAGGCTATACAAATAAAATTTGATTTGATTTGATTTGATTTGAAGTGAGTGGGCTGCAAGGACCAAACATGCTGCTAGATACTAATAAATTCTACACACTGATAAAACTTAAAATGCAGGACTTTTACTTGTAACAGAGTATTTCTACACTCTAGTATTTCTGTGTAAGTAAAAGATCTCAGTACTTCTTGAATTACTGCTGTGTTTTCTCTCGTATGTCCCTTTAGGTTTTTGTCAAAATGAAAAAATGAAAAAAATAAAAAGATACATAGAATAATTTAACAGTAAAATTGATGAGGATTACTGTCGAAAGCCGTCAGTAAGTTTTTATGAAAGATTGACTTACCCAGTAGGTCATTCTGAGGGATCCATTCATATATTCTGGTGTTGGCACCCAGAGTCTTTGGTTTTTCTCCACTGTATCTCCACAGTACCTAAAAACAACAGTAAAACACTTTTTGATTAAGAGAGTGCTACTTCTATGTCATAATATAATACATAGCAGTACATCTAATAATTGACACTGAAGTAATTAGGAAAATTAATTGTATTGTGTATCAAAACTTGAGTACTTGGTAAAAACTGTATTGTAAAAAGTATTTGGAAAATAATCAATCTTTCATAGTTACTATTTCAAGTTGGGTGTATACACAAAATCTATCCAATATGATCTGTTGCTGTAATTTATTTTTGAAAATTCCATCTCCGCACCTCCCCATGACATTTTCTTAAATGGTATATTTGTTTTACACATTAGATTGTTTCCTCACATTAACTCCAAATATCCTGTATCAAAAATTTTGTTCTGACTTTATGACCATTATCAGCAAATCATGTGTGACTGCTGAGCTCCTCCCTTATCATAAGCTTAACAGGTCACGTCAGATGACCACCTACCATGAGGTTTCTGCCTCTTAAAGGAAGTTTTTACTTGCCAAAGCCACTAAGTGCTTGCGTATGATGGGAATTGTTGGCTGCCTGTAAAGAGCATGGTCTAGGCCTGATCTATATCATGATATATCATCTGTGTCATGAGAGAATCACTGTTATGATTTGGCGCTATATAAATAACATTGAATTTAAAAGAGTTTTTAAAAGTCCTTTGACCTTTTGCGGAATCTGAGCGAGGGCTGAGGCTATCATGTTTCCCTTTTCAGTGGTTATGTTTTTGATGAATGATCCCAAAGTGAAGACCACGATGCCAGCATCTCCAGAACTCTGCACAAACTCTTCCATATCCTGCAAGAAGAATAACAATTTCTTTTCTTGACTAGGCATTTTAATGGCCTATTCTCTTGACTGTGTTAGTCAGTAATACTGTAGAGGTGTAATAAAAGGTGAATGGCCTGTGATAGTGGAGACAGCCCTACCTCTGGTAAAGGTTTAGCAGGTCTGCAGTGGATCCCGCCAACAAATTTGAAGTTGGGGAGAAAAGGACGAGGGAAGTCAAAATCCCAGTAGGTTCGCATCAACCAGATGTCTGCTCTACTCATCATCTCACAGGCACTGGTGGGTTTTCCTGTCACAGTGCCAAAATAATAGATGACTGTTGCAAAATATCTCCAGTACTTCATATGAGAGAGCTTATTTTCAAATTTTATTCACTTAGAACTCACTTAGAAGCATCAGATTTTTGACAAAAAGTGATTGGATATAAAATCATTGAATTTAATCCAAAACATTAAATAATTGTTGGACTTTATATGACCTTCTTTTTGCTAAGTTGCTCACCTCTGACTTCAGAGTAATATTTATCCATTTCCTTCCAAGAAACAGTATTTATCACAAGATCCTGCAGTGCGTAGAAGAGGAAGTTCCACACTCTCTCTGAGAAGTCCATCTTGTCAGTCAGTTTGCTCATAGTGCCAGGGACAAAGGAAGGTGGAGCTGGTAACTGACCACAATATCTCTCCCAGTTATGGGCTAGAGAAAAGCGCAAAGAGAATACGAGGGGGATGCCCAAAATCTCTGCTGTTAAGTCACTACCAGGGTAAATGGGGTCAGCCAGGAGAAGGTCATATTTTCCCTCCTTCAACCTCTTCATGACAGTTTCTGATTTCAGCACACCATCCAAAAACTTCAAAGAAAACTGCAGGTTAACCTGCATCATATCCATGAATTTGATGTACATCTGTACGTAGCTCATGTGATCCATCTCGTACATGGTGAAGTGAAGGAACTCTTCCATTGTCTTTTCTATGACCTCCATTGAGACAGACACATTGAAGGGTTCGTAGCCAAAGCGGGAAGGCTCATTGGTGTTCATGAACATCGACGCGCTTGGGATCAGAACCGTCACCTTATGACCCCTGTCGATCAGCGTCTCCAGCACAGGCTTCATGTTAATCCAGTGGCTGCCTTCAGTGTACCACACAAGAATGTTCCCTCCATTTGCACTCCATGTACCACAAAGTACCAGCAGGACACAAACAAAGAAACACTGGTCCAGCTTCATGTTGACTGTTTATCAGGGGTTTGTCCTGCTGTGATCTGATCTCTATACTGCTCCCGTAGAAAATGAAAAATAATCATTAACTAAAGAAAGGGTAAACTCTGGTTCATAGGTCATCTTTGTGCTATCTTGTGCAAGCAGATGGTTGGAGGTAAAAGGTAGGGACTGTAAAGTTCAAGTTCAATATTCCATATACTGACTCCCTATCTGTAGCATTTGCCCTCAGATAAGAGGTATCCATGTGAAGCAGTATTCATGGCATCCAATCAAATGTATTAATCCCAGCAGAAGTTGTTAGATAAATTCTGGAGATGGTGTAGAATAACACAAAAGGATAATGATTTTACCAAAGCAACCTGGTCGTGTTGTTGTTTGTTGCAACACAGATCATAACATCAACCTCCAGCTATACTCCAGTTCCCTGAAAAGACAATTTGATTCTATTGTCACATCACTAGAGGGCACGCTTAACCTGCGTAGCACTTGTAATGAGGAGTTCCTTTCTCTGCTTTTGGTGTGGGGTTACATACGGGCATACAAGTCTGTCAGAAGGAATATAATCACCATGATGGGAAAGGAGGCAAGAATAAATGTGAGTATACTGTAGTTTTATGGTTAAAAAAACATCCCAAATGATTAAAAATGTTTAATGTACTGCTTACATCATCAGATCGTTGTCTACATTTTTAAACTATTCAAAGTGACTGTGTTGACCATCTCTGGACATCCCTCAGATACAAGCTTCTTGGATTGCGAATTGGTAATGTCAGCTTTTTTGGAATGAATCATTTTAAAATTCTTATTGAGCACAAAAGTCCATCACATAAATGATAGTTATTTGTTAGAATCCATGTCCATGTGTACAGAGAATAAACAGGAAAGAAGAAACAAAAGTAAAAGTTTCTCTGCTTCTCTTTATCATGAGTACTGCAAGAAGACAGGATTTTCACAAGACATAGACAGTATAAAACTTAAACTTAAAATTTCCTTTATACTTAGTTGTTTTAAATAGTGAGTAGATCTCGTCCAAAAGAATAAATTCCAATCCAGCGCATTGTGGCTACAGCATTACGTGCTTTAGATCACCAGGACAACCAGTGAACTGTTGGTTTGTACAATTTATTCGACAGTTATTCAGCCTTTCGTTTTGTCTTTTCCTTTCTGCCACAGCACCTCCCGAAGCAGAAACTGCAGGTCTTGATGGAGATGATTATGAGGAGCAGAACGATTGTAAGGAGGAAGACCAGGACATCTAGGCTGTGATACTGGTACCAGGTGAGCTCATGGGCCTGGACCCTCAGGTGTTTGGCTCCTTTGTTTCTCATGGTGAACTCGATCCAGAATATTGCCTCATCCCGAGGATTCATTGGTCTGTCGTGGTGGATACTGGACAGCCGCATGGCATTCTCCTTATACCTATGAAAATGGATAAATGGGTAAAATGTGGATTAATGTGTTATGTATTTTTTATTTTTTATATATTGTTATGTTTCTTTTCCTGGTATTTTGGCATTCTTTCAAAAGTGAAAATGGCAGGGAAACATTTCCATACCTTTTTAATACCATAGAACAGATAGGTAAGACAACTTACGATTTATTATTGATCACATCAATGATTGCGTCTCTGAGGTCCTCAGTCTTCATGAAGTTAAAGTCCACAAAAATTGCTGCTCCCTTTGCCTTTAAATGGACCATGTTGTCTGGCTGTTCAGCAAACAAGGGGATGCCCACCATGGGAACACCATGGTAAATGGCCTCATAAATCCCATTTGCACCACCATGGGTGACAAAAGCTCTGGTCTTAGGGTGGCCTGATAGGGTAACATAGATGAAGAAAAAAGTTTATATTAATTCAGAAAGTCTTCAGACCCCTTCACTTTCTTTCCCATTTTGTTCTGTTTTAGGCTTATCCTAACTCGTTTAAATACATTTTTTCCCTCATATATCTAAACTCATTTACCCATCATGAAAACAGGACTTTTTTTTTTGCAAATGTGTTAAATTTGGTCAGTGCTTAGTTGAAGCACCTGTGGCAGTGATTACAGCCTCAAGCCTTTTGGGTAAGACTTGTCAAGCTTTGCAAATCAGGATTTGGAGATTGTCTGCCAACCTCTCTACAAATACTCTCAAGTTCTGTCAGGCTGGATGCGGACCATCGATGAATATCTGTGTTCAGGTCTCTCTGAGACCGGGTTTGATTGGTTCTAAGTCTAGGCTCTGGCTTCAAGGTCATTCATAGAGTTGTTCTTAAGCCACTCCTGCAATGTCTTAATGTTATTGTCCTGTTGCAGGAGACTTTTTATTTTTATTTTTATAAAAGTTTAACTTACCCAGTAGGTCATTCTGAGGGATCCAGTTGTATAATCTTGTGTTGGCACCCAGAGTCTCTGGTTTTTCTCCACTGTATCTCCATAGCACCTACAAACAACAGTAAAAAACTTACAGGGTACTAATTTTATGTCATAATATACTGCATAGCAGTACATTTCACAGCACATGCCAAAACTAATTATGGAAAATAGTCACCCTTCCTAACAAATCTTCTTAAATTTGGTTTTACATCCCAACATCCTGAATCAACCAGGAAATCATAAGGTCATTATAACCTTATTACAACTAACAGAAAGTAATTTATTACTGATGACCTCCTCTCGTAAGTTGATTAACTTCCAACTCTGCAAAGAGGTGTGAGTTTTTCGTTGAATGCCAGTGTGGTATGAAAGGGAAGCCATAACAATTACTATTTGTCGCTTTTGTTTTTCTTAGCTACATCACTAACTACAGTACCAAGGGGGTACTGTACTGTACTGTACATGACCAAGGGGGAGAGTGATGGAGTGCTGCATGAGATGACCTGTCCTCCACAATCACCTGTCCTCAGCTGATGTTTGTGATGTTTGGGATGAGTTAGACCACAGAGAAAAGAAAAAGGAGCCAAGAGTTTCAAGAGTGTGCAAAACTGTCAAAGCAAAAGGTGTCTACTTTGAATAATAATAATAATAATAAAAAAACATTATGCTTTTTAAGACTTATTTGTTTACCAGATCTGTTATTTCATAGTTTTGATGTCTTCAGCGTGATCATGTAATGACAAAATAAAAATAAAAAAGTAAGATAATAAGTGTTGGATGGATGTTGGATTGCCTATTTTGAGCTACTTTCAAGTCCCTGCAAGTTGATTTTCCCCTGAAATGAATGGCTGCCTAGTATGCTGTGAAAATCGTCATCAGAAATGTAAAAGTACAAGCAATCGGCAGTTCATTGGCTAAAACATGCAAAACTGTAACAAACTACTTTTATATCCATTGACCTCTGACCTTTTGTGGGATCTGAGCGAGGGCTGAGGCTATCATGTTTCCCTTCTCTCTGGTTATGTTCTTGATCATTGATCCCAAAGTGAAGACCACGATGCCAGCATCTCCAGAACTCTGCACAAACTCTTCCATATCCTGCAAGAAGAATAACAATTTCTTTTCTTGACTAGGCGTTTTAATGGCTTATTCTCTTGACTATTTTAGTCAGTAATACTATAGAGCAGGGGTCTTCAACCAGGGATCCGTGACCCCTAGGGGGTCTACAGAGGTACTGCAGGGGTCTGCCAATTTTTGTCATAATAATTGACAATTTTCACCAAAATAATTTGTGAGAATTAAAAAATGAAAAAAAAATGATATTGAGTAAACTGAAAGTATTAATATGCAATAATAGGCTACATTTGACAAAATGTATTTACAAAATAAATTCTTCCAGTGATGCGGTCTAACATATCATGACCAGCAAAACACAGAAGTTTGTTCTTTGTTGTGAAATTAACGTGAATCAATAACGTTACCAAATAATGCGAGCTACTAGTTTGATATTAGTGAAGCAGAATGGATAAATTTGTCACAGTAGCGAGGTCTCAAGCTCAAGATCCTACAGCTACTCCTTCCACATCTGCCGAGGTCATCGTCATATCATATCAATGAGGTACCTGACATCCTGAAGCTGAATGTTTCTGTGTTGAAAAATAATAATAATAGAAAATATAAGCCTCATCAACAACAACCACAATAATAACAATAATTATGCATGAACCTTTTATCAACATAAACACATATAGGCTAATAATCCAGTATATAAAAATAGGTGAATAAAGTAAATATAAAAGTTATTATAGGCCACATTTTAAAAAATGAATTACATGTGTCCAAGGAGTCCTTGGGCTGAGAAAGGTTGAAGACTCCTGCTATAGAGGTGTAATAAAAGATGAATGGCCTGTGATAGTGGAGACAGCCCTACCTCTGGTAAAGGTTTAGCAGGTCTGCAGTGGATCCCGCCAACAAATTTGAAGTTGGGGAGGAAAGGACGAGGAAAATCAAAATCCCAGTAGGTTCGCATCAACCAGATGTCTGCTCTACCCATCATCTCACAGGCACTGGTGGGTTTTCCTGTCACAGTGCAGAAATAATGGATGACTGTTGCAAAATATCTCCAGTACTTCATATGAGAGAGCTTATTATCAAATTTCATTCACTTAGAATATCAGGTCTTACAGGTGATTGGATATGAAAACATTGCATTTAATCCAAAATAATTAAATAATTGTTGGACTTTATATGGCTGTCTTGTTGCTGAGTTGCTCACCTTTGACTTCAGAGTAATATTTATCCACATCCTTCCAATAAATGTTATTCAGCACAAGATCCTGCAGTGCGTAGAAGAGGAAGTTCCACACTCTCTCTGAGAAGTCCATGTTGTCAGTCAGTTTGCTCATAGCGCCAGGGACAAAGGAAGGTGGAGAGGGTAACTGACCACAATATCTCTCCCAGTGATTGGCTATGGAAAAGCGCAGGGAGAATACGAGGGGGATGCCCAAAATCTCTGCTGTTAAGTCACTACCAGGGAAAATGGGGTCAGCCAGGAGAAGGTCATATTTTCCCTCCTTCAACCTCTTCATGAGAGTTTCTGATTTCAGCACACCGTCCAAAAACTTCAACGAATTCTGCATATTGAACTTCATCAGATCTATGAATTTGATGTAAATCTGCAGGTAGCTCATGTGATCCATCTCGTACATTGAGAAGTGAAGGAACTCGTCCATGAACTTTTCTATGACCTCCATTGAGACAGACACATTGAAGGGTTCGTAGTCAAAGCGGGAAGGCTCATTGGTGTTCATGAACATTGACGTGCTTGGGATTAGAACCGTCACCTTATGACCCCTGTCGATCAGCGTCTCCAGCACAGGCTTCATGTTAATCCAGTGGCTGCCTTCAGAGTACCACACCAAGATGTTCCCTCCATTTGCACTCCATGTACCACAAAGTACCAGCAGGACGCAAATAGGGAGACGCTGCTCCAGCTTCATGTTGACTGTTTGCCCTTCTGCTATCTGATCCCTTTTAAAAGGTGCTCTTAGAAAAACAATCATTAACTGAACAAAGTTGAACTCTGACTTAGTTCCTCTTTGACACCTTACATAATGGACCTGGCCCATACAAGTGGCTAGAGGTAAAAGGTAGTGGCTGTAAAGTTAACAGTCAGTAATAAAAAACAAAAATAATCTCTAATCCATACTAGAAATCCACAAAGAGAAAGTAAAAACCAGCTTCAGATCCCCAGATTGTAGTTCTTAGCCGTGGAGAGATGGAGTAGAATAACACAAAAGCTCAATAGGCTTGGACACGATTGCATAATCTGAGGAAGTTATGTGTGCATGTGGGTGCCTGTGCAAAAATTCCCCTGCATACCACTGAAGTATAGGAGTAACGCCTAGGATTTTGTGAGCGGGGGATTATCCATGTCCATTTAAAATTGTTTGGATGTTAGGATGGTGAGTTTAGGATTCAAAGTGCAAACCAAATCTGTTTTAAAGGCATATTTTAAAATAGACCAGACTAAAATATCTTAACAAACATACAATTTTGTATTCATGTTTAGTACTGTTACTGCAAGTCTTGACAACTATTAGATGAGTTGACATGAACATTTGGTACATATAGCCAAGGTGAGAGAAAACATCTTATATGTGGGTGGATTTTGTACAGATATCCATGGATCCCAGATGATGTATCCTAATGACTTTGATGATCCCTGATTTTTTTCTCTAGCAACCCCATGAATTTTCACATCACATTTGTGATTTTGAGTGAATTGTCTCTGCGATTATTCGATAGATTGTTGTGAATTTTGATACAAACATTCATGTCCTTGACTTTGCCTGATCCCATCATCAGGTAAAATTTTCTCCTCAATACCTGCAGAACTATATATATATATATATATATATATATATATATATATATATATATATATATATATTATCAGTCTCAGTAGCAAATATTAACATGCTAACATAGTTAACTAAGATGTTTAGCTCAAAGTATGGCTGTGCCTAAGCAGAGCCTCACAGAGTTGCTAGCATGGTTGTAAACTATTAGCCTTGATTTCGAGCTGTATCTACCAGTAGAATGAGGCAGCTGATTTCAGAAGACCGATGAGGCCAGAGAGGTCAGCTTGGTGTGAATATTCAGGAGGCGGGGGTTGTCGACGATGCCTTTAGGAACTAGTGGCGTTGAGGCTGTGTTGTTCTTGGGAAATGTCACCTCCAACTGTTTGGGTGTCTAAATCTTAACTATGGGTACTTTGGCCCCCTCATTAACATTGTAGATTCCTTTTGACACTGGATTCAGGAGCGTCTGGAAAAACAATAAGCATTTGAATATTGAATTCAATGCCCTGTTGAGGGAGTCATTGGCCATTCAGAGTGTGTAAGTGTATACTGTGTTGCTCTCAGACCTCCCCTGGTGGTACAGAGGTTATGTGGGAGAAACTAATGATAGGTATATTACGGTGTTGCGTACCAACTGCAGAATTATTGAGTCTAACTGTGCATTTTGCCCCTGTATTTAATTTTCACAGGAGCTCAACCATCTACCCTTCCCTCTCTACATTCCTGCTGCTTCCTCTCTCCTTCCATTCGTCTTCCTCGCTCACAGGGTAAGGGTTACAGCGTATTGCTTTTTGAAGTAGATATTTGCATAATCAGATTAGGATGCGTGATTGTCAGTGGACTCCCCCATCAGAGGGTGCTCCAGAGGAGAGAGGGTGCTGTCCAGCCCAACAATGGATGACTCCCCTCCTCTCTCACCCTCCAACCAGCCTGCACCTGCATCCCACCCACCCATCTGAGCTGCAGGTCGGCCGCGACGGCAGTCCACACTTGGACTTACAGCCGTGGAGGGGTGAGAGTGAGCAAGAGGAAAGGCGAAGAAGGAGGGGGGGGATCGAGTGCATGATGGGAGTAGGAGGGCAGGGGTTGAGCTGAGATATTTAAACATGCAGAGTGTGAATTGGCTTTAAGGGGATAAAGAGCTCAGGGCCTATCGGTTGGCACCCAACTCCAGAAATTCTTTTTCATGGGCGCCTCAGCCGGGAGAGCGAGGGGCTGCCTGCACTGATCTGGCCCATTGTGATAACAGATTCAGACAGTGTGCTAGACGCTGATAAGGAAATGTGCTCTCAATAGACGATTACCCACATACTTGGGAGAGAATAGTCAATCAGGCAATATACTTGGTGGAGGGAATGAGAAGCGTACAGATTTGTTATTATTTTCAATGCACGGTTTCATAATCCTGCTGGAAAGTTGAGGTCAGAGTAATGCTCATACTGTGATTGGGCGATTTCTGTAAATAAGGTGTATCAGCAAAATGCATTTCACAGTCTTAACAGTATGTGTGCAGAAGCTGTCACATGCCTTTCTATCCAGTTTCAAATGATGATTGGATAATTGAACATTAAGGAGTTACCAAAACATTCAACATACAAAGAACATTTTTTAGATATTACATACCATATTAGCAAGAGGTCCAGGTATATAATAGCCTCAGTAGTGGTTTATTTGGTGTTATTTCAATTCACCATGAAATTGCTCAGTTCACTGTGAAATTGCACAAGAAGTAAATAAATGCTGTGGGAGAGACAGACGGCTGCTGTACACTTGTTTTCACTCTGCCAGCACAATATAATTTATTTAGTATTTTTGCAGGATTATAAAGAGTCACCTGTCAGTTCCCACAGGCCTCCAGTCAGTGTGTCCAGCTGCCCTCTGCTCCGTTTACACACCATTAGCCAGAGTTTAACAGCCGGAGTGAGCCGTGTTTACTCTTCAGCTCAGTTAGTTGCAGCCTTTTGCCTGAAAACGGGGCACATTTTCTACAGTCACAAAAGGCGATTAGGCATGTAAATGTCTGACCTCGGTTCAAATGGCGACGGGTGCAAACAAAACTGCTGATGTTGGAACGAAGAGCCGAAACAAATAGCCCAATGATCAGTTTGTTGGAAATTAATCAGCAACTATTTTGATAGTAGATTAAGTAATTTATTAAACAAATAGTTAGGTTGTTAATTAAGTAATTAGTTTTTCTCTGATTTATATTATATTATATTATATTATATTATATTATATTATATTATATTATATTATATATTTTTGTTTTGGATTGTTGGTGCTACAAATCAAGTCATTTGAAAATGTCACTTTGGACACTTTGGAGATTATAATGTGCATTTTGCACTATTTTCTGACATCTTATAGACTTAACAATCAATCAATTAATTCATGATCAATGATCAATCGATCATGAAAATTGGTTTCGTTGGTAGGTTCTGTCATTTCTCTGTGTCTCACCTTTATACTTCAGAGTTATAACCTCCATCAGAATAACGTGTACAGCAACAGAGTGATGTTTCCTCAAGAAAACTCCATCTGCATGTTGGTGAACTGGACAGTGTTTGACTCCAGAATGACCTCTGACCCCGGGGTCACAAGTTAAGCTGTCACCTTTTAGCACTCCTTTCTCAGGCCTCTGGGCAGTGGACAGAGAGCAGAGGTCATCTTTGTGTCCACACGGTCACAGGACTTGTGGACAAATGTTTCTGGCAAATTGAGCATGAACAAAGAGGCATCAGCTCTACTCTTAACTTCAGCTCAGTCGTGTCTTACACAGTGTGACACTACATACTTGTCTTAGTACTGTTTTTGCATCAACAACAGTTTATTAGAATCAGGAAATGACATAGTACATGTGTCGATGCATATCAATCAAACTATTTAATACTTTAAAAAACATTTAAAAATTTCTCCTTTTTTCGCTGTTCCTGGAGATTTTTTGTCATAATTTGTTTTAATTCTTTCCAGCTGTGATCAGCTCCTCCATTTACTTTGTACATTGCATTATGTGTAAATCATCCATCAATAGCACACTCAAAAATCAGTCATAATACTACAACTCAAAATGAGCTTAGGTTTAGTAAACATTACTCAGAAATAATGTTTGGTAGCTCTAAAATGTTTCCTGCTGTAAACATTACTTTTGTGCGTGTGTAATAATTTGAGTAAAACAATTCAGAGAGCGACTTCTTAACAAATCATTTATTAAATAAATAGTTCAAATAAATAACATACTGTATATTCACAAGCAAACCAAAATAACTTACAAAAGAGGTATCAGAAGATAATTAGCACACTCTTCACAGTAAACAATCAATTCATAATCTTTGGCAATATGACATGCGTATTTTACAAAAACTCAAATGAAAACACATTTAAAAGAGAAGATATTTGTGTGCTGAAGCATGTAATTACTGAAAGAGGATTGTCAGTTTTGTTCAAATTCCTCAGCCTAATCCTCAGTACCGTAAATCCATAATCAACAAATACTGAACACTGTTGTTTAAAAAAAGTGAAAAACAGGAAAAGCCTGTCTCATAACTGATTCTTCTGAAGTCACATAACCTTGATAATTTGAAATAAAGGTCAGATTTAGTCTTCCCAAAAAAACAAAAAAACAAAAACAAAACAAAAAAAAAAACAGCATGTCGATTGAAAAAAAAAAAAAAGAGAAAGAAAAGTGCCCTTGGCTGTTTTGAGACGATTGCAGTCTGGAGAATTGCCTGAACCATTATCTATTCAAATGCTTTGCTGAATCTATCACTTGAAATGAGAAATTCCTTAATCCCCTCCATTTTCCTCATAGGCAAAAACACCCTCTTATTGCAGAACTAAATTAGTTCCAGCCGGCCGGGTACAGGGAATATTAACGTGAAGACATGAAGGGAATATTGTACATCCAGGTTCTTACACATCCATGCAAAATACAAATTAATTTTCACCCGCAAATCATATTTCAACACTGATCAGCGTGGAGGTTGTGCCCACACGTTCAGCCATGCTTTAAAGTCACACACGGGTGACAAATGCAGAGAAAAAAAATGAGTCTTAAGGAAGGACAACATCAGTTTTTTAAACCCAGGAAAAGGGTCAGAAAGTCCACTCAAGAGTTTCATTTTTTTGTATTTTGTGGCTGTTCTACCAGGCCTCGGAGCTGTCGCAGCTGGATCCAGGTGACGGGACTTCTGTGTCACTGGTCAGGGCCCAGGGATGTGGAGGGGAGTGCAGCTGTTCCATGTTTCCTCTGAGAAAGGTGAGCAGAGCGGTGGGGGAGTGGCTGGCTGGCTGACCGCTCTGGCTCTCCAGAAGCTGCACCAGGAAGTTGATGTAGCGCATGGCCAGACGCAGGATCTCATTCTTGCTCAGCTTCTTCTCCGGAGGATGGGTGGGGATGAGCTTACGGAGCTCAGCAAAGGCAGTGTTGACATTGTGCTGGCGCCAGCGCTCCCTCGTATTGGTAAACACTTTCCTGGTCATGGTGCTGAGTAGAGCTGTAATGATATATTTAATATATTTTTTCGTTAAAAATTACTTAACTTACATACAAATATTTTGTTTGCTTTCTTATTTTAAAATAAATATTCCTTCAAATTCAAGAGGTTTTTTGACTCATACTAGATATTCACCTAAATATCAATTTTCGTTCCGCTCACACTGTATTTAGCATTCATAAGCAGTATACAAACTTTGACACATGGTTTATAACACACTGTAATTGTAAGCAAATATTTGTTAATAACGTAAACTCCACCTGTGAGCACCCATAAGTATAAAGATAATAAAACAGGTGTGATAATACAAAATGTGTTTTATAGGAGAGGTTATAACTGTTGTAGTTATAACTACATTACAGTGCATTATAAACCCTTTATTAAATGGTTATCGACAGTGCTATTAAATGCTAAACAGGGGGTCAAATTTGTTTTTAAGTGACTTTGTGCTGAAATAAAGGTTTCCTACAACAACAAAGCTCTCAATTATCATTCTAAAGAGCTGATGTGATTTTCTACGTAATGCAAAATATTGGTATGAATGCACATAATTTATTTACCATTACACTATAGCTCCAAGCAAGTACACCGTGTCCCCTTGCATTACATTCTCTGGTTGATTAATTATTTACTTGGTCAAAATGTGGCCTCAAGGGGAAAAAGAAATATCCTTCCATGACAAATTTCTCACCTGTATGTGTGTAAAAATGTGCAGAAAATCTCAGTTGCAGAGTTGTCCTCCGCAGGTCATCAGTTGTCCAGGCGTGAATGTCCACTCAGTTAGGTCTTTTCATGCTCGCTCAGAGAGATCCTTATGAGTGAGAGGGAGAGGGAAGGAGACAGTGACAGAGAGAAAGAGAGTATGAGGGAGGGAGGGATGGGGAACAGAGAGAGAGAGAGAGAGTAGGGGTAAGACTGCTGCATGCTCGTATCCCACATTTTATAGCAGGGTGACCCTATTGTGTGACGTGTGCTGTCGTAGAGTCTCTGTGGCATTGTGTGAGTTGTTAACCACCCCCACCTCCCCCTCTGTCATTTAAAACCTATACAGGTTGCTTTATGATTATACTGTCCATAAATCATCACTTTGTATAATTTTCATAGGTGCTTCTGAGAAATATTTGAAGGGATTCTGGGTGTCTTTTTTTCCCAGCTCTCAACAGCCTTTTAAGTGACTATTTGTGCTGCTTTTATGATTCATTGCTTATTTAATCCTTGAAGGTTCGCACTAAAGGTGACAAATAAATTCCCATTGAAGTGAAACTGAGACGTTCATCTCTCTGATCCTTCTCTTACTGCTGTGGACACTTGTTCCTTTCTGTTTCTCTGACATTAGGCATGGACAACCCACCTTCCCCTCCACCGTGGAAAAGACCTTGATATCACTGGCCATTGAATTCAGCCTGATTGGGCCACAAAAGGTAAAAATACCATATCCAGATTGACAGTCGAACAATGTGTGTTTTGTTATGACTATGGTAATCTTGTTGAGCCATTCCAAGGGGCCACACATAAATTACAGAGGAAACAGGGAGAGCACAGCATCCTGACTCACCTCTCTCCAACCACTCCTCACTCCTCTCTCTCCCCCTTCCTTGCCTCCCACTTTCAACCTCCGTTCTGATAAAAAAAACAAGTCTAGTTTAACCAATTGTCACTGTTCTTTTTACACCCTTCAAGTGTTGTTTCAAAGACGCAGCCTTCCATAAAAGTCTCTGTGTGGAGTAGGAATTTACATAATCCGATTAGGGGCTGGGATTAGCCCCGGGCCTGGAGAACAGGCCCGATGGGGGCCGTTTTCTGAATCGGCCATTCATGGGCCCTGCTGCACGTCCAAGAGGCTGCACCTGCAGGCCAGGCGTCGACGCTCTCTGGCTCTATGCAGCCTCCACTGCAGGCTGAAGGTCTGCAGACACACTCGCTGTAGGACATTTTGGCCAGTTCAACACACCGGCAAGGCCAGGTGAAGATTATACCTGATTTGTTGTAATTTATCTGTCATGCAGGTTGGAGCTGAAGGCAGAATAGGCATTAAAAGCTATGAAGCCACTTGTGGAATTAATTACACTGAATTTAGTGTAACATTTTGATATGTAAGGAAACTGTGAGAGTGATGAAATAAGACTTGACTGACAAGTTACTGCTGTTGCATTCATGCGTTTGTTGGACTAATACTGTAGACAGTTCCCGTACACAGGGACAGTGTTGCAGCTTTAGATTAGAGCTACACTAATTAGTCGAATAATTAATTAGTCAATCAACAGAAAATTAACTGGTGATAACTGACTAATTGTTTTAGTAATTTTTTCAAGCAAAAATGCCAAATATTCACTTGTTCGAGCTTCTCAAGGGTGAGGGTTTTTAATCTGAAGGTGTCAGTTTCTGACATTTTAAAGACGAATCAATTAGCTCTTTATAGACAAAACAATTAATCTACTAATTAAAAGAATGATCAGCAGATCAATCAATACTGAAAATATTAATTAGTTGTAGTTACATTAGATTTAGAGTGCATGGCTGCAGAATTATTAAACTCTGACTGTCTGGCTTCTTTCCCACGTTGGTACAGATTGTCCTAATCGATGCACTGATACGTGTAAAGGATCAATAAACAACAACAATCACTGCTGACCAAGTGTGACTGTTGTGAACTCGGTTTGTGTGCAGGTGGATTTAGTGGATCAGAACAGTGGAAACATGTCTGAGTTTCCCTTAACGAATCCATGCATTTTCCTAAAATTAGTAAAAGTTGGCACCCAGTTAAATAAAGTAAATATGGTGTCAGTCCGAAGTTGCTCTCCTGCTTGCAAGCCCCATCCTCAATTCTTCAAAATGAGTTAACAACAGTTAACATAAGATTCATGATCAGCAGATCTAATGATAAAGAAATGCAGTGGATCACAGGGCCCTCTCTTTCTGCTTATTCACAGAGGAGAGGAAACACAGGTGACACAGTTAACTGCTGCCTGCGATTAAAGATAAAAGCTGTGTGACCTTTACAGCTGCAGTCAGAGCAAAATGTAAAGGACGGCTTTGGTTTAAACAGCCTGTTAATTCCCACAATATCTCTACCCTCCCATTCAGTCTAGGGCTAAAGTATAGTCAGGGGCAATTACTGCACCATTACACTGCTATTTACCTAGCCTTCGTGTGGGGACTCCTTCGACTATCCTACCACCACAGCTTTTGTTCCTACGCCATTAAAAAACAAACCATTTAGTCTGTCTCTTTGTTTGTCCACTGCTTGTTAGAACGCAGAGGCCAGAGAGACAGACAGAGAACGAGAGAGATGTTTAAAAAAAAACTGGCAGGTTATTGATGGTGGCTAGCCAGTGCTGGATATGGCTGTCCAGAGGCAGGGAGGCTTTGAGTCGATGTCCCCAGGGGTCGTCTTTGTCTGGGGATCATTCCTGAGGGAGCTGGCTTCACTCTGCTGGCTCGTGAAGATAAGCACTCTCTCCACATGCTGAGAGACGATGATAAGGGGATTGCTTCACTAAACGAAAAAAAGAAAAGAAAAAAAAAAAAATAGCCCCACCATTGGAGCTGCTAAAATGAGAAGCTTTATCAGTTTAGCTGGGAAAGACCCCCGATCCCACTCCTCCAACCATAAATCACAATTTGTTTTTCACTACTGAGCACGCCCAGTATGGGGAAAACACAAAACAAAAGCCAAGTGTGCAAACAGTTGTAATCTTGATGTTATTTTCTAAAAAGAAATTAGAAACACGCCTTACTTATTACTTAGAATCAGTACATAAATATATAAGAAATGATGTAAACATTATAATGTAGTCGTAAGCACATATAAGGTTTTTTAAGTGTATTAATGTGCAGTGTTTTCAACAATTACAACTTCAATGAAGGCATATTTACTGTACAACTGTGTTATACTGGCATTTATTATCTGTTCATACAGCAGCATCCAATTATAAAGTTACAGGGTGCAGGATATTAAATAAAATGTCAATGTTCGTTGTTTGATTTAATGAAAAACAAGTCTTAAAACAAACAATAATAAACACCCACAAAATATTTTCAAATATTAATAAAATGATAAAATGTCAGTATTTTATATTAGACTATTTGACTGAATAAAATTCATACTAATTGTTTAGCAACAATTGCACTTTACTTTAATTCATGTTCCTCCTTTTTCCCACCAGCAACCTGCTGTTTTAAAAGAAAAGATGGACAAATGGATTCATAAATATAGAATAAAAAAACAGGAAACTCAGCTTGCAATGTAAACTTTTTGCAATCAAATCATCTTAAAACGTAAGTTATTTCATTTGAATACAAACTCTGAAGCTAAACTTGAATTTTGCAATTAATAACAGCCAAACAGGCAACAAAGCATTCACGCCTAAAATAATTTAAGCCTCGTCTGTCCATCACTTCTGCCGGGCACCTTCTCGTAGCTTAACCTCCCCTTCTTCAGTGGTGTCAACACTGCAAACCAACAAAAGAAATATCTTAATCTGTTACAGTAAATGAAGCTTTAAAAAAAGATACAGTAAAAAATAGATATAAGTCAGGTTTCCATCCAAATTAAACATCTGCAAAAGGACATTGCAAATTAACCTTTCCATCCACTACTGTTGTGTGAATAATAGAAGTTGGGTGCATAAGATACAGATGGGGACAACTTTTGTTCCCAAAAGTTCTGACATGCCTTCTCATGTAATAATTTTTCTTTATTACTATTACTTTCTATATTATAGATTAAAACTGAAATATCAAAACAATGAAATAACACGTGGAATATGTAGTAAAAAAAAAAGTGTAAGCAAAGCAAAACATATTTTATATTTTTCTTTTGCTTTGATGCCAGCTTTGCACACTTCTGGCATTCTCTTTATCAGCTTCATGAGGTAGTCACCACGTTAATTAGCGGAATTTCTTGCCTTCTCAATGCGTCTGAGACCATCAGTTGTGTTGTAGTAGTGCTTGTATACAGAGAATAACCCTATTCGACTACCATATTATGGATTTAGAACTGCTCGACTAAGTAAAGAAAAACAACAGTCCATCATTACTTTAAGACAAGAAGGTCAGTCAATCTGGAAATTGTCAAGAACTTTGAATGTGTCTTCAAGTGCAGTACCAAAAACTGAGACTTACTGAGGGAGACCAACAACAAGAAGAGAATTGCTTGGGCCAAGAAACACAGGGAATGGACATTAGACCAGTGGACATCTGTACTTTGGTCTGATGAGTCCAAATTTGACATTTCTGGTTTCACTGCTGTGTCTTTGTGAGACACAGAGAACCTGAATGGATGGTATCTGCATGTGTGGTTCCCATGGTGAAGCATGGAGGAGGAGGTGACACAGGAAGTGATTTATTCAAATTTCTAGCTACACTTAACCAGCTGTCATCAAAGTAAAACTGTCTGGTTTGAAGCATCTTAATTATAAAACATATTTTGCTTTGTTTACATCTCTGTTTGCTATAATAATAATTGCATCTGTTATTTCATAATTTTTATGTCTTTCGTGTTAATCTACAATGTAGAAAGATGTGTCCAGACTGTTACTGTTAGTAAAAAGAGTGGCAGTCAAACCTCAACTCTTTAGCATTTATGTTTAGTTTGTGTATTAATTTGAGGATGGTTGCAATGTCCTCATTGCAGAACGGATGGATAGAAACACACCTCTAACCAAAATAATTCACCTGTTCCAACCAAACCTGCGTCCTCGCCACTCCTCTTCCTCTCTTTTCCTATCCAGTATATGGAGCCATAGTTAGCTGAAACTGTCGTCTCTTCACTGTTGGTGAGGCAGCGGTTGCTGCTTTGACCGTGACCCGACAGCATGACCTCTGTCTGAGGGCTCCCACAGTAGGAAATGCGGTGATGCATGAGGTCACTGTGGACTGCAGAGTAAGTGGACATGTACTCTGGCTGCTGCCGGATGGTGCTGTAACTGAACATGGAGTCCAGCTTGAACAGACTGTCAAGCTTCACTGGAGCCCTCTGTATGCACTCATCATTTCCTCTCTCAATAACACCTCCCGTTACTCCAGATCTGCCTCTCCACCCCGAGAACATCACCTCCTCTTTGCCTCTGTCTTCCTCTTTCCATGGATCACTGCTGGCCCCGCTCTTCTGGAGGTGAACATCTTGGCTGCCAAAGAAAGAACTCAGGTCGAGCATGAAATCTTTGTTGGCATCCTGCACCATCGCATCTGGATCACAAATGGTGCGATTAGCTCTGAACAGGAAGCTGGTGTTGTGGTCACTACAGAATAGTTGATGGGGGTTGAAAGGGGGTTCTGCTTGTGGTTCAGAGCTCATGTACTTGAGGGCAAAGGTGGTGGTCCATGGGCTGTTTGGTGGGCTGGCTTGCTGGTTTGTCTCAGTGATGACTGTCTGATTCTCTGGCTGGTTTGGGTCTATGGTCTGAGGGTACAGGGAGGTGGTGTCGCTGAACATCTAAAATCAGGAGAAGAGGGGCAAGTGTTGAAAGATTCAATTTTATCATAATTAGGAATTGCAATAATGCAATCACAGTTGCAGGTGTATCTCAGATCACCTCAAGGACTTTCTGTGGCACCTCAGGGAGCAGCTCCTTCAGCTGAGATAGAGAGGCCCTTAAGAGCCACTGGAAGGATGGTGCCCTCCTTAGCATGAGCTGACTAACCAGAGGGTTGATACATGGGAACTGCAATAGACAATTTTCCTCCTGGAGAGGAAAAACAAACAAAAAACAAACAAACAAAAGAGTCATCTACAGTGTTGATAAACTGAAGGAATATTTTTAATGGTATGAATAAAAAAACTGAAGTTGGAGCCACAGCAGGAGCCCTCTCAATCAAATACTAGAGTAATCTATATAACGTCCCTCACCTCTGAGGGAGACACGCTCAGCCAGTCTCTGTCCAGGTAGTCGAGAGGGTCCCTGTCATTGGCCATCAGGCTGTGGAAGCAGATCTGTCTGATCCATTTGGCTATTTCCATCACCTGAGACACGATCAGCACCTGCCAAACACAGCAGAGTAAGACTAAGTGGCTTGGACTGTTCTTTTGCCCACCACTATAATTTACTCTGTTTGTTGAGCAATGGACTAACTATTTATACCAGTAACAGAAAATAGACCAGCCAAATCATGTGGTGAACTTTTACCAGCATTTGACTGGTGGCCTTTCTTCCTTCGTTGAGATCTTTTGACAGGAAGGCAGTACAGTGGAAGAAGCATTCAAAACCTTAAACCATAAGTAAAAGTACTAATACCACACTGTAAATATACTCAACAATAAATAAGTAGTTCTGCATTCTAAATTGTAGTGGAGTAAAATAATGAAAATATTATCAGCAGAATTAAAAGTATCACAAGTAAAGGTACTCAAAAAAGTCCCTGTCAGAGTTGTACTATTACAATGTTTTTGGATTAATAATTTTGCTGTAAGTTGCATTTTACTGCTGTAGATGTACCTCTTACCTGTACTTCAGTACATTACTTGAATAATGTACTTAGTTACTGCACCAATGACAGAGTTAAAAAATGAACAATTGATGGCAGAAAATTAAATGATAAATACATGTTTTTATTATAAATGATAATAAATGTTTGGTTCCACCTTCACGTTTAGATCCTTTGACTTCATGCGGAACAGCACCAGAGACGAATAAACCAACACCAAATGGCTGAAGGCTTCGCTGGAAAATCTGCCATCACACAGACAGAAGTAGAGATAGTGAGCCTTTGTATGTGTGTGTGTGTGTGTGTGTTTGTGTTTGTGTGTGTGTTTGTGTGCGTACTGTATGTTTGTCTGGACACTGACCCTCCTCCCTGGGTGTCTGGGCAGTGCAGGATGAGCCAACAGGAGCTGTATTGCAGAGAGAGAGCAGTCAGCCTCATCGCTACTACCTCACTGGCTCGCCCCTGACACAGTTCGTCCTGTTCCTGCACACACACACACACACGCACAGCGAGTATTTTTTAGCATTTCCATACAATACCAAGCAAGCTCAGTAGAGGGAGACAAAAACATGGAAGAAATTTATCATCATTTATTATAGTTACACATCTGTCTACTGCAGTGGACAGCTAAAAGGAGGCAGCACATATTGTTTCCCTCATACCTGAATGATAACAGCGGTGCTTTCATCCACTGTGATCACAGAGTAGTGATGGGTTCCTCCGACCTTCTGCAAGGACGGACAGTGACTCCTCTCCAGAAGCGTTATGTTAAACCTGTAACATAACACATATACAGACACATTTCACCATATGGCTTGTAACAGAGCACTGTGTATGATTTAGTGGCATCTAGTAGTGTAGTTGATTAATGAGTTAATCGACAACAATTTCAATGATTGATGTAGTAGTTATAATTATTCTCTGTGTCCAGCCTCTCAAATGTGAGGGGACATCACACGGGCATTTTTCACTATTTTCTGGTACTTTAAATACTTAAATGATTAATCAGATAAAAGAAAAACAAATGAAAATATTGATAATGAAAGATTTTAGTTTCAGCCTTAACCACCAACCAGACAGAAGAAAAGTTTATAACTATGAGAAGTGATGCATGACGAGCATTTGACAGTGAAAATGTAATTTAATAGACTATAATACTAGAATATAAATTTTATTAGTGAACAATTTTATTTGTTGTAAAAAAGATCATAATATTGGATTTTGGTAATATGACTCAGAGTGTGTTTTTATCTAAATGTGGAAATCAGATGAAATGCAGGTATTTGTCATTCTTATGAGCGGGATATGATGTAATCAGACTAGATGAATGTGAAAATGTACCCTGACTCGAGTGTCTGTACCAGCCGTGGATAGTTAAGAAGCCCCTCTGTCACAAACAACACATACGGCACATTGTCCTCCAGGCACCACGGGACCGTTTCCCTCTCTTTTAGGAAAAAAACAAAAACACATTTGGAGAAAAAACAAATCATTTTACACATCACTGTACAATAGTGTGAATAACTATATAAATATCTGGTGCCAGATGACCAGTGTCAGAGATGACTGTGTCGAAGGTGAGGTGACTGATGCGCCTCTCTCTGCAGACTGTGGCCCATGGCGACTGGCCTGGATGGTCGTACTCCACCACCAGAGAGAAACAGTTCCAGGGGAAGTCCGGGCCTACATGCTGCTCACACACCACCACACACACACTGCTGCGCATGCTGGTGAACAGGATGGGAGTGTGAAAACAACACTTTGTTTAACATAATACATAGCGGTTGAAATATTTCCTTTAGCACAGCAAAACAATTACCGTTTACTCCAGTATGCAAAAGTACTCTTGCTCTTGTACTGTTGTATTGAGTGATACATTGACAACCTCAAACTAACGAATACTGTTAACAGGACCGTTTCCAGGTGTTTGGGCGCCCTACGCAAGATGCTATTTGGGGGCCACTATATTGTCAAACTCTGAGGGAGAGATTTTAAACATTTTCAGATGATCTGTGGTGATGCAACAATCTGTTACATTTTAAGAGGAAAACAGGCTTCAGTACATTAATAAAAGCAACAGATGCAGCATGTTCCTGAAAAATGTTTACGGTAAACTTGGAAAACAAGGTGACATAACATAAAAACTCTCTCCACCAATCCAAAACAGTAAAAAAGAAATAACTTAACTCACTTAAATCAATAAATATACAATGGGCCATTCACCATATTAATGGCCAAACAATAAAAAACAAAAAACTAGTAAGAATAATACTGATGTTTCAGGTAGTAAGAAACATTTACAAGTAACACTGCAACCCCTTCAGCACCATTTTGGATCTGTTTCTGTGATTGTGGCATGTAGAACTCATGCCACAAAAACATAGTCTGCATATAGCAAGAAACGGCTCTGACTGTTAACAATTATTTGGTGTGTATATTTTATTAGTGCCAAGATATGAAATAACCACCAAAATTCTGGATGGGATTTACGAGGAACGCGCTGAAATATGTTTGTAAATAAATACAAAAATACTAACAAACTTCTGCACATTTTTACCTGCTGACGACTCTGGCACCATTCAACTTTGTCTTGTTCTCCTCAGGACAAACTGCAGTTACGGCAGCATCTGAGATGACAGAAAAACAAACATACTTCATTGTATGACACATTTATGATCATGTACTTGTATGCATACTACTATTATTACAAGGAGTATTAACTAACGTTTGCTTTGGCTTGCATTTGGTGAGTTTGTATTCCAGAAATATTCCAAGTGAAAATAGAAAATGAAATCAGGTGACAAAAACTATGCTCCGCTTGTTTCCACAGTTGTATTTAGTTTATCTGTAATGGCGTTGATGAGTGGATTAGTGAAATGGCTAAAGAGGATCAAGGCTTGCTCACCGGTCACCTGGCTCAAGTTTTTGATGATCATAGATCTGTTTCTGTCACAGTCAGCTGATATTATGACGAGAATCTACAGAAAAGACACACCGACTATGATCACAGCAAGCAAATAAGCATTAAAACATTATGGACGCTGGTAAAACTGAACATGAGTAAATGGTAAAACATTTGGACTGTCTCGGTAGATAGTGTGGTTATTAATGATTTATAGAGCTTTTATCGTTGTGAACACTGACTTTCTCTGTGGTGTTCTTTCCTTTCTTGCTGTGCAGCCGTGCAGCCAGCAGCTGCTGCAGCTCCAGCAGTTTGAAGTTGGACTCCTGGTTCTTGTTACTGAGGTAGAGGATGAGCCGCAACCTCTTCACCAGCTGCTCCAGATTCTGCTCTGCACACACCTTAGCTGCCTGGGTCAGGTACGCTTCAGTGTGTAAGGAGAAGGCCGTAAATACCACAAGACGGTGTATATTTGATACAGTTATGCACACTGATGGATCACAAACATGAAAATCTGCAAAGATCTCAGCCTTTCTGCCAAAGTCAAACACTTTTGGTTTATTTACATGAGGCATTTCACTTTTAGTAACTAGTTTGAAATTAATGTAATGACACTTGTGTAGTTGTCAATCAAATCTAATAAAACCACACCATCTTCTTAAACCCTTGATCAATTATGACTAAATATTCTATATTTACTTGTGAATATTCAGATCTTAACTATAGAAATAGTTACTAGGTTTATACTGACCCAATGCAGTACTGAGGTCGCACTTCAGCAGCAGCTCTTTGAATGTCACCAGCACATGAATCAAAGCCGTCTGGTTGAAAAGCAGTTGCTGATCTGCATGCAACACGAGGCCAGTAATGTGATTTTACACTTATTCCAATGTAGATTTACTGCATTAATATCTCGGTACTACAATATACAGTGACAAGCCACAAATAAGGTTGCACAAATGTGTTTCTGCATTATGAAATGACGTTTTGTACCTTTGACCAGCTTTGCGCTCTGTGCATGTGTCCTGCAGAGTGCCTTCTCCTGCTGCTTGAGGAGGAAGTGTGTTTGGTCTGGGGCTAGGGAGCTCAAGTCCCCCCAGACTAAGAAGTTGAGCCCCAGCTGCCTGGCAGAGCTCAAATGTGGCTGAGCGAAGGCCAGCAGCTCACAGTAAGCACACTGCTGGCTGTCTGTAAAGCAGCACAAAAGATTTTAAAAAACAAACTTCAAATACAGTCTAAACTATCTTTTCCATCATTCTCTTTTGCTGTGAAAGTGTCACACCAGTAGCTTGGACTCGTATTACTCTGCTGTCCTGTCTCTGCACTGACTGACTCTCCTGATGATTGGTGAGTTGAACTGGTGACTGAAAAGCTGCTTTCTGCTCTCTGGTAACATTTCCTGACACAGCACCACTCGTATACGTTGGCGTCCCGTCTAAACTTTGCATCTGCTCTGGAGGAGGCTGCAGCTCAGGTGTTTGATGGTCCACCTGTGGTGCTGATAAAAAGAGGATGAGACAAGTTTACAGCATGTGACATGAACAGGTCATGTCAGTCAGGTATCAAAGTGAAGTATATTGAACTTTTAACTAAATAAATAAGCAATTATTTCTATTCTCTATAAATCTACCAATTAATTTTTGGACTGATTTCTTCATTATTTGGTCTATAAAATATCAGCTTCAAGTTCTCAGAGTCCAGTACTAAAATGTTTTGTCTGATCAACAGTCCAAAACTGAAACATATTCTTGCTAAATAAAAGTAGAAAATATAAAGGTTTGAAAAGCTGCAACAAAATTAAAAAATCATTAATTGATTACCAAAGTAGTTCTTTTTTTTTCATTTTTAATTGACAAATTGTTCAAGCTGTGTTATAAAATCATTTTCATGATTCACATTGATATGACCACCAGATGGCACCAAAGAAAATCAAATCCCACATATAATAATTTCAATGGTAGACGGTGCATATTCCTATTTATCTAAATGTAAAGATAAAGTAAAACGTCCAGGTAAGTCCATGTGACAGTATCTCAATGAAATGTTTTAAACCTAGGCTACCTATAGACCTATGCCACTAGTATTTAATTCATAATTTTTTGTGGCATGCATGCATACAAGAAACATAAAAGTTGTCAGCTGCAGGAACTTAAGGGGTTGATGAAAATCATCGTATGGCTCTACAAGAGGAACAGCTAATAAATGCATCTATTCAGCCCTTTAACCAAATTAGCCACAGCAGCACCACCAGTCTACCTGGCTCAGTGCTGGATAAGCTCTGAAGTGTTGAAGTAGTAACTGGAGCCCTCTGCTGAGATCTTAGTATCATGAAGATGGACAGAGGGTCCGGGTCCTTCTCTGGTGGACGTCTCGTAACCAGCTGACTGGTCGCAGCCAGTCCGAGAGTGTGGGCACTCTGCTCTGTCTTACAGTCATCTCTACCTGTGTCGGTCTTATGAACAGACAACACGGCTTCAACTTCTGAAAATGTCTCATCTAAAACTTCATCTCTGGTGGCAGCAGCAGGTTTTGAAAATATTGAGGTTGCAGATTTGACTTCCTTATTGACAGAGTGCATCAGGAAGGTGTTCTTGCACGTTTCAGGAAGAGTTGCTCTTTGAAGAAAGGTGTCGTCTGCAGTAGCTTCAGCACGACACGCAGCAGTTTCAAATTTCGAGTGAGGTAACTCAGTTTTGTTTGTGGGATTCATCAGGATGGATCTTACTGCGACTGAGACAAGAGGAGTTGAGGAAAAGGACAAAGATGTGTGTCAGAAATCTGCTACAATCTCAAATTTTGATAAAACATTAAGACTGGTTTGCAGCAAACAGACAAAGTAATCAGGTATTTGGGTTGCAAGTCTGGATTAATAAACTAGTAGTGCAAAATGTCCTTTCCTACAAAACTAATTGTTAATCTATCAGTTTAGTAACTGACTAAATGTTCAGCTCCACATTCTGTGAAAAGAAATATATGTACATTTATGTTATATTTTAAAATGTATTCCCGATTCACCCTGTAAAAGACTACTCACACTCCTCATGTTCAAGTGACAGTTTTTTGAACTCTTCCAAGTTGTCTTCCTGCTTGGTGGAGAGAAGCCCAGGTCTCATGTTCTCTGTGAACTCACAGTTGCTGCACAAATTCACCTGCAGCTCGTCACCAAGACCGACAAAGCTCTGTTTCTCTAACTTCATGACTTTCAAGGCTTCGGACAGAGGCTGGAAGCTGACAGCTGGTTCACATATTTGAGGCACTGAAAGAAAATACAGGAGATTCATCCAGGAGAATTTATTTGTACTGTTGGTCTCTGTAACTATAAACTCTTAAAAGCGTTTCAAACAGTACTTGTCAACATTTTGTGATTTAACTAACAAAATTTGCAATAAAGTGTTTAAAAATCAGTTTTGCTGATACTGTAAATAAATAACGCACTAACAAACTACCAAGAATTATCCTGAACAACAGTACTAATCAGAAGCAGAGACATCCTGACTTTTAGTCCAGCATCATGTGGTAAATGGTCCTGTCCTTCACACTCCTAACTAGTTTGTAAAGCAAAACTGTCTCCAGTTTGAGAGTTTGGAAAGCTCCCCCAAAGCCACACAAAACTTTGTACAAATGTTTTCGATGACACGTAGCGATAGGAGGATGGAGCCTGATGAAGCTTTGGGGCTTTTAACTCAGGAGTCACAATGACATCTGGTGGTTTGGTAAACTTACAACAGCCTGAGGACAAAGCAAAACAACTTTCAATCTTTTGTGTGTGTAGAATAAGTCTGTGTGTTGTTTATTAGTCTTATTCAGAAGTGCTGTTGTGCTACATTAAATACACACACTATTGTGCATTACAGTAAAAATAAATGTCTGCATATAAAGTTGTCGTTTTGTTGACATGAAGTATTCATGTAGCTTATTGGTGTCATTTTTTGTCCACTGTGGTCTCATGAGTTTTAATGTCGAGTTGATATTAGACGCAAGTTGTAATGTGAGTTGATTGTGTGAATGTTTATCCGTTCAGGTATTTTCAGGAGTGAAAATTCAATTAATACATTTGTTTAAAAACAGTGTTCTCCATAAGAGTGAAATAACCTTCGACTGTTTGGACCCTAAATTACAAAACTGTAAAACTAGACCTTGTAATTACCTGTCAACAGAAAGTGCACCACAAAGGCTGTATGCTTCTCTGCCTTCCAAAGTGCTGCCTCCATCTCTCTCTGAGCTCTCACTGACACCAAAGATCTACATGACAATCATTAATATTACAGGATAAATACACAGTAAATTTGATGTGGTGACTGTCTGAATAGGTTATTTAGTAACTACTACTGCTGTATTAGGAGTTGGACCACGTGGTGAGCTGCATCATCACTCACCGTCTGCGGAGCGGTGACAGCTCTTCCTTCTGGAGTCCACGTGTGGACAGACAGATTTGGGTTTGACTGGTTTTGGGAGTCGACGTCAAAGTCACGTCCAGCTCCAATTCAGTCGGAAGCATCATACGTCCTTAGAAGAAGATTATGTTTAAGCACATCAAAGCTTCCAGCCAAACACCTTTTTTTTGTTTCACTCTTTGTGTTTGCTCTCTGTAACTTTTACCTGCCAACTCTGACTCCATCGGGCCTCCATTCATCTTGTTGGGCTCCTCTGGTATTTCATACTGGGAAATGTCCACCGAGACAAGTTTATCTGCACGTGAAACTGAAAGAAAAGTGGCAAATGTAAATACTTTTTTGTCTAGCTTTGTTTATCTTCAAATCCTCTTATCTTGGCTTCACCTCTATGAAGCACATCCAGAACTGAAGGTTGCTCATCCAGATGTTCAGGAGCAACATTCATGGGACCACGAATGCTTGAAAAAGTAGAGCAGTTTTCACGGCTTAGCTTCACTGTGTCCACTACGACTGGCAAGAGCAGAGACTACAGAGGAAAAATATCAACGTTAAAGTTATTTCATACACAAGAAAATTATTTGGCATTTATTATATTTATCTACCTCTTCCTTCATCAGTGACTCTTTACCAAACTCTTCATCGATGTTTGCACCTGTCTGAATGTCACTGGTGTTCACATCAGGAGGTTTCTGATAAGACGCACAATGCCTGAAACAGGTAAAGAAAAGTAAATAAACTTTCTTCTCTTTCTCAATAATTTTAGAATTCAACAACCACTTTGACCACAAAACTATGAGACACATTTCAGGGTGAACATAAACACCTGAATACGGTGTCCTCAGAGATGGTATCTCCCATTGAGCTTAGCAGAGGGTCGGCCACAGGAAGGGTCCTAAGCCTGGACAGTTTGGCTTTCAGTGTGGGTAAATGTCTCCTAAATTGTGGCAGGTAGTCAACAACTATGAGCTCTTCTGGCAAGAGGAGATCTTTGACAGAAGGTTAGAAAGATGATCAGTGTCACAGTCCAAATAGAGAATGATGAAATAAAACAAAGACAGATATTCTTCAGGTGCTTCAGTGACCTTTGTTCTTATTTCCAGGCGTCATCTGGTCACTCGTCCACTTGAAAAATGATTCCTGACATGGATCATCATTGAAAGGGCAAACATGCTCATCCAGGTCTAGATCCTGCAGTGAGTCAGGATTAGAGCTCGGTATCACCTCCACATCTCCTTTGACCTCACTCACATCAAATCTGGAATATATAAATATTGAAATTATGACACAAACAATTAAACACAATTACAGCAAAATGATGCACAGTGAGCCTTTGAAAAAGTCAGAACCTTTCTGGTGAATTAACCCGTTGTTTTTTTTCTCCCAGGTCATCAAGCACAGAACCGCTGACAAAGAGTTTGCAGGAGGAGATCACCTTTCCTATAAAAAGTGCAAAAAACGTTAATATATCAACAAACCCTTTCTGTTGGTCTCATAAAGGGTAGATTGACATCTTTTTTGAGGACATATAGGAGTGCAGTGTGGCTATAACAAACATGCAGTTCATCACATTTTCCTGAGAAGTAAATTTTGCTGTCCATACTTACATACCTCTAACTAAGTAAGTTTTGAATGCAGGCTTTCTACTTGTAGTGGAGTATTTCCACAGTGTGTTATTGCTACTTTTGCTTAAAGGGGACCTATTTACCTCCTCCTCCCTCAGTCTATGTCGTATAGACAATGTTACAAGATCAGATGTTATATTAAATTAAACTAAAGAGCCAAATAATCATGTAAATGTTTGTAAAAGTAAGCACTATGGGTAAAAAACTCACAAATCATGTAGTCTATAAGGGACTGGACTATAGTGCCTTACGTTATATTGTGTTGAAATTAAATATAAACACTTGTCATGACACATCAAACATGCCGAAGCAGGCCCGATTTCACTCAACTTAGTGGTTATGTGACCATAGTTAAGCCACTTGTATACCTCTGATCCAAGGTGTCCTGTAGGTTTCCTCAGGCAGCTTGCCACTGTGGAGGTACAGGTCACTGGTATCAGTGAAGTAAGGTGCTGGCAGCGCCAGCAAGTTCATCAATACTTTCAGGCTGGTGGTGGTCTGATACAAACACAGAACGAGACATGAAAATGGGAGGCTAGACGTCGTAGCATTACAGTTCAGTGATAACTCACCTCAAAAACATAGTCCAGGGCTTTGTATCTGTGAGCAGAGAAAATCTGAGCAGGAAAACAGCTGTCGTTTTGAGACCTGTGAACCTCACAAACAAACATAAGCACATAACAGGAAATTGTTATGTCATGTTAAACTATCTTGACAACAACCAAAACCCCCAAAGAGGAACCAAAGAGGAAACTTTAAATAAATTCATAAAATAAGTCTTCAGAAAAAAGTATTCAGACCTTTTATTCAAGTCAAAATAAAAATAATACCACAGTGTACAAAAGTAAAAGTACTCATTATGGAGTAAGGCCCAATACTGACTAATATATATTTGACTCTAATTATTGATTCATTCATGTGTAAATCACTTTAATGTTGCAGCTGATGAAGGTTTGGTTAATTTGAATTACTTTTTCTAAACTGCTGGAAAGCTTCTGAATTTACCCCCATCATCAATGAATCTTATTTTAACTGACATAATAATGCATTTGTGGATTATATGTTGTAATATTAATCTAAATATTAAGTAACTTAGTTAGATTATTAAGGTATTAATAATATACGTACTATTTTCCCCTCTGAGAATTAGTGAAATTAAAAGTGGCAAAAATGTAAATACTCAAGTAAAGTACTTCATTTAATGAGTTAACCATACGTGAGTAAATATACGTTGTTACTTGTCGTCAGTCTGTCACAAAATAAATAAAATAAATCTCGTGGCTATTTACAGCAACGTTAGCACGCTTAGCTAATCTACCAAGTAAGCTAGCAAAGTCATAACCGTTTTTAGCTAACTTATTTTTATGGACTTAAACTCATAAAATATTCTGCTGAAACTAAAGCTTCAACTACACAGATTGTACAAATACACCTTGAATAATCAGACTGTGTTGGTTAGCATCATACTTACATAATAAATGGGTTTTATTTAGGTCTTTTTTTCGAGCTAAGTGTGGATCAGTAGCTCAAAAGTTATGAACTTCGAAGTCAAATACCGTATTTCATATTTACAGTGTATGAAAACGAGATAGAATAAGTTTGTTATTGTTCACTGTGAGTAAGCCACCTGAAAATACAATTATGCTGTTGTTTAACAAAATATAAATAGAAGAAAAGGTGACGTGCAAAACACTAAAAACCCATATTTAATTGAAAATAGCACAAAGAAATAGACTTATCTAATATACTTAAGATTTATCAAAAGTTGAGAAATTTTATCAAAATGACTTTCTGAACACCCCACAGCGTTAAGGACATATTTAACTTTAAGGAAAATATATTTTCCCATCTCAGATATCTAATCTCTTTTATTATTATTGTTCGTTATTTTATGGTATGGACACTTTTAGTCTCCAACCCTGTTATGGGCACTAATGGAAGTGTCTGAATATAATTATAAAATGTATTTGTAAATAAATCAACATTTTCATATTAATTGTATGTCCCTCGCAGTAATTCATTAAAATTCAATTAAACTGTGCTAATTACTAGTAAAGGAAAAAAGCAGATAACTGTATTGTATGTAAAGTATTATTATTTATTTGTAAAAATCTTCTGTTAATCACGTTTTACTGTCCAAGATAATACAAACACCAATGCAGGAGTGTATGGTGTGGAGAAAGCCTTTGAGGACTCAAGACAAAGCAGGTGACTTAATGTGTCAGATCACCCAAAAACCTCTCACATTTCTCATTTGGTATGTAGTCATGCAGACAGTCATGTGACTGGACAAAGCATGACTATCGGCATGGCGACAGGGCCACTTTAAAGAATCTAAGGATCAAAGAATTCCTCTATTAAGGGATCTATGTGTAGAATCAGAATCCTCTGACATCATTCACTTGCAGAATACTTGTTGGACACATTGTGGGCATAACACAGCAGGTGGTACAGTTAGAGAAGGATTACAAAAAGCCAGGTTTTATCCCAGCTACATCGAATCCAAAATATCTGAATGGTGAAGTCGTTTTCTTTAAGATAAGAAAATGGACAGCTTCCTCACACCAGTCGAGGGATCTCTGTGGTCCAAAAACATCATTTGGGAAACTGAGGACGAAATTGAAGAACACATTGCAAAAAAGGTTGAAGAAGAAATTGCAGAAAAGGTTGAAGAAGAAATTGCAGAAAAGGTTGAAGAAGAAATTGTAAAAGAGGTTGAAGAAGAAATTGCAAAAGAGGTTGAAGAAGAAATTGAGACAGATAGCAGGTCCAGCAGGTCCAGCAGGTCCAGCGGGTCCAGGAGAAGAAGCTACTCCAGCACTTGTAGCAGTGAGGTGAGAGATTACACAATCTAAAAATTAAAAGTTGTTTTCTTTGTCAGTGTAGTTCATCATTAACAGAGCCATTCATGCATGTCATTTAGGCAAAGAAAAAAAAATTCACTGTGAAAATGTTTAGTTTTCATATCTCTGGCAAGTTTAAGGAGTTGATTTTAAGACTGTGCTGAAGTCAATGTAAACCAAAGAAACCTCTAAAGTTGTGAAAATGCTGACTGGTAGAGAGTGTGACTCAATCTAGAGTTGTTGATGAGTCAGCTTTAATGCATTTGATCGGATACTGACAGCATTTAAATGTTCATGTTTTTTTAAAAAAAGCAAATGTACCACAAACTGTAATTAATTGTTTGTTTTATAATAATTGTTTATGTTTGTAATAATTGTTTTAATAATTGTTTTATGTTTCACAAACAAAGGAATCTGAGAAATCTGTTAGAGGTCAGGACAGCAGAAGATCTCTTAAAGAGGCCTTGAAGAAGGAGAAAAAAGCTAATGCTTTTCTTGAAGAGGCATTGAAGAAGGAGGAAAACGCTTACGACTCTCTTTTAGAGGACTATAAGAGGGCGAAAAAATCTAGAGATTTTCTTGAAGAGGCCTTGACGAAGGAGGAAAAAGCTAACGACAATCTTATAGAGGACTTGAAGAAGGAGAAAAAAGCTAATGACAATCTTATAGAGGACTTGAAGAAGGAGAAAAAAGCTAAAGCTCTTCTTAAAGAGGCCTTGGAGAAGCAGAAAAGATCCAAAGATGAACTGAAGAATGCTCTGGAGCAGGAGCGAAAACAAAAACACGCTCTTGAAAAGTCCCTGAAGAAGGTCCAAGTTGACAAAGACTGTTTTGATGCTGAAATGGACCTCATGAAGACACAAGTGGCTGATCTGAAGAAGTCACTGGAGTCATATCAGGAGGAAAAAGCAAGGCTCGAAGGCACAATCACTGAAATTACAGCCGAGCTTCAGCTCAACATGAAGCTGATTGTGGACCTCAAGAACGATCTGGAGGTGTCCGCTCAGTACAAAAAAGAGATGGCTGAGCGTGAGACGGTGAATTGTTCTGAAATCAAGGCTCTGCAGGAATGTCTGATGAAGCAGCAGGAGGAAAGTCTGGAGAAGGACAAGGAAATCAAATCCCTGCACTTCAAGATTCAGACTAACTTTGAAGCCAACGACATTGTTTCCTCACTGCAGGAGAGAGTTAAGCAGCAGGCTTCAGACCTTAAAGAAGAGAGAGCAAAAAACTGTGATCTCAAGAGGGACTATGAGGCTGCTATCTCCCAGCAGCAGAAGGACCAAGACAAACTGGACCATCTGATTCAGGACAACCAAGACCTGATTTCAGAGAAGAAAATGCTGCAAGATGAACTTCATGCCGGTCTAAAGAAGAGGCAGCTTGATCAGAGACAGCTTCAGGAGGACCGAGAGGACCGAGCTCACAGCAGACTTGAGGAGGCCATTCAGAAAGAGAAGGCTCGCTTCTTAGAGGCATCTGAGAAGATCCAGATGCAAAAGGAAGAGCTCTCTCAGAAGACTCTGGCATTAGAAAAGAGTCTGATGGCTGAAAACCATTTAAAGTCATCCCTCAAAAAGGAAAAGAAGCACTATGAGCAGCTGCTACAGAGGCAAGAGTCAGCTAATACATTCCTCATGAACCAACTGAAAGAGGCTTCTGCCAAATCAGAGCGTCTGATGTACGACTTGCAGACATTAAAGATGGACAATGCCGACATCAGAGGTAGATTCAACGCTCTGGAGAAAGACAATGACCAGTTAAATTCTGAAAACAGCTCTCTCATTAAATGCCACCAAGAGGCAACAGAAAAGAAAAATGAAACCATCTTTGAGTGTCAACGTACTATCACTGAGCTTGAGTGCATGGTTAATAGACTCAAAGCACAACAGTCAGAAGACAAGACAAGACAGGCAACGGTTGAAGTTGCTCTCAAATATGAAACAACCAGAAACTCAGAGTTGCAGCAGACAGTCGACCAGATTACTTCTAGTCTTGACAAAGAAAGGGCCACATGTGAGAAGTACCGCGTTGAGCTCAAAGAATCTTTGAAAAGGCAGATAGAAATTCTGGAGGAAAAACAGAAATTCAAGTTCAGACAAAACAGTGATACTGAGGTCAGACTCAACCAGCCGAAAACTGCCCTGGATGAGACCACAAAGGCTCTCCACCATCTGCAGCAAGAATACACTGAGCTGGGGAAGAGGCACGGTGACATCAGTTCAGACTATCGTGAGCTGCTGAAAACTCACAGTGATCTCAAGTTCAAGTATGAAAGACTCAGCTACGCTCAAGGAAATTTCCGACCAGTGTTCAGTCCACCTCCTTTCACAGCAATGCATTTCTGAAGATCCATCCATCATAATCAAGTCATCTTTAATTTTGCAATCACTCATTATTCATTAATTGAATGTCTGTCCGTTTGAGTTTGCATGTTGTTTTTGTGGGTTCTCACCGGGTGCTCCGGCTTCTTCCCATAGTCTGACCACTAAAAAAAGAAGGCTCTTTGAGCAGATATTGACCTCAGGAACCAGCTGAGAGAAGCTTTTGCATCCTCAGAGTGTCTGTTGTACAACATGCAAACATTAAGGATGGACAACACAGACATCAGACAAAATATGACAGCAAAATCTTAACACCGCCAGAGATGACATTGAAGGAAAAAAAGTAGACCAAATTATTACCATTAATTGAATGTCTGTCCGTTTGAGTTTGCATGTTGTTTTTGTGGGTTCTCACCGGGTGCTCCGGCTTCTTCCCATAGTCTGACCGCTGTAAAAAGAAGGCTCTTTGAGCAGATGTTGACCTCAGGAACCAGCTGAGAGAAGCATCTGCATCCTCAGAGTGTCTGTTATACAACATGCAAACATTAAGGATGGACAACACAGACATCAGACAAAATATGACAGAGTAAAATCTTAACACCGCCAGAGATGACATTGAAGGAAAAAAAGTAGAAAGTTCTCCACCACCTGCAGAAAAAATACTTTGATCTAGGGAGGAGCCACACAGCTACACACAAAGTGAGAGTGACCTCTTTATTAATATTTATAACACTTAACTTACTCAAGAGGCCTTGATCAATTCTTCACACATGTTGACAATCTATCTATAATTTTGCATAAATAAAAAAAAAGAAATCTAGTTCTGAAAATGAAATATGTTCTTAACAAAGAAGTTCAACAATACTTTGTCTGAGGGTTCAAATTAATTATTTCCATGTTTCCATAGTGACAGAGTGGCAAAGTATTTGTACACTGTAGTATTGCAACTTTTATTTTCAAGTTAAAGGTCATAATACGTCTTTGACCACTTGTGAATTCTCATGATGGTTTAACTTTTAGAAAAAACATCTTTTGCTTTTCAAAGGGTATTTCTCTGGAGGAGCACTGTATATTTTTCACCACAAGGTGGCAGTGTTCACTACAAAAAATTCTGTTTATGTCTCAAACAGTGGATGTTGGTGGATCTCTGCAGATACCATGTGCATGTCAACCTCTCCCTGTCCAAGTTACCAAATCTTAAACATGTGGTAGCATGGTGGCAGTAACAGAAACGCTGGGTCACCTAACTGTTAAATATACATGTATATTATACTGCAGTTATAATGCAATTACAAGATCTGTCCCATATCTAAAAATGTGTGAGGAAGGAAACACTGTCACAGTTTCTTCTTTCTCTGTTTCACAAAAAATCTGTTGTCTCATCTGTGTGCTTGTAAATCTTGCATATGACCTCATGGGACAGTCTTTAATGGACTCTTAAAGGTTGGTGAGAAACGTCTTACAAGTTTCTCATCAAGGTGACAAAAAGAGTAGAATCCTCTGTTCATGTTGGTGTGTCTAAGAGGTGGCAGTTTAAGACATTATCAGTGACTTCTCACTCTGGGAATGTGTGTTTTTTACTGCATCGTAGTAAAACCTTTCACACGGGAGTGACATGAGGATATTCACACTGACATGAAACTGTAACCAATGTAAGCTGAATTCCATGTTAGTAAGTCGCCTGCATTGCTGCAGAACTTTTCAAACGTCTTAAAAGAGTTAAAAAAGATTTTCAGGAAAAAGAAGTGAATAAAATGAAAAGAACAACACAAACAACTATAAAGTTAAACATGTTTTATGTCATGTGCCAGACCTGAAGGTTCTTGGAAAGGGTTTAAAAGATCATAAATATAGACCACAGCAATATGAATTCCAGTTAGAAGGAAAAGGAGGTTTCTCAGCTATGTTTTTGGGACAGTATAGATTTCATTGTGGCAATATTTCCTATTAGTAAATGGCCAGACTGAACATGACTGTTTATGTACTCATTGAAGTTGAGGTATAGATCAAAAACAACTCTTGATGCAGTTCATCAAGTCTGTCTTAAAACAGTAGTCATGTGCCAGTGACAACAGTGAAACAAGTTTTTCTAGCAGTAATCATTCATCTTGTTCATAAGGTTCATTAAAAGATGCTTTTAGTGGAAATGATGTGGGACAAAATATACAGTCCTCTGCAGCTAGTATGAGATTTAAAAAGACTGAGTTAGCTAAATCAAGTCTTCATGGTCTGAAACTCATGCTTTGTGGTACTATCCCTCTGTCTGGGAAAACCGAGTTTAAAAAAGAGTTTTATGTGAACTTCAGACTGATGAAGGAGGAATGATTACAGCTAACAAAATCTGTTTCGATGTTATTATGACGCACATAAATAGTGAACCTGTCCTTTAATGTTAGTTATACTAGTTGAAAAAGCTGCAACAGTGTCATTTTAGGTGGCAAAATCAGTGTTTACAAGCTAAAAACAAGATGCCTGCTTTTATTTACATCTGTGGATCCATTGTTTAAAAAAAATTACCACACATTCCTGGTAAATCTACCAACATTATTGTTCACTGTAAACTGCTTAAGTGCATAACAACAGTTACTAAGGGTGTGAGGCTTAGTGAAGGGTCAGTTTAACTAGACAACTTGTCTTTTAGCCAAACAAAAGTAAACACAGAGGGTAAGTACCCTTAAAAAACACTGTAGCAGTTGCAGTGAACTGGAACTGAGCTGAAGGAAAGTACACATTTTCTGCTACATCATACTTCTTTTCTACTAAATTTTAGAGGGAAATGTTGTGCTTTTACTTTTTTACAGTTTATTAAAATACGATACATTTTCCAGTCCACAAAATCTGCTTTTTGAGTAATTTCTATCCAAAATAGACATTAATGTCTAAGAATATTCCACCCTCTTTTCAATGTGAATGAACTTTGATGTTTTATTATATAATACTGCTAAAACAAGTTCTGGTAATTGGTCCTGTTCATATCTTTAACTGTATCTTTCCCCCTCTTGGACCACTAACAGCTAACTTAAAGGATAGGTTTGAAACAAGAAAGAATGAGGCCATTAATGCTTCAGTGATCAGGTATAAAACTCAAAGTGGTTAAAATCCCCAAATGGCAGCACTCCACTCTGCATTCTTTAAATGGAGGATCAAATTTAGAGATTGAGTTTTTTACATTTAAAATCACCAGAATCCTCTGAGTTTATGCCTAAAAGTCTTAGGTGAAGAACAGGTGACACAATGTTTAACTTTTGACTGTGGGCTCATTGTCTCTATGTTGCCATGACGTTTGATTTGATCTCACAGTGACCCAGAATGAAAGCACAATAGCTTTTATTCACATTGTAGCATTTTGTTCTTTGGTTGTTTTATTCCACCTCTTTCACACTTTGTCCCCATCTAAAATGCATTATCAGCATTTATTTCCAACATAACTTTATTTCCTCTCAGGTATATGTACATGTGCACACAAACTCATGGAAAAGACATTGAAACCCTCACACACAAAAGCCTGTTACCTGATACAACTGTATGCAGGTTTAGTAGTTTCTGCCCTCTTGGTGCAGAATCATATGTTTCTTTGTTTCTTCCTCCTATCATGTTCCTCTGAGTATCAGTCAAAGTTTCTGTGTGAAAAGCTAAAATCTCTCTTAAATGACAGGGACACTTTTTTTTTAAACACTGTGTTTTATTGACACTGTACATCTGCTTTGGTTGATTTATTTCTATTATAAAACTACAGCACATTATGATACACCCATGACTATTTTACATTAAAACTATCATGCACACACATAAGATGCTATTACAGGAGCAAGACATTTTCTAGAAAGCATTTGCATATAATTAAAACAAATTACATGACATGTACTGTATTAAAGGAAATGGTTTGACATTTTGCGAAATACTTTTATTAAATTTTATACCAAAAGTTAGATCTAACTCTCAGAAAGAAAGCTAAGATGTGTTATTTCCCCAAAATGACAAAGTATTTCTTTAAATTCAGTGTGCCTAAAAGCTCGTTCTTGACCTTGAAAACTGTTAGATGTGGTTAAAAGACCTTAGAAAAAGCTAGAAAGTGGACCTTGAGTTTAGACTTTTTTGTTCATAGTGTGATATGTTTCATTACTGTAAGTCACAGCACAATCTACAGGTATTTCTGTTCATCGGATATTATATTATGTTTTTTTCTTCCATCTTAGGGTACAGAAATATATCATGGTGATGGAAATGACAAATATGAATCTATCCATCCCTATCAAGGTTGAGGGGGGCTGGAGCTGATCAAGGACAAATATATTTTAGGCTTGATCTCATTTTCAGTCCATTTGAGTATTTTTTTTGAACGTTTAAGGCATTAAGACATGATACAAAATAAGGAAAACATAAAACATAAAGGGAAAATGGTCCACAGCCAGCAGGCACTTTGGATTTAAGGCACATTTCTTCTTACACATTACTTTGCCCCTTCTTCGCTCACTTTGGCTCATTTTTTGCGCTCCTCAATCTGCTCCACCTCACTGGACTCATCTACCACCTTGCCGTTGATCATGGTCTGGGTAACAACTTTTACAATCTTCCTGGTCCTTACCTCTGGGTCTTCTGTAACACAGAATTAAACCAGGGTCAATCACAAAAAGTCTTTGTTTGTTGCACTGAAAAGTACCGTTAGCAGTCAGCTAAAAAAAAAATACAATGTCTGCATGAGGATTAATTTGACATATTGAGGTTATGAAGCTGCACTGAAATGTAATATACAACAACTTTGAAAATCAATACCCTCAAATGTGACCTAATGTCGGCAAACTGCAGAACAACTTTATGCCAAAAACATACAAAAGGGATGAGATCGAATGTCGAACTTTCATGGGTGAATCATCACTTGTTTGGTCCTTTTTTTTGTTAACTTATCAGATCCTGCATGGATATGGAGCAACCACACCCAAGACCAGAATTCATGTGGGCAAAGGGGAAAGTCTGCAAAATTTAAGCTCTAGCAGAGCTACCATGGGCGCCCATCCAATTTTTCAAGTTCTGCGAACTTTCCCTTTTGCCCACATGAAATTCTGACCTGGGATGTGGTCACTCGATACGCACACAGGATTTGATAAGAGCGAAAAATAGAAGTTAACAAAAACAGCAGCAAACAAATGATGATGACTCAGTGACATTTTTTGATTTTATGTATTTTCCCAACAAGCCAATGCTGACCAACTAACAAATGGTTTTCTACAAATAACATCCTGCAAGAATTGCCATAGGACCATGTGAAACGGTGTCAAAAGGACTTAAGACCAAGAATCTACAATGTGAACTTACTTTTAGGAGGTGGAGGTGTTTCTTTCACCCTGTGGGACAAAAGAATACGACAACTTAAGTACGAAACAGAAAGCATGTTATCCAATATCTGATGCAAGTAGGACACTTTGATGTGATGTGAAGATTGGTGGTTAGCGCTAGTTAGCTTAGCTTTAGCTCTGGAAGTGTCAAACCAGTTGAAACAGACAAGATTTAATATGCTGATGGGGAGCTTTAGAGGTGCTGAGTTTCGGACAGAGCCAGGCTTTTCCCCGTTTCCAGTATTTATGCTAAGCTAACAGCTGCTTGCTGTAGCCTTTTTATTTACTGAATAGGCAGAGTGGTATCACAAAATGAACAATTACTTTCATTTGGGGTGCACAATACATATACGTTCAGAATAACCACAAACTAGATGAACTCTGTGTAGCAAAAAGCAATACTATTACCGTGTTGTTAATGTTAAATACTTTGTTCCAAGAATTTGGAATTATAATATAAAGATTTATAATCAGTGTTATACTGGCACTACTCAAAGGAAACACAAACGCATTCAAACATAAATCCTTCCCTGAAAAGGTGTGGTTGTAGAACTGTATAGCTTTGAGTAGTGATTGTGGCCCCCCACTTACATTTCCTCTCCTTCCAGCAGCCTCCTGTAGGTAGCGATCTCCATCTCCAGGTTCTGTTTGATGCGCAGCAGCTGTTCATAGTCAGTCTTGTTACGTTGCATGTCCAAACGCAGCTGAGACAACTCATCTTCCAGCTGAGTCAGTGTGGCCTGGAGACGGTCCATCTCTACAGAGTACTTGTGCCCCGTTTCTCCAAGGTTTCCTTCCAACACACCTACCTGTTAACAGAACATACAGGTAATGATCAGCGACAGTAAATTGTACTATATTACAATGTCTCCATGTACAGTGGAGACATGAAGAAATTATTGTGTTTTTTGCTGATAGTTAGATAAGAAGACGAAGACACACTCAAGTCTCATATGCTGGAAAAAAGACTAGAAAATTCCTTTAAGGTAAAATGCTTGCTCTGTAATTACGGATTCATTTTACAATAATATTTTGGCATTTACAGCTGCATTAATAGACTATTTTGGCCACTTGGGGGCAGTGTATTGGAACTAGCTATAAGATCTTGACATAAAATCACTGTATAAAGTTATTATATTAGTCATGTGAGCAAGTGGTTGCCTATTAACACATCCAGCAGACACGTATCAATAACATTCATATTTCTGGTCACATGATGATTTTAAGTCCATATTTTACTCTTATTTTAGCTCTGTTTTGGTCTCCACCAACACCTGAGAAAAATATCTGGCTCTATAGTTGCTATAGCTTTCCTGAAAACAGCTGGTAGTGGTGAAACCAAAACAGTAAAGTTGAGTTCAGGAAAACTAAAAAGATCAACTGAACTTGACACTATGAGCACCTCCAATCACTTACACATAGTCATTTAATGCATTATTATAACAATATTTCAAAGTGGGCTTTAAGTGCCTGTTTAAATGGCAACATAGGGAACAATGACAAGCACTGTTGTGAATGAAATGTGGCTTAAAGGTTTCCTGTGGACTTTTTACCACCCAATATTGCTTTGTACGATTACCTGTTGAGCTCATCTATTCACGACCCCTTACCACCCAATAAGAGACACTAGAGCCTGTCAGCGCAATAATATCTTTGTATTCAATACTGTGTGCTCACTATAAAGCAAACATCCATGACCTATGTTTGCCTTCAGTGAGCACATCTATATGGTCTCTGATCTGTGTTCACATGTAGTGAAATGCTTGCTTGTTTGACTCTATGTCTTGTCACAGTGATTGATTATTGGAGCAGAATGAAACTGCTGTGTACTTTGTATCGATAGTAGCTCCTTGTTGACAAGGAGAAAGCAGCTGTTATCTATAGATAGGTCTGACGTGTGCAGTGTAAATAAGAGAAGAGGTGGTAGTCAGAGCTTCAGGGTCTCTTTTACTGGATATGTAGGACATATCATAGTCTAAATTGTGGCTCAGTAATTACTTGACCATCCTGCCACCTCATTGCTGAGGCCAGAAATTAGAAAGTATTATTCCTGGAGAAATAGGTGATCAGTTACAGAAGCTCTCGTGCTCAAACAACATGCAGTACTGTACCTGCTTCCGAAGACTGTCGAGTTCGACCTCCAGAGCCTGCAGGAAACGTCGTCTCTCACTGAGCTCACTTTGGGCACAACGCAAAGCCTCGTTGCTTTCTTTGACCTCCGACTGCACTGCATCTAACTGTACACACATACGCTAAAATGATACATATTGTAATGTACATCAGAGGTATGCAGAAAAATAAGATTAATGCAATGTCTAACCTTCTTGAGGTACCAGGCCTCAGCCTCCTCCTTGTTCTTGCGAGCAATGCTCTCATACTGGACCCTCAGCTCAGCCATGATGGCCCCCAGATCAGGACCCTGAGCTGCATCCACTTCCACATTCACCTGCTCATTGGCCAGTCGCGACTTTAGGGAATTCATCTCCTGCAATGATTGAAAGAGGGGGAAAGGCCAAGCAGTATTTAATGCTGCAACATTCCCTACCTCACGAAACAAGTATTAAAAACCTGGTTATGCAGAGATACTTGGATTGGCTACAGTGTCTATAGCATCTTTTAGCACAGTCTAACTTATCTACTAACTAGTTATTCAGATCCTTAACTTCAGTAAACGTAATATTACGCTATACAAATACTTAATTAAAAACAAAAGCATTCAAAATATTAGTATCACTTATTTTTCCTGGCTAACTTGTTTGCAGCGAGGGTGAGATTAGGTTAAAACTGATGTATCACATTTATTTAGATTT